>CM061921.1:335725221-336100625 GCA_031002005.1 Vandiemenella viatica | reverse complement strand
TACTTAGGGCAAGGTATCATTTTCCCTTCGGCTAATTGGGAATTTCGACGCCTTTCTCCGATCAACACGATGCCAGACGTTTTCTGCAACTGGAACCTGTTTCACAAAATTATTTAAGCATTTCAACGCGCACAGTGTATATATAGAAATAAGACTATATTTTAATAACAATAATTTCCACATCTACAGGCAACAAGCCAACAGCTGTTTGAATGGCGTTCTGTATTATGTGCGCTGCACAACCAACACCAATAATGTTTGATTAAGGTTTTTGTTTAATTTATAACAAAAATATTATCTGTACCTCTTCTCCTTTTTCCTCCAAAATCTGTGTTCGTGTTGTCTGCACAATATGCAATCATTTTATGCTTTTAATTGTTTTTTTTCCAAAATATTAATAATGAAAATGAAAATTATTTCAGAAGTTTCGGCTTTCCCTAGCTTGTGATGCATTGTTTCAAAAATCGGGACTTTTTTAAAACGCGGTGGGACGCGGGACAAATTGTTAAAAATCGGGACTGTCCGGCCAAAAGCGGGACGTCTGGTCACCTTAACCATGCCTTAACATAAAAGTAAATAAAAAAGAAACAACAGTAATAAAAAGGCTGCGATCAGGGCACACCATGCTAAAATCAAAATTGTTCCTAGTAGGTGTGACATTATCACCGGATTGTGAATATTGTGATGCATATGAATAAATCATACACTTTATTGTGAAATGCATAAAATACAGTCAACATAGTAAAACTATCCTACAGAAAGATGGATGCATGATCATTACAAAGTTTGAGAGTTTACGTCACTTCCTAGCGACATTAACGGACGATAAGATAAAACAATTATGCAAATATGTAGCTAAATGTAACACAAAAATCTAATATGAAACTATTAAATGAGTTAAAATTTTGGTTTACCTATACTACCTCAACGTATTCTAAATATTTGAAATGTGTTTGATACTAAGTAAAGTTTTTTCTTTTCATGTTTTTTCTCATTTTTGTTTTAAAATATGGATGTATAATTGTATGTAAGCTAATATCCTACAAATGCTGACAGTGGTTGCTGCAAAATACGATTTTAATGATGACTCCAAATGTAACAAAAATGTTTATAATATGTATGATATTTATGTTTTTATCTTGTTTATTTTTGATGATGGATGTATAATGTATTATAAGTGTTGTATATGGTTGTTTCTTTGTGGTGACGAAATAATGTATTATAAATAATTGTACCATATTTGATACCAAATAGGTTATATATATATACACATGCTAATATTTTACAAATGATTGAAAGTAGTTGCTGAAAATGTGGGTTTAAGAATGCTTACTTTTTCTTTTCTTTTTGACGCTAAATAATGTTTCTAATTTGTTTATTTTTTAAGATGGATATCCAAATGCAATGAGGTGATTGAATGTGTTTATTGCCAAACTATGTCTTTTAATGTGTTGTGGGTGCCTTGGTGGGCAAACTACGTTACAATTATCTTTCATACCTTTATGATTAATAATTGTGGATTTTTAATTTTAATTTTTATGAAGGGGTGAAAATTATTTAAATTTTGCAAGAATCTCGACGTTAATTGGAATTTAGGAAAATTGTCACAATATGACATTTATTTTCTTATCACTGGCGATTACAAGTCTGAGCGAATTTATCGTTAACATTAACACAAATTTGCAAAATCAGAAAAGCAACGCTCAGAGTTACAATTAGCCGTCATGAGCAAGCAAACAATTGTATATTTACTTTTAAATATGCAAGAAATAATGACAATTGGAAACAATGAAAAATACAAGTTATGACGACCTCAGACAAAGGTATCATAATACTGTGACTTTACAGTTAAAAAGACAATCATGGGCGCCAGAATGAACAACATATCATTCGAAAATAACTAGTTCTGGCAAATTCTGCCGCTAGCTCAGTGGTTTTTACAATTACAAAGTGAGAACAGTGATCTATCCTCTCAAAGTCGTTTAAGGGTTCTGTTTCACGGAATGCACAATCAGATGGCTTTGTCGTAATAAGTTACCATTGTAGTTCTGCGTCTGATGTCTGCGGTGACTGGAGCGGGCCCACGATATGTGAGACTATCTCACAAGGCAGCTACAGGCATCTCTGGTCTGACAATGCACGTCATCGCATTACCGGCTGTGTTGCCGTGATAAGCTTGCTCCATCAAGCCTGCAGCAGCAGTTGGCGAAAGAAGTCAACTTTCCAAGTCAACCTAAGACTAGACTCGCATAGCTTGAACTCGAAGATCGAAGTGCCTCTCGTCGCTCTTCTCTCTCGCGAGGAAACTTCTCGCTCCGCCCCTTGTAGTCTCGAAGCTCACATATAACAGAAATTCCCAGGATTTTAAGTTGTACGCTCATTTGGATTGGGTCTTCAGGTCGGCACCTAATGTCACGTGATATCCCCGATTTGTGATTTGCCTAGAGTATCCAACAGAGGTCGGACATATTCGGCTAAGTTCGCCGGGGTGAGAGCCCATTTGGGTGTCGGGCGGCATTTCCCGCCAGGTGAGTGACCCATCCCCAGGGAGCAGAGTGTGTGGTCCGGCAAAACCCCAAATCCGTGACGTCCTGTCGCCATGATTCGGGAAGACCAAGATTAGCTTCAAGCCTACATAGCTCAATAATTCTTTAATATTCGCTTTACCAAGATACACTGTACGTTCACCATTTCACTACAGTCCTCACTTGGAATCTTGCGTACTTTATAAAATTACAACAAAAATCTATTTAGGTGGTCGCCCAAGAATTATGTAAATTACTCTTATATTATTACATATATAATAAAAATGCACCTTGTAACGTGACGACAGCGCGTCATGTTACAAATGATGTCCAAATAATGTATTATAAGTGTCTGAAATCTTTATGTGAAGAAAATTATTTTTGTTAGGTTGTCAAAATTGGCGAAAGTCAAAGACCATTAACTAAACGAAATAAAAAAGGTTTCTAACGGTGTTAGGCATAGACTTTTTTTAATGTGACTTGGCCATTAGGCATGTTATAATTTTTAACAAAATAAAATAATAATAATTCCGTGCGATAGTGATGACCTGGTGACTGGGTTTCTATTGGCTGCGCATTCCGCCCCTGTGGTAGCCACCTGAGTAACCCGGCAATCCTACCGGCTACAGGAAACTTACTGTTGAACTTGGAATCCGAACCACGGAACAATTCTGGCGTACATCACATTACACAGCGAGCTATGCCAACGGTGAAGGTCAGGTTAAGGACCCATAAAAATCTTCACCGATACAAGGATTCGAGCCGGGGAACTTTCGATCTTCAGTCAGACGCCTTAACCACAGAGCCACAAGGCCGCTTTTACCAAAATCAAAGGCATAATGACTTGTAAAATCCGAAAACAATTCCAGAGAAATTTTGGCTTTTGTGAATTTGTAAGATAGATAAAGCAACACAGTAGAAGCGTTTGGTTACGTTGAAGATTTACAATCATAGTGGCCAAGTCATTTTTTTTTACAATTGTTTTATGTGTAATATCATTTCTTTTTGTGGATTGATAACTTGTTCTGAGTCGTTTCACTTTTTTGGGTATAATTTTTTCAACTTAGAAAACGTTTGTTATTTATATTTCCCAATATTCCTGCTAACATACAGTAATCAATTCGGAATACGTACCTCGACAATATGCACGCTCATTTAAAACCATGGGCTCGCTTCCTATTCGTTCGGTACGAGGGTTTCGTGCCTCCATTGGTGCCATCGTCTGAGTATGCGGTGTACCAATAAATTCCAATTTAAATATAGGAACCAAGTAGAATTTCACTTGTTACTTATGCTTCCTAATCTTTGTGAATAACAGAAATTTAAGGCAAATAGCCTCTTCTAGAAGAAAGCAATTAACGAATTAATTTGTACCAAGACATTTCAGGTTTGGGATTTCCATTGGATAAATACGGGGACCTTTCTTATTATCTGGCGGTGAAATCACGTAGCTGAACCATATTACGTTTCTAAGATTACTGAAAGTTGTGTGGAATTATGATATTGTAGTGTCGAAGTCGTTTTAAAGTGTTTAAATTCCACTACCAAAGTAAGGAGACGAAAGAAGTAAAATTTAATACATTAGTTGAGCTTACTCAGCTCCTTCTATAATTAAAATTTGTGACACGTAAAGATATTAAGGCAGAAAGCGATTTCACTCTTGGGATAGATAAGGTTTTAACAAGGAAATTCCCCAGTTTTAACTCTTCTCGTTATTTGCGAAAAACCGTATCTACGATTTCGGCTAGTCAATTAGAACTTCGATGATCATCAGTGAGTGAGTGAGTGAGAAAATCAGAGAAATTTAAATACAACTTCTAATTTAAGAACATGAGCTACATAAAATTTAACATATTTGCTAAGCTTGCTGATATGTAGGTACAATAGGATTTTTAGGTATGTAGCATCATCCAGACCGAAAATATTAAGGTACAAAAATGACCCTAATCTCTTCTAAAATGGATTGGCATTGTCGCCGTTGACTAGCCGAAAGCACTGCAGTGCACCCAGAAAAGTCGCCCAGAAATTAACCGCACATTTTTTTTTTAACTAAGTAGACTATATTACTTAGACAAATAAATTGAAGCGCTAGGCCACTGTGCTTTCAGTTACTGTTATTTTAATAAAGTTATGTGTACCAATATTCGTCAGTAGCTGTATTTTTATAAACAAATATTCCTTGTTTTATAGGTTCCGATGGTAAACTACTGCAATTATTAGGCACTGGAAGATTAATTGTTGATGCAACTCGATCAGATTTTGCAAATGTGGCAAAGATACCAAATATTTTCAAGCAATTTCTGACAGCACATGAATAAAATGCCTTCTATCTATCTTGTATATAGGTCATCTGATGATCTTGAAACATTCAACTAACCTCAGTATTGTTTTAACTCAGCAACTATTGTACCAAGACTCGTCTCTGAAACTTCATGGGACATATTTTTCATGAGCTCTTGTCTATCAAAAGGTGATGGCGTTGTTTCTTCTGTTATGCATGGAGAAGCCCCTACATTAAATGAAATATTTACCCTTCTTTTATGCTTGAAAGTAATGTCTTTTTACAGGTTTATTATTACATCTGAAATGAATAATGCCGGACCAAAATACCATTTTTCGAAGGGGAGATTCAAGATGGATGCTTTGGCGTTAACAAATTGTGTTCTAAAGGCACAAGTCTAACAGTAATACTTTTAAAGAAA
The DNA here is from genome assembly GCA_031002005.1 of Vandiemenella viatica. Lineage (NCBI taxonomy): Eukaryota > Metazoa > Arthropoda > Insecta > Orthoptera > Morabidae > Vandiemenella > Vandiemenella viatica. The sequence continues at coordinate 336,095,398 of CM061921.1, read as the reverse complement.
GCGCATTGTACAGACAATCCAGAAGCGGTAGATTGTTTGCTTAGTTCAGATTCTTCTCATAATAAATTCGTTACTGTTGCTGTGACAATTTCTTTGGAGATCAATTCTTCTGTTGCTATGGAATAAGAAGCGTAACCAATTTGTGAAAAACATTCAACTGTGAAATAGCTACCGTATAGGGTGCTTTACGATTAGTTCTTAGTGCTTATACTTTTGTGACAATTAAAGAAAATTTTTGAAATCCTTTGCGACGTTTTTCAGACAAGAAATCGAAAGACTGCTAGCTGCTTGAATGAGCATTAATATTTGGCCTTGTTTTTTACTTCTTCCTGTTGCTCAGATTGTAATTGATCACACGCACTTACTGAGTATTTTAAATATAGTGAAATAAGTTTTGTTTTTAGGTTTTTATCTGTTTTATCTATTGTAATCTATGCATTCGTCAACAGCTTTTACCTTCGACTATTCTCTCAACTAACAAATTAACTAATTCCGGAATGTCTTAAAATCCCGTATGTTCTTTTTAAGACTCTTCCACAAACTTCTTTTCTCATTCACCATGTCCAAAATACGTTCATTTCGTACTTAATTTTCAACATCCTTCTACAGCACCACGTTTCGTATGCTTTCATTTTCCATCTTAATAATATTCCTGAAGTCCTTGCTTCACTACCATACTGTACTTGAAACGTAGAGTTTGAAGAAGTTTTTTCTCTTAAGGTCCTTTAATATAACCTATACGGTGCTTCTGCTTGGGAAGATTCAAGTATTATATCGCAGATTTTTTACTTACCAAATACATTATTTCCGTATGAAACATAGTTTTTTTCAGATAAACTCAGATTCATATTTTTCAATGACATGAGTGCGTTCCTTTTATTTCCTGTTGCTTTGGCGCGACACAGAAGACATTCGGAGAAAATCAAATGCTATTCAACAAATCTTCTGTGTATTGGAAATATTCTAGAAAATTTAGCTTTTTTTTCGGCTATGAAATACAGTGTGCCTTGTTTCTTGAAGGCAATAAACATTAATCTGACCGACATTTATCTTGAAAAACAATATGGTGGATTCAGTGTTTGGGTATCCAAAGTTCCCTGGTTGCAATCCTGCATTTAGCTCTGGTTTTTACACTCAAATTCAGCTGTGGAAAAGTGCACTAGAATGCTTTCGTGGTTCGGATAGCACGTAAAATAGTAGGTCCTCTTGTTGTGGTAGGTTATGGTGGCTTTACACGGTTGGTGGTTTTGTGTACAAGCCAGCACGCGCCACAGGGTCTCCCGTACCACCTTGCAGCCACCTACCCACCACGTTACCTACTCGTTTCAGCTACCCGGGCATTTGATGTTAACCGACTTGGAAACTGATACAGGCCATTAGAGGTGTCTCCCTTCCCACGGCACGTTGTTCATAGCGGCCGGCAAATACGCGGGACGTGGGAAGCCACTTTTATGACGAAGATAAACTGCGCAGCTTATACACCTGGTGCGACGAACTACCTTCACGATTAGCGGTCAATAACGAGTAGCTGTAAATAAACAATAGTTGAAGCTACTCTCCGAATAGCATACTGGCTTATCTCGCCTGGTTGACCGAGGTCACTGAAACGCCACAAACATGTCTGGCTCTTGCCAAGTGGTAATACGGTTAAAGCCCCAGTGGTGAAAGGAATTTTTATCATTCGGTATTTGGCCAACAAGATAAGTGATAAAGTCGTGGGATAGCAAGATGGAAATATCCAGATGGTGGCAGCAACGCAGAAGAAACGTATAAACGTGCCTTGCAGTGTCAGGGCTTTCATTGGTACTCTCGTCAGTCGTGTGAAACGTTTTAAACCCACGTCCTCCCGAATACGAGTGGCGACAATTACTGTTAACCCACAACATGTTTTTTTTTTTTTTTTGCTTATGGCTTTACGTCTCGACTACGTCAAGGTCATTATAGGCAGGAAGGGGCTGAAGACAAGAAAAGGGAAGGAATGCGGCCATGGCCTTTTGAAGGAAGCATCCCGGCATTCGCCTGGAGTGATTTGGTGAACCACGGAAAATCCAAATCAGGATTCCCGGATGGGGATTCGAATCGCCGTCCTCCCGGATGCGAGGCCAGATCCTCCATCATCACGTCGTCATTTATAACGTTTGTATATTCCATAATCTCATGCAATGAATTATATATAATCCCACAATCCAAAGCTAAATGCATCATTTTTTTACCTAGTAATAATGCCACACACAAATCGATAACATGGTCAGGTATATGCATGTGCTGAGACACCGAATTTTCGGTATTACATGTGATCAAGGCAATTAGAGTGGTTCACGAAAAATTCATAAGAAATATCGGCACGCTATTCACACTTGTAGACCGAACGCTGTTGCCTGGGAGGTCTGCCGGACAACAAAACCCAGTGTCCCTAGGAGAACTATATGGGAAACACATATGCTGCTTAGCCTGTGAATGACCAGGAAACTTTTGAATGAAAGGCAAGATAAACAGAGACAATTTATCGCCATCTCCTGACAGCACGGGTATTTTTGCAGAGGTTTAAATCTTTAACCTAATTCTGTTACCATACAAACCTGAAAATTCTAACTCTTAAAATAATTACAAGTTCTTTTTCAATGCCTTTAATCTTCAGTTACGGTTAAATGTAATTAGACTTAAGGTTAGAAACAATATAACAGTTCAAAGATTACGAATGATTGCATTTTGTTTTTTTAACGGTTTCTCAATCACGTTCTCCCAATATAATCTACAATTTATAAAAAAAAAAAAAAATCACTTACTTAGGCAACTGTAATCCGTAATAATTATTCTGCAGGTTCTTTATTTCATAATTGTTTATCACGTCCTTTTAGTATGGGCGACATATTACAAAGGTAATCCTTTACTATAACAAAGTTTACAATGATAAGTTTTCCTTACTTCCTTTAATCGCACATACAGGGTGTCCAGAAAAGGACTCCCTGATTTCAAAATTAAATATCTCGAAAACAAAGATCGATAGAGGAATGCAGTAAACGGTATGTTTATCGTGACAGCTGTAAGAAGTGTGTACAGCAGTTTGAAATAATAGTTACAAAATCTGCTAACAGATGGCGCTGTAATCGCCATACGTAATTCCTTAATAGCGATCCGAAGCTCAGGGTAGTGCCAATGGTGAACATTTTGAAAACATTATGATGTGATTGTTTGCAAAGATTGTTTTCATACGATTATTTCACTTATGTATGCTGATATGAGCTGTATAGCGTACAGCGTACAGCGCCATCTGTTAGCAGCGCCATCTGTTTTGTAACTATTATTTCACACTGTTGTATACACTTCTTACAGCTGTCACAATAAATATACCGTTTACTGCATTCCTCTATCGATCTTTGTTTTCGAGATATTTAATTTTGAAATCAGGGAGTCCTTTTCTGGACACCCTTTAAATTGGTACTCCCAACCAAGGTTTACTACAAATACCGTACTGTACTGTACTTTTCGCATTTGACTATTTCCTCTGGTTCCTTCTGTCACGTAGAATACATTTAATTTCCTCCAGTTTACGTCAGACGACGACTAATGTAGGCTCTTCCGTTATACTTTTATTAGTTATACTCCATTTTACCTATAAGAAAGAATATACTCCACCTCTCCCCTTGTTTACCTCAACAGATTCTGCATCTTTTCGCTCAGTATTAATCACACCGAAGTTCACTTGAAAAATAGTAAAATATTTTACGGCCGCACTTACATTATTCTGCACTCTACGTATCTTCATAAAAAACTACATAACTGTTCTTGGCCGCAGCGGTAACAATCTTTCTTATTTGTGTAACAGCTTAGAGCTCGTAGTTCAACCTGATATCTTTTGTCGCCTCATCTGTCGCCTTTTCCATATTTCTCTTCTTCTTTTTTACAATAGTTCCTTGCTACTTGGCTTCCTGCGACCCGCTTCACTTCTTGTCCCTCAAGTAGTATACTGCAATTTGTATCTACATTTATCATAATATCAGACATAATAAAATACATTTATACATACAACAATACTTCCTGTCTAACCTGGCGTATGCCTCTTATAAAGTGATCAACGCTTTGTAACAGTGCATTTTATGATGTGGGCAAAAATTATATTAACATTGTCTTAGACGAATTATTGAAGTCTTCGAAAGAACCAGTGAACGGGAAGCTGATCCGAACCAGAAACCCATGGTGGCTGAAGGATAATGGGAATATACCACGGAACAGGTAGTAGCTGTCAGCTGGTGTACGAAAACGAAGGGATAAGGAGTTGGTAAATGGGCAAGCAGAGAGGAACCCTGACCTTACCTAATCGCTGATAGTTGACAATAGTACCAAGGGAAGTCAACGGATGCCTTATTTTTTTAAATAATGCTAGATATTTCTGTGGTCAAAGGGGTTACTCGGGAATCAACTGGCAGTAGCGATAATCTCCAGATTCGGGAAATGTACACGTCAGACAGTCATATGTCGAAGAGAAGGATAAGACAGAAAGTTTGAAATAAAATATCATTTCAGAAAAAAAAGTGTTTCAAGTGAATTCCCCGGCCAAAAATAAAAATGTGACTGTCCAGAACCTGATGATAATCAATAAATAAACGGAAACTTGGTTGCTAATACACTAATGTTAACCCTTTTCCGTTTCCAAAACCAATCAACGAGAAATGTACTTTCTTCGACGCCCAAACTGGCCAAACACAAGATGAAAAGTAGGGAGATATGCGCCGCTGGGTGGACCTGAAGTGGAGAAGAGAGATATTCCTTCCGGCTCTCTCAAATATGGCTCGAGTAGTATCTTTCTGCTCAATATTGTCAGTGGACTTCCAGCTGTGCCAAATTTTACTGGTCTAGGAGCTTCCGCCGCGTCTCCCATGCAGGCGCTGGTGGTGCTGGGCATTGGTGGACTAAGCAGAAAGGTTTGCTATATGGCCAGGTTTTTGAAGGGTCTTTGGCCTGGTTCGTGCCAGGCGCCGCGTCCGCGTCGCTCCCCGTGGGCTCCCTTAATATGTGGTGAAGTACGCCATGCCTTACTATCCCCGCTGTAATGGCGGATAATTCTTCTAATTGCCTAATTCAGCGAGTGGTTGGGTTTTTTTTGTTGTAGGGTTAGTCTTTGAATATGGAAAGGGTCTATATGCTAACTGCGCAACGATAATCCATCGTCCACCGCTATAAGACATTGTTGCACCCACCCAGTAATTACCTGATGGAGGTAAGTCAATCGCTAAGGTCTCATTCTCTTCAAAGTCACAAAGATTTTCATTGTTGCTGTAAATGGTCTGATTTGGAGTTTGTCATTTTGATTTTATCATTTTGTTTAGCAAAAGAGTCCTGTTAATTTGATTCTGCATGTAAATATATAATGCTTTACAGTTTACTAAATTCAGCAAAAATTTGATTTACTTGCAAATATCAGTATCCTACCCTCTCCTCGTAATTTACATTCAGAAAAGTAATAATATTATTAATATTTATCTTGTTCATTTCTCCTATAAGAAAAAACTTGGAAACTGGCATAGAACATCATAGTTTCCACCCTCAGATGTGGTTGCCGTTTTTCTTATGATCTAAGCAGTCAGTCTTTTTGAAACTGACGAACTAAATCTGCTGACTCAATCAGTTGCTAATCTGCTAATTTCACTGTAATCCGAGACCAGAAATCCTGAGGGCTGTTCTGTTAATCCTCACTATTCCCAACAATACCTAAGTGAATTCTGTGCTATCTACATTTTATAAATATCTAAAAAAAAAAAGAAGAAAAAACTCATTCCAGTTCGTGGAATGTTTCTAGCTATTTTCTATTTGATGGTTTCTTTCTGATCAGCACCATGAGGGGTTGTGACAGAGGGACTATTTTACCTCCGGAATGTTTTATACAGAATGAATCTCTAATGGTAGAATTTTATATGATTATAATTTCTTGGGATATTATTTTGTGCTGTAATTCAATGGTTTCACATTACTCTTGGCCGACGTCAGGCACAGTTTCTAATCACAAGGGCTCTACCACTACAAGCTTCCCTGTCATCTTACTAGAAGGCCCATAGGAAGTAAAGAGTGACTCCTGGCAGCTACTGCCAGCCAGTCGCTAGAGACAATTATTGCAAAATTAAAGCATACTTGACGGAAATAACAATGTTTGGTTTTATAATAACTAATATATTAGGATCAAAACCTCTGCACATTTGATCAGACATAACCGACTGACGCGGCGGAGGAATTGTAAAATATTATTTCGCATACAGATGGTATGGAGAAGGTTTCTCAAACTTTTAACTCCGCTTACCCCCTATAAAATTTACCTGGCAAAAAACTGGGTTTTTATTATTATTTTTTAATAAGGATTTTTACAGTGACAAACAGCACAATGTTATTAATTAATGTGATTGATGGGTTTGTTTCTTCCAGCAGGTTGAGTCAATTTTAGGAGCATTTTGCTCATGTTCAGTCTCAAGTCACCACTGTACGTGTTCGAAAATCGAGATAGCTAGTCAGCCGCCATAACGTAAATCTTGTTGCGAACCCCCTACGATCAACTGGCGAACCCGTAGGGATTCGCGTACTTCACTTTGAGAAAACTGGTACGGAGCATAGATCATGAATGAAAAATTAAACTAAGAGATCATATCATTTGCTTCCTCGGACATCCAGAGCAGGACGTGAACAAGTAATGGCCTGTGAAACACTGGAAGTTTCCCTCTCCCATCTTAGTAATAAAAAGTGCGAATTACTACAATTAGCGTTAGAATCACAATAACATGGCACTGACTATGATCGATGAAACCTTGCATCAGCGAAATCTCATTTGGCTAGTTTGGCTGTCACAGTTGTTTGATTTAGCAAATAGTGCGAAGGATTAGCCATAACGCACTCACTGAGACGCTGGTGCTACATATTTGTTTCTAGAGCTGTGTGTGGGTCACCACAGAATGATTAAGCTGTACAACACAATTCTTTGCATAGCAGTAAACCTTTACAACCCTCACTGATTAAACGAGGGAGCATCATTATCCTGTTTCTATGGGGTATCGGCCACCTTATCGATCAAACGCACCAGCTTTACATTCACTGCCCCTTGTGAAGTTAGCTGTCACTGATGAAACGGAACTGTAGGCAAACGGCACGCAGGAAGCCGGTATGGAATTTTAGTCACAAGTACACTAGTTTCACATGCCGCTCGTTGCTAGCTGGTAATAGAAATCCGTCAGTACAGCCTACTCTCATACACCCGGAAAACATAGTGTATCACTGTATTGGAATGTGAACAAATTACGAGCAGCTAGTGGCAGAGTAAAAACCTTCCATGCCAAAGAACTAGTAACTTAAAGCTTTCTCATCTCTGTCTTCCGCTGTGGGGAGATGGATGGAGTAATAGCGTTGAGGTTTTAAATCAGTCCTGTATTTAATGTCTTTGGAAAGGTTAGACCTTAACGAATTTCACCCTTTTCTAAAAAAATTTCATATACAATATGAACAGCACACTGTACGTTCAGTACAGTGCCACACCAACTGTGGAATTTGTGAAAAATTAAATTGCAAACTCACCTCCTAATCATTGACATATTATGACTCCATCTTTCTTTCTTTCTACTTTTTCTACTTCCACTTCTATCGTTACAGCCTCTGTAGGATTAAGGGTAGCCCCTTTATATATATGGTTCTTCTTTTCTCTTCCGAGAACCTCTTAATCACCTCACGCTCTTCTTCTGATATTTCCAGTAGCCTCTTCTCCTGTCTCTGCCATAGATGATTCTCACTCCTGTCTTTGCAAACTTCTCTGTCTCTTATATTTGATATATTAATTTGTGTGTACTTTTTAATACAGTTCTCGTTATTTTCCACTTTGATATTTTCTTCCTTTTTGTTTCAGGTATTTACGGCTTGTCGACGACGAACTGTTTTAAGCCGGTAGAGGATAGTGCGTAAGGAAGGGGAAGGATATCGGTTACATCCATTGTGGAGGAACCATCTTGGTATTCGCCTCGACGGATTCCGAGAAACCATGAAAAACTGAAATCTGGAGGTCCAAACTGCATCCTCCCGAAAACCAGCGCTGAGCGTTATTATTCTTCCGCCGTGGACTCTTACAATGGTCTTCCTTGAGATAGAGCACGTTTCCTTTACTTCTAGCTGAATGTCGAGACTGAATTTAGGTCTACGTTCACATTATGCTCAGTAGGTAACCATCCATGTCAAACACAGAATTAGAGGACAGGTAGAAACAGTTGGTTTTACAACGTAAATAATGTGAAGCCAAGCATCTGAGATTCAGATTCGAGATTGGTATGGAATGTAATTAATATTTTGTTTCAATAATAAGAAATCAGAAACATACGCTTAGTATTATAGGTTACGTTTTCATTAACCCCCGCCAGAATATAATGGTAATGCGTCCGGTATTAGAATATGCTATGAGATCTTACACAAAATAGCTAACAGATAAAACTGAAGAGGCTGAAAAATAAATGGAAAAACCTTTGGCACTGAATTCTGTAGACTATAAGGTCACAAAATCCGATATATCAAGCAATATTTTATAACATTCATTATGTAGGGCGTAGTTATTCAGATTTACAGTAGAATGAAATGAATTACTGCTTGTAACTTTTCATAGGACTAAATGACAGATCCAATTAACTTACTGGTTCATTCACTTGGTTTCTCTGACGTTCAATCATGGGATCATACATTGTAAAGTATGGATGTTGTGTTTCTCTATCAGCCGTCAGTAATGTAAGTTCTGTTACTAAAATTTCGTGGGAAAGTCATTTAAAACTATTCTGTTTTTCTATTTATTGAAAGATTATAGTTACAGGCTTATTATTCATCCACCCCATATAACTAGAGAAATTTCCAACAGATCGAGCTTACCATGGTAGAAATACATTATCTGCATAGAAATATCACAAGGATTTACCTTTTCAGTGTGTGTTATTTGATATTTTTCCACCATAAATGTGATTACCTCTTTTCCTGAATAATCTCTCATAGCATAATTGGACGTAGAAACAGTTATGTCAAATTCTTGAATAAAGAATGTGTGCTATACAGCGATACTATATCCGAGAATTTCTTGGGGAAAGTTCAAAATCTGATGTAGAATTACTGGATTTATCTTTGTTTCCGAAGACATTCTGCAGAGAGTTCGGTTAGCATTAAAACTATGCAGCATCTTAATCTTTGCCCATTACACAATAACGGAAATAATTTGTAGCTAGTTAATATTGGACCTCATAACTACAACAACGAATTGCAAGTGGATCCTAACACTGGTCGCTAGCTAAATTCCCCAGAATATTTTCTACTAGACTTAAACGAAGGTATTAAAACATCTTCCAAGCCGGTTGCTGATGAAAACTCTTTAAGTAAATACAACTATCATACTTCAGAATGAATCAAAAGGCAACAATTCTATTTAGCGTAAATATCCCACACTACGTTGACACGTACTGTGCTCCGCTATGGCGAGAGAAGTGGCTCCGGTAAGTGTATTAGCAGGCGACGTGCACGCCCTAGCTTGCGTCACGGGTACACTATAGAGACAGCGAGTGATAAACTTATCATCCATTAACAATAAGACAATGCGACTACCGTAAATATTTACACTCGTAAATTGGCGCTATGACTTACCGAACCTCTTGTTCGATTCATTGACAAATTCAATACTTCCTGTGGCAAATAATTTTCATTTTCTTTTCTGGGTCATTCTGAATTGTAAAAAGTGAGTAAAGTATAACTTTCATTACAATTTTTTACAAAGGGAAAAGTCATTGAATTTATTCTGGACTAACTGAAATCAAATATTGTTGTATTTCTAGCACGTGAACCTTCATAATACCTTTCCACTAGTTAACTGTCTAATCCATGCATCTTCTTGAGCAGAACCCATCTCGTCTTTTTCTACAAGGTTATATCGTCTCTAATGACCCTGACGTCGACGAGGCGTAAAGCCCGAAGTTAAAAAAAATAAAAATAATAGGTTGATTCATTTTTGGGACTGTTTCGGTATATATTGGGTAATGCCGTATCCCAAGAAAAACACAATCTGTAATTTGAAATTCTGATGACTGTCATAAGAATATATGTAACTAAAACTATTTTGATTTGGTTTCCCTAAAAAAAACTATAGCAATTATTTGAGTGAGTCTATAGTTATTCAACTAATATTAGAAGGTTGATAATAATCCAGAACTTTTCATTTTCCTATAGCAAATTTGGGATAAATATGGTGATTGTCTGCAATCAGTTATGTAGGGGAGCAAGAGTTTTGGCGCAATCATTCTAAGGTATTATTAGGGGCTGTGGTTACAAAATTAAGAATTCCTATTAACTGATAATTTCACTACAATCAGGAGTTTATGTATTTGATGATTGGGATAGCTCCTACTGATGGACATCAGTACCATCCTCCGAATAACTATCCTCCTTTGCTAGTTCAGCAAGTTTTGAATTGTGTGGATCAATTGTTCGGGGGAAGTATCTTAAGTAAAATAAATTTCAAATTCTGTCAGCCTATGAAGCAAACAAAGTATTTAGAAACGAATATCAATTCCAAATCCTTGATAACTTGTGAACTTTCCCAGCAAGTTCGCCCAAATGTGAGCTATCCTGCAAGTTTCGCCACATGTGTGATTATCCTGGCTTTGGATGACGGCGTGTTATTTAGAGGTAGGCTCAAATTAACCTCTATCAACATATGCAAGCCTTTAGCTCGGATAGTCAAATTTGGAGGAATTTTTACATAATCTGGAAAAGAAAAAAAAACTATTCTGGTGGAGATATTATTGTTTTTAAATTATATCATTCACTGACACAACTGTTAACACACATGCTACATTTCCATGCATTTCACAAGCTATTTTGGCTTGTGTACGAGGCATACAACCTCCTCCAAGCCACACGACACACCGACTGCCTGCTAACGCTGCCCGTTGAACAAACTTTATTTATACAAAATCAAATCTTATTATACAAACTAAAAATACTGTTGAAATACAGTCACTAACAAATTCAATTATCAGTTTTTTTACGTACCTTGTTAAAAAAACTAAATTATTTTAATTGTTTATTACAATTTAAAGATATCAGTCTAGCCACAAGCAAAAAATGTATACTTTGGCGGTAAAATTTGAAAATGAAGAAGGAAGTATAATACATAGATATGTAAAAAGTTATATCATATATACACATTTACACACGTATATACACATTCATATATATATATATATATATATATATATATATATATATATATATATATATATATATATATATATATCACAAACCGTCCCGAGTCATCGTTATTATGAGTATCCTACCTACTTTATTACTGTAATTGTAATGTAACGTATTTTTAAATTCTTATTTCTGTATCCAGTTATACAAAGCAATCTGCTCTACAAACAAGAGACGGTAAATAACCATATTATACACATTTTGTGTCCATCTATACGATCTGGCAGCCCTGTCGCCAGTGCCCAGCCATCCTACAATGCCGTCATCTCAAACAACAATCGCGGCACGCAAAAAAATGTTACACAACTTAGATATATGCTACCCCGGTTACTAAACAAGCTACAGACTGTGGGAACCCAATAATATTAAAAATCAAGTTACAACCCAAATATTCATACAGTTATTGCGGATACTTATAACTAATAAATGCTGTATAATTCAGTAATAATAATAGAAAATTAATAATAAAAATTGATAGGAGGTTAGTGATAGTGTTGTAAACTCTACAAAAACCAGTTGAATTTTGTTCAAACTTTTGAAAATTATTAATCCATATCATTTCACACGAATGTTTAGTAATAATAAATCAAAATCACGGTAAAATAATCATTTTAAAATTTTATCTGCAAGATAAATATTTGCCGGTTTTCTCTCTCATTATAGAATTAAAAAAACTACCAAATTATTTAATTTTTATGGCAATTATAATGTCTGATTAAAAGACGTACAGCACCTCGACAACAAAATAGTGCATTCCGGGGAACAAGCCAGTTTATTGTAGGTGGAAGGGATGTTCAAGTACACAACTGTATATTCTGGAAGTTTTTTAATGGACTTTTAGTATATTTGAAAGAGCTAGCGTCTCAGATGTATACCAACCCAAGAGAAAGTTAGCTTGAGGATACTAAGCGAAAAACTTCACTACTTAAAATATATACGGATTCGGAGTGATCTATTTGATGATACGGTTTTCTGAGTGTTTTACGTCCTGGGTTGAAGGAACAATAAATTTTCTTTTGATTTGCATTTACCCCAGTACTCAAATACTAACAGCAAAATTCAGATTATAGATTTAGGTATGGTGGTTATGTTTTAATAATTTTAGGTAATTTTATTTAAAAAGTTTTCCTTCGATATTGCTTCTAAAACGTGATCAGTATATTTGATTTTTGGGTGTGGCGTGTGTCTCATACATCCTGAAACAATGGACCTAACGAATGCTACGTTTTTCCCGAGTCTGACTGGTGATAGTGACTTTTGATGGACATGGTGGCTCGCATAATAATGAATCTATTTCTGAGGAGGTTTGATACATTTCGTCCAGGGTGTTCGTGTTCACATCACGCTCTCTTCATACACTGAATCAAGAAACGAATGAAATTGTGACCTCTCATGTTGTACGGTGAATGTAGTAATAATTGATTTTTCTATACAGGCGAAATTAAGCTACTGGTAAATTTTATATCGGCTCCTGTGGATGATGAAACCCTTGTTTTATTTTTTCGACTGATTAAAATCTCTGATTATTTTTATTACTCTCGTAATATTTTGAAATATGTCCGTAAATACCAGAGCAATAATTAAATTCAACTCCGCAAGTTAATTACATGTTTTGACGAATTTTAGATCTAATAAATATTAATGAACTTAAAATACAGAAGGACGTTATCCCAACAGAGCATTAATATTATAAACTTACTGAACTTGAGTATTCAAGGTGAGATTACTAATTGCTAATATGTAATAACCAGAGTTGCAATGAATATGTAACTCAATATATTCCCCAATAATTTCCTGGAGGCTAAATTAAATATATATTGTCTGGGTACATAAATACTTTAATATAACAAAATTAAAGAAGGTAGTAAAGACAAGCAAATACGAATGGCAGATACTAAAACCTTCTCTCCCTGTTTATAATTGTTTTTGCTGAAATACCTCTCCAATTATAGGAAAAAACTTCATTACTCACAATGGTTTCAAAAATTAACAATAACATGTGAAAACCTACAAAAACTGATTCACTAACGTGAATTTACCCCATTAACATGGACCAAACTGAATAACTATTAGATTGTAGAAATATAACTTTAAATTTGATCCTGCATATATGATTTGACAGTAGTTTGAGATGTTTTCATTAACCACTCTCACTTTTAATTTTTTATCATGTCTTTAGATACCTCGTAACTTTTGTAGTAGTTCTTGTTTATGACTCATTTTCGTGCAGCCCTTTCTCAACACATGGTTTAATAAACAAGACAAAAAAATATTCTTTGAGAAATGTTTACTACTTTTCTGCTTTTCCACATTCATAATATTCCCTATTGCACTGACTACACGGTTTCTAACAACACGATTTATTTGCTATCATTTTAACAGCTGCTCTGTCTGATCGAGTTTTGATAAAATATGCGCATTTGCTTCCACTCCTTAATCACGTTTCGGAGTTATCTAACTTAACTTTTTTATAACATCACCAAAATGATAAACTTATAAAGTCACTTTTCTTATTTCTTTTCATTTATGAGTACCCATTGATCATTTAAAGTTAAACCTTTTTTTGTTAGTTGGTATAAGCTTTTGGCATAGGTTTTGAAATTCCGACGCCATATATGCTACATTAATATACTAGAAACAGATTTATTACTATGATGAAAAGTTATTCTACTATAAAATTCATCCATCATTTTTTGTTTTGAATGTTATTGGAAACCAGGGAAAAGTAATATATTGTAGTTCATAAAAACTGATGCATATGATTTGATAGAAACTACAGTAGTTGTTTCTCTGAAACAATTATTTTTTTACTAAAATGCCACGCTACATTTCTAAAATAATATTAATTATTTCATGTCTAATGGGTCGCATGTTTTTATTTACTTTTAATACTCCGCAGATTAAATTTCTTACCATAGTCTTAGCTTTTCTCTCAAAGTACCGTTTAAAACATAGTTATGCCTCGGATATTTTAAAAATTTCATTGACATCATGCTCTAGATTCTTCATCAATTTTGCTAAATCTTCTTAAATATCTTGTCGTAAAGAAGTAATTAATATGGTATACTCATAATACTGTATAAAGTATTTAGTTATATGGAATTACAAACATAATAATAAAAATAAACTTAACCAGCAGTTTTATAATCATTGGTGATTGTTAAACACTCTATTAAAAATTTCTGAACCGCTTTTGGGTGGATAAAATTACAAGACTGAATTTTTTAAATAGCATCAGCGTTTTGGAGATGACAGACACTTTTGTTAATATTAATGACGTGTGTCACGAAAAAGTGTTATGTATAACATCAGGTCACAAATATATTAAGAAGTGTAGATGTTAACCTAAAAGTTATAAAATCAATCTATCTTTGATGTAACTCTCCACTTCAAAATCTCTGGTTCCACGCAACCTCTTTCTTTGTGGCAACACTCTGACATCTTTATTCCATGAAAGTAACTGATAGGAAGTATATTTCCTTAAATATTGTATCGCAATATAATCGTAACTTGCCAAAAGGACATGTCTTCTGTAGAAAGAGATTGTTATCTACATAGGTTTATGTCTGTGAATTTTGAAATTAAATCATTAAAAAATGGTATTGATTGTTTTTTAAGTAATTCTAATGCTTTGTTAGACACTAAAGGCCGGCTTTACCAATATAAGTGAGATCTAACCGCTTCTGAAAACCACTTATTAACCTATCCATCATATTTCTCATCGTTAAAATCCACGTCAAATTGTTTGCTGAGTGTATATAATGCAAGAATTTCATTTTTTCTACTGAGTTTCCATTTAGTGATATACAGTCTTCATTAAGAGAAGTAAATATATTGTCGTTAGTTTGTAAGATGTGTGAGAATTGATTCATCTTAAAATTCAGATGGCAAAGAATTTATCCGTGAGTTATATAAAACTTGCCTCGTCGAGTGTATTTATGTACTTTTTCGACAACTTTTGATTTTATTTGATAGGCGTCAATCAAATCAGTTTCCAAACATGTCATTGAATCAAAAGTGTGCCAATTTATCGGATAAAACCGTATTGTTGACAGTGAAAACCTTTTTTCAGATCAAAGATGTTTCAGTTTCTTCTTTATTTATTCTTCTCTTATATTCAGTATCGGCCATCTAAGGACCACGAAAAGTAATCCCGTGCATTCATTTCGATGATTCTTTTCTTGATTTCCAATAGTTCTTCATCCTCTCACTTTGCTGTATCCTCCTTTCTTCTGTCCATATGTTACTACATTTCCTCTTCTCCTTCTCCTGGAAACCCTTGAAATTTTGGATCAATCTCCTAAAAGTTGCTCTATCTTGTATTAAATCTTCTGTTATTCAGATCTCAATCATATCTTTCTTTACTCCTTGGATCCAGTGGTTGCCCTTCTTACTCTTGTAAACATGATTGAAAATTCTTTTTGTTAGTCTATTGTTATCCATTCTCATTATGTGACCAAAGAAACTGATTCTCCTCTTTCTGATCGTGTCTGACATCCTTTCAATTTCTTCTTCTTTGTATAGGTTTTTATTCCTCCGGATTCTAAACTCACCATTTTCAGTTTTTAGTGGTCCCAAAATTTTTCTCAAGATTTCCTTTCGCTTTTCTCTATCTCTTCTATTTCTACCAGTTTTCATAGAGAACAAGCATTCTAAGGAATACAGTCCTTCTGGTTTGATTACTGTGTTGTAGTGTTTGATTTTAGTTTTTCTTGATAGATTCTTCTTATTGTATGTACCTTTAGTCAATTGGTATGCTAGTTCTAGTTTTCTTGCTCTTGATATATTTGCTTCCCTATCAAGCCCATTAATCTGAATTACTTCACCTAGATATTTAAATTTATTGACCTTGTTAATTTTTCCGTACTCTGTGTTTAGTACTGTGGGTGAGTCCTTAATATTGGTTATGAATCTAGTCTTCTCAAAAGTGATCTGAAGTCCAACTTTTCCTGCCATATCTTTCAGAAGGTTGATTTGTTCAAGGGCGGTTTCTATACTTTCAGAAAGAACAGCTATGTCATCAGCGAAGGCCAAAAAGTTTATCCCAACCCCTTTGTGTTTTGAACCTAATCTTATCTCATGGTGAATTCCCCATTCCTTGAGTTTCTCTTCCTATGCTCTTATTACCTTCTCCAAAACGCAATTGGAAAGAATTGGGGAAAGCCCATCTCCCTGCCTGACACCAGTTTTTATTTTAAATTCCTCTGAGATCTCTCACATAAATTTCACTTTTGAATTAGTTCCAGTGAGGGTCTGCCTGATTGTGTTGACCGATTTTGAGTCAACACCAAATTCCTGTCAAATGTTCAGTAATGAGACTCTATCTACTGAGTCGTAGGATTTCTTGAAGTCCACATAAACTATAACATAGTTTTTGTTCTTTGTAACCATGTCTCGTATTACAGGTTTCAGATTTATAATCTGTTCTACACAGGATCGTCCTTTTTCTGAACCCATCTTGGTATTCTCCAATTTGTTTGTCTATTACTGGTTCAATTCTGTTTTGAAGAGCTTTTGACAGTATCTTATATGTCACTGCTACCAGGGAAATTCCTCTGTAATTGTTCACATCTGTTTTGTCACCATTCTTGTGCAATGGGTGTATCAGTGCGTTCTTCCATTCGTCAGGAATTTTTTCTGTTCGCCAGATTTCCTGCAGTATGTTTGTCAATTCCTGCCTAGCCTGACTACCTGCCTTTTTCCACAACTCTGCAATAATCAGATCTTCCCCTGCAGCTTTATTGTTTTTCAGACCTTGGATTATGTCATAGAATTGCTTTCTCATCTGGTGGCTCTGAGGGTTTAATACTTGCTTGTGAACTGAATTCTAGTCTTTCTTGAGGTTCTTCACAGTTCAGTAATTTTTCAAAATAACGGGCCAAAATTTTGCAGTTTTCTTTGTTGTTTAGGCCAATTTTTCCTTTTTCATCTTTACAGCCAAGATTTGGTGGTTGATACTTTGTTATTTCCTCTTTGAACATTTTATATAAGTTCCCTGTATTAAATTTAACGAAATCTTCATTAATTTTAATAAATAAATTACGCCTTCATTAATTTGATTGAGTCTACTTTTTTCATGTTTCCTCTTGACGTTTCTTATAGTTTTAGAAGTTTGTTTTCGTATTGTGTTGAAAGTTTCGAAATTCTCATCAGTTTTATGGGAGTCCCATGTTTTCCAAGCTATCACTCTCTCATTTATGGCCACTTCACAATCTTCATTCCACCATCTATGTTTCTTATTTCTTTTCATAGAACATACTTCACGGGCAGCTTCGGTTATTTTAGTACTCAGATCATCCCAGTTCGTTGCACTGTTGTTTTCCAGCTTTTCTTTGAATTTTTTTATTTATTTCTGAGTTATTTCGTAGTATTTTAACATAAAATTTGATTCACCTGTTTGTTATCATGTTACGTCTGTTATGAGGGATGAATCTCACTTTTACAGTTAGTAAGGTAGTGGTCACTTTCAATGTTGGCTCCCTTTCTCACCTTGACATTCTGGATCTCTTTTTTGCTCTTGGAGGAGACAAGTTACGTGGTCAATTTGGAATTCTGCAAGGATTGGGTTTGGGGAGCAGCCATGTTGTTTGTTTTCTACTCAGTTTTTTGAAGAAGGTAGACATCAGTTTGAGATTAATGACCTTGCACAGTTGGACAAGCATAATTCAATTTCTATTCGTTCTTCTGTGTGCCGGGAACTCTCCTACAATATTCTTATTAATTTCTCTCCAAATTTGTGCGTTGCAAATCTCCGAGTAACACTTTGACGTTATCTGTTGGAATTTTATGGATTTCGTTTTCTAAAAGTTCCCAATACTCTTCCACTTTATCCGGATTTTTTCCTGTTATCGTCATTGATTGGAGCATGGGCATTGATTAAGGTATAGTTTTTATTTACACATCTTATTGTCAAGGAGAGAGCCTCTCAGAGGGTGAGTGGAAGTTTTGGACTGATTCCACTAGGCTCTCGTTCATAATGAACGCAGTTCCAAGGTGGGGAACATTCTTCATCACGCTCTTCCCAGGTTTTCCTTTATATATCCAATAGTCTTCTGAATCTAACATATTACTGTCTGTATAGCTTGTTTCTTGAAGAGCAAGTACAAGGATTTTCTGGTCATTAAGAATTTTGATTAGTTCTTTTAGTTTTCCAATCTTAAGAAGTGGATTGATATTAAGAGTACCAAAAAAGTATTTTCGTTTTGGTCTAAGCTTGTTGCTTGGTGGGTTTCCAGTAGAAGGCTCCAACTCCTTCTTGCATACTGTTCTGGGCTCTCCAGAATCTTTAGGCCCTGTTGCACGGCATACTGCCGTGGTGGATTGACGTTTCTCATTACCACCTGGAGTACTACTTCCGTAAGTTTGCATCATGCATATAGATTACTTGACTGTCTTAGGGAACGGTTTGTGGACTGCTCCAAGGTTAAAACTACGGTTGTGAGCCGTAGAGTTTTTTATTTATCAGCCGCACCTAACCTGGTGTACAGACGCTGACCACAACACCTCTCGTTCAGATATCAGACATGTGTGGATTTATGGTTTAAAAGACAGTTCTTCCACCCACTTCGCTGTTGGGATTTGTGGTCCTCCTCCACCGCTGAAGCTGTTGACTGTCTTTGCTTCCTCCAACACTGATCGGCTCGCCGACCCGGCTTCCCGCTGGGATTGGTTACCCAACCTTCCACTGGGTTACTCGGCTTAACAGGGCCACCTCTTGTAGGTTACGTGTTGGAGTTGGAGTGAAAGAGGCTGGTTGATGAATCCAATATGTTATTGTTGCAGATAACGGCAACAACGCATTTCAACGTATGTTACTCAAATTACTAATTTACAGTATATATACATAAAAAAAAACTAACATCTATCAAATACATTCTTACACATTGTTAATTTAGTTATGTAACTAAAATTTTGTGAAATTTGATTAGTTTATGTGTTACTAACTAGTTTTACATCATGAACAACATTTAGCTATTAGTTTTTCAAACTATAATTTTATCTTATGTACCTCTTGTAATATAATGGAAATATGGGCTCAGAGTAGAATCTAGGTGCTGGGCTATTATGTACCAGGATATAAAAATTAAAAAAATAGCGTATAAATGCATATTTAGGCTATTTTCCAAATTCTGGTCATACTACGATAGTATTTTTGGTTATATTTTGAGGAAAAATCTGAAATATTTTTGTTTTGTACCAGGAAAGTGGATATAGATAAGAAGAAATTAAGAAAATTATACTGAACTGTACTCCAATTATACATTGAAGGAAAAACCAAACTAATTGTCACTGAAATGATCAGAATTCTCCAGTCAAGAATTAAAGTTATACATTATTGTCACTCTCTAAACGTTAATGTTCCGCCCGCCTTTTAATCTCAGTAGCATGCCTGTGTCGATCCGCGTCAATAAATGTCTGGCTGAAATATTTATGAAAATAATCCTCAGTCAGTGTAAAATCAGTAGTGCATCAGTGAGTTATTTGGCATTTGGTCTTTTCCGGGTAGTATACAGTTGAAGTCGCCTCCCATAATTATTGTGCCGCTGGTGTTACGCAGCAGGTAAGGGAGCTCTGATCTAAAAAAGTGGGATCTTAGGACTCTGTTATTATTGCTAGAGGGAGCATATACATTAATTATTAGGGTGTTGTTTATTGTGGTTGCAATGCCCCTACCGTTTGTTAGTCTTTCTGTAGATTTTGTCTCAATTCCTTATTTGATCATGAGAGCTGTTCCTGTATTTGTTTCTTTGGAATAGTTTATTATTCCGTCGTAGCCAGGTATATTTAATTCTATTAGGGTTACTTCCTGCAACATTGCTATGTCAAGGCTTTTTTTTTATGTAATCTGCTAGACATTTTATTTTGAATGGCGTAATGATTCGGTTCGTGTTTATCGTTGCAATGTTCTAACTTTGATTGCATGTCATTGGTTATTGTCCTTCTCATCAGCGCCTTTCATTATTTCATCGTTTCAGATTTCTGTACCACAGCGTTTTGGTTCCTCTTCTTCCCCCATCTTTTGATCATAAGCGTATATCAATGTTTCTTGTTTTTCCTTTCTCGCTTTCGTTGTTTCTTCTTCTTCTTGTTTTAGTTTGGCTGCATTTGTCATTCTTTGAACTTTCTCTGCAGTTCTTTTTACTGGTTTACAGTTGTTTTCGTTTCGTTCGCCGAGGGCTCTGGGTTTTTTGGCTACGTTTGGACTTGCACTGCTGGGGCCATCCTTATTTGCACTTCTGATAGATTGTCTTGTTATTCTCTTCTCCCAGATTTCTTCTTCAACTTTGTTATTGGTTGTTGCAGTGTTCATCTCATTAGGTTGTTTTATTTCTGCCTCTTCTTCTGCCTGGCGATTTGTCGTTTTGTATGTGTATGTTTCTTCCTGTGTGAGATTGTCTGGGCTAATCTTTTCTTCAATTTCTTTTTCTTCTCCTTTTTGTTCCGGTTCTTCCATTTCCTCTTGTTCTTGTTCCAATTCTTCAGGTCGTTTTTCCTGTTTTGTTCCTGGTTCTCCTCCACGACCATCTCCATATTTTCCTTGTTGTCCATCATTTCCCTGTGCTGCTCACTTCCTGACGTTATTGCGCGATGAGTGTTTACACTATTGTGTTGTTGTGCCGAGACTTCTGCATATGTCGCTGTGTTGTCTTCCTTATTGATCGCTGTGAGTGTTGAGTTTTTTCGTTGTTATATTTGCAGCAGTTGTTACCAAATTCTACCTCGGAAGTTGCACTGGGCGTCGTTTAGTACATTCAGAGCTTAGATGTCCTGGTTCATTGCAGATTGAGCATGTGCGCGGCTGTCCCTCATATATTATTAAAGATTTGCACACTTGTATCATTATATAGGAGGGTATATGCTATTTTAAATCAATTTTCACACACCGTATGCCGTTGTTTGCTTGGAATCGGAACTTAGGGCTCAATTTTTCATCCGTCGCCGTTATTATGTCTCCATAATTTCTGATTGCTGCCATTACACTGGCATTACTGACTTCAAAGGGTACATTGAAAACCGATGGTAGGCCCAGCCCTGCGTGGCTTATATATACGGTACTCACCTTCCGTCTGGTTTCTGGTAGTCGGCTTTTCCTCCAGTTTTCTCTATCATCGTGTTGCACAAGTGGTCATTTGTCATTTTAACGTAAACTACGTAGGTCAAGAAGTCCATCTGGATTCCATATACATCCTCGTCTCTCAGGTTGAATTTTTCGTACAACAATTCATGAAAGTCGTATGCACGTGGTCTTGTCTCTTTTGCATCGAATGCGAATTTCAGTGTATTCTTTCATATCATCGATTTCATTTTCACTTTTGTATCTCAAAAGTTACACTGACACACACACACGTAACCTCACTTGAGGAAATGGACCACTGAGCTACCACACCGCTATGTGCATAGTTCGTACAGAGACTTACACATCCTACGTGTCTGTCTATCGCCGTTCAGTTATTTTTCAAAATTATATGACAACATGTATTATTTATACAAAAAGTATGCTTTGTCAATCCTAATGCCAAACAGCATCTCCTCTTCAACTTTCATCACGATCAGATTAGCTGTTTAGCCCAAGAAACGTACCAAACAGACAGATAGACAGAGTTACTTTCGCATTTATAATACTAGTATAGATACACAGCACACTTATAAAAATAATAATACACGAAAATTTCAAGAAACTCGGTTATGTCGTAAACATAATCACATATGGCGTGGAATAGACTGTTGCATAAAGAAACCGAAACACAACACCATCTAGTGGATGGTTACCCAACCTAGATAACCAAGTGTTGTGGCGATAAATTAACACATCGCCATCTGTTAGAAACGTATCGAACTATAATATTAATTTCGTGTGATCTTAATGACCTGGTGACAGGGTTTCTATTGGCTGCACATTCTGCCACTGTCGCAGCCGCCTTAACCTGACCCGCCAATCCTGCCGGGTTGTGGGGACCTACAGTTTAACGTGGAATCTGAACCACGGTACCGTCCTGGCGTACTTCACATTTCACAACAAGCTGCACCATAGGTGAAGGACCGATTAAATGCCTATGGAAATCCCCACCGAGACAGGGATTCGAACCGGGACTTTTCGATCTCTAGTCAGACGGCTTAACCACTGAGCCACCAGACAGCTCAAACTTATGAAACTTACAAATAATTATAAACCATTGTCCTATGACAAACATTTAATGAACATTTAATTCGTAATAATAAATATTGAGGTCAATAATCGAGATAAAAAGTATCCTAATTTTTAATTTGGACCAAATTACACACAATAAGACAAATTTCATCAAAATCGGTTAAGCATTTTCGGAGTTTATCTCGGACAAACATCGTGACGTGAGTTTTTTTATATATATAAGATATCTTAAACAGTAAAAGCCATTTATTTACGTTACATTAATTATATATATCCTGCAGTTCTGAGATTGGCACAGAATATTTTGCACAAAACTATTCCTTCATTACAGCAAATTGTGTCGAGTACTTTTAGAAACTCATTACTAATTTCTCTAGCTACGATTTTTATCCTTTTTGTTTTATAACGTACTACGATTTTATATACATAGATTACCTACCAAAGAAATGTGCGTATTATAGGAAGTTGTAAAATGGTCACATTGCAGCTTATATGCCGGATGTCAGGCGTAAGCAATATCTTTATTGGTTCAGATCAACATGTCTTTAATTTCAGTTGAATTGTCTATAATTAAGTAAGAGAAAGTTAGTTCGTTAAAAAACACATGAGGACTCTCATTATTTTAGAGGTTATATTACATTGTGGATTTCTGTGTATGAGTGGTTATCAATGCACATCGTATATTAATGACGACATTTGGTCGCTGGTGGATCGAACGTGAGGTTTGTCTAAGAATTGAGCATGAGCGACGTTGTAAGGCTGCCTGTGCAAGTTATGAATGCTGTTCTGTTCATAGTTGACGGCTCGGTCTCTCTCCTCAGCTCTTGTCTAGGCGTGAAGTACTAGTCGAATCAGCAACTTGGACTGCCGCTTCAGCAAACCTGTTGGTAATTCACACAAAACCTTGAGCGGTAACATTTGAAGCTTTGTTTAGCATACCGCTAGAAGCCAAAGGATTTAACAGCTTGCTGAAAAATTTATGTGCTTCATTAACTGGCGACCACGTTTGTTAGATTACTCTCTGGTGGGTGAGCAGCAACGCTTGGGACTGGCATGTTACAAACACAATAAAGACGTAAAATTTCAATCAGCACTCAATAGCTTTGAATACTTCACTATGCATGATTGGGTGTATAAAAGTGAGTTTGATTTTGGTTATTTCTTTTTTCTTTTTGATTTTTTCAAATTGCTACTTTTAATGTAAAATTTGAACTGATACTGATTCGTGCTATGGATGACACAATTTTCTATATGAAAGTCAATCACTACCCGCAGGAAAGTAAATCTGTTACTAAAATTGTTTGGGAAGTGCCACAAGTTCACTTGGTTGACAGAGAGATTTTTTGCTTAAAGCTATGGAGAGTAGGAAGCTAGTGAACATTAATCTCATAAGCTGGGAGCAACTGGAATACCCCCTTCTTCCTACAAGTAATAAACGAACGTGCTCTGTAAAGACTGCAACACAACAGGAAAAATCTAATTCTAGCGTTCCAATCACATAGGAGACACAGCGAAGAACTTACTTGGTATGTGTTTGACCACTGTAATACCAACGTAACCACTGTAATAAACGTTGAACATTCCAGATTCGAAAATTTGATTCTGGACTTCACGAAAAACAGGTACACAGTCTTGTACGGCATGTACACCAGATAAAAGCCGTCTTACTATTAACGACAGTACGTCACCCCGTCATTAAGAAATGACCATGACCATGCCATTTAAATACAGTCCAAACCAGGATGGAGCCACCACCATTTTACACAGTGCCCTCCTGACAGTGTGGGTCCATTGATTCGTGAACTCTGTGCCACAGTCGAATCCTACATTCAGCTCTTTCCAAGTGGTACCGAGACTCATCTGACCATGCATCCTTTTTCGAGTCTTTTAGGGTCCAACCTACATGTTCACGAGCATAGAAAAGGCGCTGCAGCCGTTGGCGTTTTATTAGTAGAAGCATTCGCAGCGGCCTTCTGCCATCAACGCCAAATTTCGTTGCACTATCTACGCGGACACGTCTGCCATGCATCCCACATTGCGTGTTGCTGATCTTTGACGCAGTTTTGCCTTGTCAACACTGACTCGTCAATGCATACGTCACCGGTCTCGTTCATTAAGTGTCCATGGCTGGAGGTAATGCCGGAAATTACATATTCTCGGCACGCTCTTGAGGAATGTTGAATTCATGAACTATTTGCTAAATGGAATAGTCAATGCACCAACTACCATTCCACGTTCATAATGTGTTTATTCATGTGGTGGGGCCTCAATAACGTCAGAAAACCTTCTATACTATCGAAATTACAAATGGTTTCCCCCCTCCTCCACTGAATGACACATTTATAAGTTTTTTCCGCAGTGCTAACTCCATCTGAATATTTGCATCTTGCTATCGTATGACTTTTAACACTTCAGTGTATAGTACTGGGAGACGATTTTATTTTTTACCCTCCGGTATTAAGCTTTGATATGGTTGATATCCACAGGTTCTTCTTTAATCTTTTCGTGAATTAGCTGAGTTAACCGATATGCAATATACGTACTACACTGCTTCCCGTTTTCTGTGAAGAGTATCTCAAAATCACTCACTACTGTCTTATCCTGTTTTGCACAATTTTTACTACGTTTTAAACGTCACTTTGATTTGTAGCTGTACATTTTTACGGTTATTTACTTTTTATGTTTGTTAGGGAGTAGTAACGGATTGTGGACAATGAAATGGGAGGGTATTGGCCACGGCTTTTTTCGAAGAACCGTACCGGCATCCGTCTGAAGCGATTTCGGTAAGAATGGAACTTTCGGCTCGGGTCGCGTGATATTTTGCCCGTCCTTCCACTCTATTGTTACGCCGCTGGGTACCATTGTATTCCTCTTACCGATCCACGTCCAAAGGAGGAAGTTCTGTTGCGTAACTCCCTCTGCGGCACCAGTGGTCTCTCCGAGATCGTGGCTCCGCGTGGCCTTGTATTGCTCAGTCTGTGAGCCAACGACTCTTCTCATTTACATGTGGGTTTGCATTAATTACACTTACTTTCCGTTGATTCTGATTTCTTACCATGTACTTTGACAGTTTCACTTTTATAATATCACAGTTTTTCTAAATTTATTTTTATCAATCAGGAAATGGTATTACAATTTTCCGCCGTGTCGTACTTCCTACGAAACAATATTGTGCTGAGTAACCGTCAGACACATTTATATCGGCCATGGCTAAGGTCTCCATTATTAGTACATTCTTAATAGATGCGACAGCAAGGAAGATTCCGTGCGTAAGCAAACTTCCGCCCACAACATACCCTCCCGCCAATTAGGAGCGCCGAAAGCTTCACTTATTTGTCTGTTTGAACGTGAGGCCAATGGGTGATGTCTCACGACCCACGCCACTAACACATGTGTCTCGGATGTTCCATGTTGGGGTACATATGAGTGACGACAGGAAACCTTCGCCTCCGGGGACCTCGCGGCCAGGACCAGGGGACTGCATTTGCCGGCCGACCGTCGCTGGGTTACGACGTGGACCCGCCATCCACCGCCGCCACGATGTGCTTCACAAGTCGCAAACCAGGCGATCCCGCCTTCAGTGAGCTCGTTCGTGTATGTGTTCGTGCAGTGATAGTTTTACACCGCCCATCCGGCCGGTTCTGTCGAAGCGCTGGGAAACTTCGATTTCCGCGTGCCCGTCGCGCTTTCCGAACCTGGTCGATCCAGGCCGCCGGACTCAACTGCCGCCTCACGTTGGTAATGTACACTTGGTGATATCGCGACCATTGTGATTTGTGTGCCCCGCCTAGAAAGAGCTCTGATCTTATTAACATAGGCAAATTGCAGACGGCCTCCGCAATATTCTGTCCTTCTGGTACCTTATTGCGAGAGATCTCATGCTCTCACCGACAGTTCGTGTTAGCTAGTTGTGGTATATTTTTGAGTAAGAACAATAACGTTAATGCAACTACTGTCCTCCACACCTTGCCTTTCCACCGGTTATATTCATGTGTTTCTTGTTTGTATCAGAATGTACTAGTTTTTTTTTTTTAACTGCTTTACGTCTCTTTTTAACATCGAGGTCTTTAGAGACGGGAAAGGATGGGGGGCAAGGATGGGGGCAAGGAATGGGAAGGAATTCGGCCATGGCCTTTTGAAGGAAGCATCCCGGCATTTGCCTGGAGTGATTTGGGGAAACCATGGAAAACCCAAATCTGGATGCCCGGACGGGGATTCGAATCGCCGTCCTCCCGAATGCGAGGCGAGAACGCTAACCGTTACACCGCCCCGCTCGGTCTACTAGTTACGGGGCCCATTATGTTCTTGTGATTACCAAAATCCTTAGCATAAAATTAAAGGTTAAAAAGTGTAGTTTTCTGTAATTATTCTAAGGATAAGAACCCCTCTATATCCCAACCATAAATGTTAACTTCGTACATTTCTGTTCCATCGGTATCGGTGTTAGCTGGAAAATTAGTGATTGTTGCTTCTAAATGACCATTTAACGGGTTGAAATATTACATATTATTCACGCTTATTTGTTAAAGACGTATGAGTGTGGCGTTTTTCTATGGACACTAGTCGTTAAATTATTACTGTTTCATATCTTGACCAATCGCATTCCTTTCTCGCGTCGTGAAGAGGGCGGGAGAAATACACTGGTTACTGTTAAGCTTTCTCTGTGGAACGCGGTAAGTCTCGTTGTCGTCCTTTGCGTAATGTTTGGGTAATAGTAGTTTCAAAATTGAAAGTATTCATGTACGGGAGAACTGTCCGTTTAAATTAAATATAGTGGTTACAGGAGAAACAGCCCATAGGTTATGATGAATGGTGTTTCGATTACCATAGAGGCTATGTTGTTCAACAGTGCGTCGTGGGTGACAAGTAACGATCTGAAATGGCATTCGGGAGGATGTGGGTTCGAATCACCGTTCGGCCATACAGATTTGGTTTTTCCACGGTTTCCCCAAATCACTCCAGGTGAATGACAGGAAGTTTCCTTCAAAAGTCCATGCCCGGACACCTTCCCGTTCCTTAGCTCTGCCTTTCCCGCCTCTAACGACCTTAAAATTGACGAGTTGTAAAGCCTTAAGATGAAAAAAATGTCGTTGCACATGAAAATTATGAGACAGGGGCAGAAATCTTGAATTGAAATTGTGTTTTTGGTTTTCTAACATTTGTCGATTATAGAAGAAGCCTCCGAAACATGGTCAATAGTACGTTTCCTTGCCATATATATATATATAAATATATATAAAATGTAAAAACATTGTAACTGCCTCGTGTAGCCTCTGCAAAGAAATGCGAAAGAAAAACTATGATAATACAGCATTTAAAAAAAAAAATGTGCTTTGCGATGCGATTGAGCAGGTTACGAATCTGCGAACAATTGCAATCCAATACAAAAAACACTACACTCTTTTGTCGGATGAGAATTAAGCAAAAATAACATTGTTCGTACAAAGCACTTTACCGTGACCATTTAGCTATTTCGAATTTATTTTGTAGTAACTGTTGCACCAAGCTCATGAGATTTGGGGCACTATAGCGGAGACAACACAAGACAAACACACCGAGCGGGGCGGTGTAACGGTTAGCGTTCTCGCCTCGCATTCGGGAGGACGACGGTTCGAATCCCCGTCCGGGCATCCAGATTTGGGTTTTCCATGGTTTCCCCAAATCACTCCAGGCAAATGCCGGGATGCTTCCTTCAAAAGGCCATGGCCGAATTACTTCCCATTCCTTGCCCCCATCCTTGCCCCCCATCCTTTCCAGTCTCTAAAGACCTCGATGTTAGATGTTAAAAAGAGACGTAAAGCAGTTAAAAAAAAAAAAAAAAAAAAAAAAAAAAAAAAAAAAAAAAAAAACACAACTCTTAATTAAAACCACTCAATCCGGTGACCTTTAAATGCGAGGCTAGCGTATTGGTGATCATGAAACCCAACGTGGTGTGGAGCGGTAACGCTCTCGCCTGGTATACGGAAGGACTTGGTTTCGAATCCTCGTCCGGTCATATAATATTCGGTTTTTATTATTATTATTATTATTATTACTCCGCGACTCACTAAAAGTGTGTAGCGGAGGGTGCATTGCACCTATCGAAAAGGGTTATGGTTTGGAAGGGATATAACGGATATGGCAGGAGGCGCCCATGGGCTATTGTGAGGAACCATCCCCGCATTCGCGTGGAGTGATCTGGGAAAACCATGGAAAACCCAGATCAGGATAATGGTTTCTAAAAATGATTCCAGACGAATGCCGTGATGGTTCCTTTAAAAGACTATGGCCGAAGCCCTTCCCGTTCCTGGCCGTTATAGTGTCCTCAATGTTAGTGAACCGTAAAAACGTAAAAAAAACGTGATCATGCAGAGGATTAAGAAAGACATTTAATTGATAACTGCAAAGGAATTGAAATTATAACAAAAAATGTGGAATAATAGAATTGGGATGACAGAAACTTCTTAAACCAGGTTCTACAACTCCATTTACTTAATAAAAATTACAATTTTATTTTTTTAATATGATACTGCACCCTCCGACTGTCTAGGGAATTTCTAGCGTCTTCTTTTTCTTCGGGGTCTATTCAGTGCAGCCAGTTCTCCCGGAAGTCCTGATAGGTGTGGCTTGTTGCTCGGAAGCAGCGTATACGCTGAATTCCATTATCGACCGGAATCCTACCTTCTTTCCGCTCCAGCGGTGGGTACCCCAGCCCAGAGAGGTGTAAATGCAAGGCGCATTTTTGGCGCGGCTAAAAATACCGTGGTGTCATTGCGGAGGCCAGATGAAGTATATTCATTTGTGGCGGGTTGCGCGTCGCGACGCGGCGCGTCGCGGCGGCTGCGTAGATCGATGTGGGTGGGCGGCCGAGGTGCGGCGCTGGGGAGGCCAGCACGGAGAGCGCCGCGACGCCAGGCAGTGGGCATCGCGGCGGCGGGGTCGGCGCCACGCAGTGAGGTGAGTCCAGCAACAGGTGTCCACGCGACAACACCAACACCCTCATACCTTCATCCTCGCTCTCAACTGTTTCGGGTCAGACAAAACAACTGCCTGCAAACTAGTGTGGTGAGCTTCGTTTTCGTTATAATAATTTAGGGAATTCGTATATGGACTGATATCTTGTCTGTTACTAATAATGTTCCCAGAAAAAGTCTTATTGCTACTTGACTACATGTCTGTTACAAATAACTTTCACTTCGTAATCCTACCCGTTAATTGTCAGCTTTATTATTTTAAAGCAAATGTCATGAGTATTTTCGTAATTTCACTAAGACTAATTTTAAACGTAGCTTCGAAATTAGATTTTCATATACAAATGTACGATGTATAACATACAAGTTATAAAAGTGATTTTTCTATTACAAGTTGTAAAATTTAAAAATTTATAACTGAAATTGTAATACCCTTTAATAACTGCAGATAGTTTACGCCGTAAAACGTGAATGTAATGTAAACTCGATTTGGTTTTAAGATATTTGGGTTTTTAATTATTCCGAGTGTGGAATGAGACAGTGGCTTTGATTTACTTCCAGACCAGATAAATGATTAAACGGTTAATAATGGTTTAGGAACAACATTGTGAGGATTTCCGAAATAAGTGTTTATTTCGAACAAAATTTACTAGCAGAACAAGAAACATGCACGGAAAATTAGATAGAAATAAGAAATAGTTCCCATAAATTTCGATAAATAACGTATGAGAAATAGAGCAAAGGAAATTAAAGTATTAGGTGGTAAAACAGTCACTCTAATATTGCTAACACTTTCAGAAATAAGGTTGGGACATAGAATGTTCTGTCTCGCAAGCAGGGACACGCCCCCTGGACGAGAACTCTAGTTACAGCTCGCTCCTCAAATCCTAAAACACAGATCGGGAGTAACTTAAAATTCTACTAAAGTATATATATGGCAAAAGCTGGCACCCAACCACCAAAAGAGTACACATTTCGCTGCAGTTGCAAGCCTTTGTACCGCAGTCGAACTTTGACCTTTGGTGGTTAAGCGAAAATGTGGCGTGTGCGAAATCCTTTTCAATTCTGGCCGGAATAACTGTCACTTTAATGATGCCCGTGGGATTTCTGGCCACGCTAAGCTTTCACTATTGTTTGGCTGATTCCGGGGCATGAATATGAAAATACTCTGAAAGTTCAGGCACTGGACCAGACGTTTTCCTATTCTTTATCCTATTTTGTAATGATCAGTAAATTTTTAGATTTGTTTAAGAGAGATAGGTTAGTTTTAGAGTGGTAATAACTAAAATTACTTGAATTTCAATTTTTGTAATTCCCAAATAGTATTCCTTTTTATGGCGGAGATCCACGAATTTCCAGACCAGTTTCTTATATACATAATTCTAATTGCGCCAGCAAATAAAATATCAAATTAATTTTAACGTGATTATAAAGGAAATAGTGTAAATAAATGCTAATATTAATTTGCTTTGAATATTATTTCGTAAGAAATAGCTTTTTAATTTATGAGTTTTTGGTAATTTTTTATAAACTTTAACGAAAAATAATTATGATGAACAATTTTAGTTTTCATTATTTTCGCAATTCTCAAATCAAGAAACAACGGACATTCCTCACTTAAAAATAAACAAAGTTTATCTGCCACAACATTACGATAGTTACCACTATTGTTCCTTTTTTAATTTTCAAACGTTATTAATTTCAAATTGAACACAAATATAACAGTGAAATCGGCTTACAAAACTTTTTGTAAAGATATGACGTGAGTATTACCATTACAGCAAGTGTATCCCGAACAATAATAATGGTTACTCACAGCGGAAAGTTTAGTCTGTACCAGAAAAAGATAAATTCCTATATATTTAACATATCAAATTACGCTTCACATTTTCTCTAATAAAATTACCCATGGATCATTTTTGCTGTGTCATCTTTGTGTCTGTCAAAGATACCAAAAATGCTGTAGGCAATATAAATTTCGTCGGTCATCTGATACAGTGGTAGTAAGAGATTTACAAAATTGGTTTTGGCAATTGGAGTCCCTAATGGCAGAAGGAAAGAAGAGATTCTGAAAGACATCGTTAGGTGGCGAGAGCAGTATTTCACTACTGTCCGTAATGAACGTCGGAGATCTAATCATTAGTTCTGAATTGTATGGTGAAATTTCACAATCTAACCACAGAGTCAAGTCAGTGATGCAATCACGTCATATTTGGCAACCGTAAGGAATTATTCTCCTGTGAGACACATCACTCACATCACAACTAAATTTAATCGACTCCTACCACAAGTTCATAAATAGTCGCTGTCATACAATATCTTCACTGCAGCCAGTTTGGCATCAGAGTTTCTTACAAGTGAGGTTTGTTCTGATCGTGCTTCAAGTGGTTCCCATTTTTCAATGCCAAATCTTACACCAAATTTAACGTTTATATTTTTAAGCTGCCTAGGTGACACAAAGATAATTCTGAGCCTTTTTTATTGTTTGTACTCTTTAAGATCCACCTTTTTCACACCTAAATGAAATTTCCATTAAATTAGCCTCAAGGGCTTGTTCGGTGCTTAAGAATATTGTGCACCTTAGATACTATTATTCAGAAATAATCTTAAACTTACTATCGCAGCAGGTACTCCAGTGACGCAACTCTATGTTATAAAAAATGAAGTGTTTTTCAGTGAGCTTTTTAGTCGCTGAAGTTGCTCAAAGTTGAAAATACGAGTATAAGAGGCCAACATTTCAACTTCAAATGTTGCGCTTCAGTATCAAGAACTGATGAATTGGTCTGATTTTTCTAACGACACGCAGATGCAGGAACTAGGGCACGTTGCAAATCCTGGCAACTCAGTTGCTTAATGAATGTAGGCTTTTACGAATATTTGACAACTGATTTTCAACACGGCGAGTTTCCAACATAGCTATAACAGTGGACTTTCTTGTTAAAGAACAGAGATTTGTGCATTAAATCAAATTAAGACCTAATTACCTGCTTAAATATGTATGATGCTTATTTTTAATTCGAGAAGCCCATACTCTGTGATTTAATCAGTCACAGCAAACAAACTCTCCCATATTTTTTATTCATCGGTGATAAGTATTTCAGAAAGAATTTAGAAAACAGATATTAAGAAGTGCTCAAATTATTTCTGCCTGTTGCTTTAGAAACCTGTAGGTAACATTGTGAAAGAAACATCACACAACATCAGTAGCACAGGAGATAGACATCAAAACGTGCCGACATCATTCGAACTATTCTAGTGGAATGCTGGTAAAATATTGTGGTGGTGGGATATCGTAATGAAACTTTTGATTAAAACCCCATTGACCGAGTAAAAAATTTTTTCTCGATATAACTGCGAGTCTCTTCAGTGATGTTATAAGTTTAAAACACTATTTACTATTCCGGCAAGGTAAAACAATCTGAAGTATGCAAAACAGTCGCATTCTCCATTTTCGAAGCCATGTGTTTCGTAAATGGTGGAAGGAGCAATAAGTTTCTGGAAGCTTGTTCTACTGGCTAAAGTTAAGTTCAAAAATTATGTAAGAAAAAGTGACCAAACAGATGTGATAAAGTTCTTCACAAAAATGTTTTAAGTCAGATAGTAATACAAAGTTAATCCATTTTTTTAACAGATTATCAGGCAGGTAAAGTCCTAAACGGAGTATACGCATTAGACTGGGAACTTATATTGTTGAAATGAGCATCGTAAGGTTTGTATTGTCTGTCGAAATTCCATGTTTAGTCTTTGAAAATTTGATATACCGTTGTCAACCAATATGGATTTAATAAAACAGTAAAGACCTAAACTTCGGTAAATTGAATATATGTTTAAAAAATTAATTAGCTGCAGAGACAAAATTTAGCGTTTTAAATCTTTTCGCCTCTTTGTCTGTTTCTTTAACCGCGATTCAAGCAGAAACATCTGGCCAGGTTTGAAATTTATAAATTTCATCCAGACGTGTGGAACAAGATGTATTCACAGAATCACATTTCCTTTTAAGGTTTACTAGAGTAGCTTCTTTTCCTCCGTTTTTTTTTTTTCCCAGCTATAAAGATAAGGCTACTGCAATGAGAAAGTCTTCACCTATAATGACACCGCATATTGCTCGCTTGATGGAAGCTCAACTTGGCCTGAAAAAACTAAAGAACTGAAAACTGAACAGAAGGTGTAAAAAGAAGCCTCTTCCGGACTTAATTCAAATAGAACCGGAGGAATGAAATCAACTGAGAACTAAAAATAGTCTAAAGGGGCTCTAATAATATTTGTTGCCTGGCGCTAGTCGGAAGTTACTTTTCTCAGCCAAAATGTTTGCCGCTATTGAATATAAGGAAATCCAGTGCAATAAGGGAGTACCGCCCTCTTACGCCAAATTAAGTTGTAGTACGGAGGCGTCGGTACATAGAAGTCGACTGTAGTTTCTTCTTTCTTTTACTGGTAAAGTATTCAGTATGACTTGAAATAAGCAATATAAGTCGTCCGTGCGCGTAACCTGATTTCCTACCTGTTGGATGAGATAATAAGTTGTGAAAAAACAACGAACTGCGAAATTTGTATTTAAGCATCAAATCTAGCAGATACTTGTAACAAGAGAATTCTGTCCACAATTGACGGAAATTGTGAGGCATGTACTTCGATAAACACCATGGCTGATCAAATAACATCAACGATTACGCCGCAGAATTTCTGAATGCTCTGAACGCACCATGAATACCAGCGCATCGCATAAGACTGTGTTCCGATTCTGCTGCTTCGAAACTTCTGCTAAACTGTGCAGCGGTGTCAGATTTGAAGTGATTTCCGAGCAAAGGAACCTTATCGAAGCAAAAGATGTGAATGGTTGTTGCTCATTCTGCTACTGTGCTCATCGCTAACAATTTTCAGTTTAGATGAATGCTTTTTCCCCAGAACGTACATCAACAGCGCTGCAGGCGTCGACTGACATCAGGGCACAGAGCCTGGTGAGTGAGTGGTAATGCACGGGCCTGGTATTCGGGAGGATGTCGGTTCGAATCCCCTTCCGGCCATCATGGTCTCTGTTTTCCCATGGTTGCACGAAATCACTCCAGTAAAATTACGGGATGGTTCCTTCAAAAGGCTGTGGCTGGAGTTCTTCCATTTCCTTTCGCACACCTCTTCCTCAACATCGTCTAGTTATAAGCCCGAAGCGAAAATAAAAAAGACATCAAAACCAAATGCTCTTATCATGGACAATACTTTCTTTCCTCTCTTGTTGTCGGGCTGAAATTCTTCATGCTCCAGTAGGAAAGCTGCAAACGTTGCTCAGCAACATACTTTTCTAACAGTGTTTTTCACAAATCACTTTCTACTCCGACTGCAAAAACTGTGAACTGTACTGAACCTACTGTTGTTTTGCACATTGTTTTGAAATTCGGTCAGAGAGAGTAGTCTGTACGTTAATACTGTGTTGAAATCCGTGTTAGCTATAAACCCGATAAGTAGTTGACAAAAAAGAATTAAAGTGATCCACGCCGTTGGCTTGATTGGTCGATGCACCGTGATGATGTCCGGCGCCAGACTCGCGGCTAACTGGTTTCAGTAATGATGGCTGAAAGAATTTTCATCAGCAGGATTTGGCCGGCAGTGTAGGAGAGATGGTGTGCACTATTCCTAATCACAAGGACGGTAACCAAGTCTTGTTTTAAATCCCAAACATCGCCACAGTGAGGTCAGTCGGGTGGGGAAGATAAGCAGCGCGAACCCCATAGTATCTTTCGGAAGAATAGGCCTGAATGTGCCAGTACCGGGCTTCACCCTCTCCATTCTTCCAGCTTCAATTCATTAATAACACACTACAATAATTGTATGCGCAGAACAATCATCCGCATGAAATAATTAACACTTAAATACACTTCCATCACTGTGGAAGGCAAGCGGAAATAACCTCATGTTAAATTTCCCAAGAAAAAAGTACCCACTCTAACTTAACGGTTGAGGAGAAAAAAAGAATTCAAGTAAAGAACTGATGTCTTTTAAATCGCATTAACTCTTCAGACTTTTAGCAATTTATTTCCATGCTCATAAAAAAAATGAGGTAAACATCATTACCTTCGAACATTTCTCTTACAGGTACCGCGAATCAGCCAGTTTGGTATTACACAATAACTGGATTCTAACTGGCAAAACGGGTCAAGTTTCAAACTTGGTGAACGAGTTGAATAAAATTTTATGTGGTTTTCCATAATCATCTACGTAAATACTGGAACCGTACCCAAATAACGCCTCAAAAATGCACATCCCACACAGTTACTGACACAAGTAATCTTCCAGCAGAATAGGTTAGTGACGAGTCAGTGAAAAGTTTGTCTTGAGGCAGTCACAATCTAAACTATTGTGGAACTATTCTCTGCAAAAATATTAATGTACATTTTGATATTTTCTGAAAATTCTTTGTTTCGTTCAATCTCCGTCAGTCGCGCTAGCCTCGCGTTTCTAGAGTCGCCGGTTCCAGTCCAGCCTTGGTATAGCCATTCATAATTGTGTATCAGATGCATCACGTATTCGCCATACTTACAGAGAATAAATGCTTAAAGAACTTGAATAGTTACGTTGGATCTGTTACCTAGTAGCAGAAATCGATTTGTTTTTAAAATTTCTTTCAATTTTTAATCTACTTCAGCAGGATATAGAAAAATAAGGAGTAGTTGTCCAGATATTATCAGATAGGTTATTAGAATAGAAACATTTAAAACAATTCCAAAATGAAAAAAAAGGAGAATTAGAAATTAAATTGGTACCTTTTGCAAAGATTTATTGAAATTTATGGAAAATATTAGATCAAGAAATAGAGTTCATTCAGTTATACAAGAGATGAGAACCAATTTACAGTAGAGGTTAATACTTCTTGGAAGAAAACATGATTGACATTATGTGCTAAAACATCATTCTTGGGAGAAATCATAATTGACGCAAAGTGCTAAAATTTTTTAAATACATTCTTTACTCTGGTAGGTATGCTCTCTATAAATTATTCACTATCGCAGACGATATTGTGTATTTCTGTCAAGAACATCATTTTATAGTCCGATTAAAGATTTGGAAGAATAAAAATTCTTATTGGTATCCAGGGAACAATGTAACGATAGGCCGGATAATGAGTGCTGTCATCTATACAAGTCCCTTTTTAAACTTAGTTCAAATGTGTTTGAGGTTAATATTTTGTGTAGTTTAGTTTTCAGGACTGGATACCAGCCCTGTATTCAACTATGCGACTGTGGAAAACAACCTAAAGCATAATGGCCGGTACGATGGGGACATAAATTTGAACCCTGCTCTTCCACAATGTGGGACACTATAACAAGCTCGGGCAAAGAACCTGATACTGTAGTGTACTGCGCATTACGGTAGGAGCATTTTTACTACTGATGAGCAAAATCTTCCAGAAATTTTATACGAATCCCTTTCGCCATCTGTCGTAGGTGGGCGAAAACTTTTCTGGCTGCCTGCTGAATTAACAAGTGAACCACAAAGTGGAGGAGATGAGAATGAGGGCGAAAGTGAGCTCAAAGATAGCTGATTAAGGATAATGGCAATCAGCCATCATCACTCCTATCCACAATACCTCCTCTCGAGGGATCTTAGGCCTACATACCATGATTACCTACACAGACACCCGTATCATAATATAATCTTGGTATGAAACATTATTTCTTTCGCATCTCAGTCTGGTCTTAAAATAATATATACTAATCTTTGTATCAAAACTTTTTATGAACGGAGTTTTTATACGTCGGCCAGATTCGATAAAATTTTATCTAGATTTTAGCATCGTAAATTGCGTTCAGATGGATATTATCACCTCGGTTTCTGAAGAAGACGATGATAGAAACGCAATTTATTTGGAAATTATGCGGCTAGAGTACCGAGAAGATTCGAAAATTATTTTTCTTTGAGTCATCCAATACTGGTTGGTGTCTGCATATTTTCTGCGTTTTGCTTCTAATGTTTAGCTCTCATATAAGGCTTAAACATAACTGCTAGAAACATATAGAGCCAGGAATGGCACAACCAACTTTCATCGTGAGCTGCGTTTTCATATTATTAATTAAATTACAAAATTATTGCTTGTTTTTACACAAATTACGTGGAAGTGAAATCTGGTATACTTCAGAACGGAATCGTAGGATGAAAATGATGCACTTCGCTGTAGCAAAATAAGAAATTGAATAAACAACTAAGCACAAAAAAACCTAAGTTGAAGCTGGTGAAAATGAAATATTATAAAACCACATAATTATTTTATTAACTTATGAAAATCATGTAATTTTAGCATCATATGGCACTAAACAAAAATAATATACCGTAACTGGTATGAAAAAAATATATAAACTTACTACTGTTAATAAACTCTATAAAACTAACGTTACCGTCAAATCTGTGGTATATTTGTTAACTTTTAATGTGTTGGCAGAAAAGCTACCAAATGAATGCTGCTAAAATGAAAGGAAAAGAATATGTTCTGCTGTCGCAGATTTTGGTGCCGATTCAGGAACAATATTTCACATGTAACATACTGAACTCTATTATGATTTACAGATTTCATATAGCCCTTACATATTTTTAATAAAAATTTCAAAAGAAATACTAATATTCAGATACAAATGAGAATACTTTCAGTACTATGCCGAGCATGGCTAGACCCTGCATTTAAACACTGACACTCACGTGTTTTTCATTTATTTTAAATTGTCTGAGCATTAAAACAGATGCAGTGAAACGTTTCAAGAGGGACAGTATAGTACTCTTCATCGATATTGTATAAATTTTCATTAGAGTTCGGTACACAGCTTACCGTCCGTTGAGGCTTGTTACTTAACCTGGAGGTTAAGGAGCAACTTGACGCCCAATATTCGTAGTGACCAGGGTTTATATTCGTGCCCGGTTTTCAATGATTCGTTCTCGCTACATTCACTCCAGGTGAATTGGATATGGTTTCATAATCGGATCATTGTCGATTTTTTCCAGTTCCTGGGCTTTAACTATAACTGTAGTTCCAATGACGTCATCTTTAATTATCCTGGAATAAAAATGGATAAAAAAATAAAACATTAAACATAGTTTTTGATTTATATAATAATTTAAGACTATACCATATTCAAATTGATGTATTAACAGCTATAACACAGCCCTTGATAGTCAATAAACCAAAAATTACTTTTTGCACCATCAAAACCAACTAAAAATATAATGTGCTACTGCAAAAGGGATTGAGGAAGGAATTCTGCCATGGAGTTTGAAAGCATTTCTTGAAACACTGGAAAACCGAAATTTGAATGGCTGGTTGGGTATTTGTACCCACATCCTACAGAATTCAAGGCTCGAGTGTTACCGCTCACCCATCACGCTCAGCTTATGGGCTAAGGCGTAGAGCACAAGCACCGAGGGTCGATACCTCGAATTCGGCTTCGGGAATGGATAGTGTAATTAAAAGTTGTGTTGGTCCTATGTTATACTTATTATTTTGATTAGTAACATAAGTAATATTTACGGGTTCTCTGCCTGATTTTGTGGAAAGGCGAGTGGAGGACGGCTTGCTCTGGCGTCATCCACAAGTCCCGGGCGAGTGCTGTGACACCCAGAACCGCAACGTATACCGTTCCGATTGTCGCAGCGTCCGCACCTGAGGATGACGACAGAGCACGCCGTCCACCACTCGTCTTTCCACAACAACATCAGGCAGCGAGCTCGTGTATATTACATTACAATGACGCGCAGGGAAAACCTTTGTTC
Organism: Vandiemenella viatica; assembly: GCA_031002005.1. NCBI lineage: Eukaryota > Metazoa > Arthropoda > Insecta > Orthoptera > Morabidae > Vandiemenella > Vandiemenella viatica. The sequence goes on along the minus strand of CM061921.1, from coordinate 336,056,311 downwards.
ACACCAATAATTCTAGTTGCGAAATAATACTTATTGGGCAAATAAAAAATCTGTAGATATCTGTGTACCTATATAAAGACTGTTACTTACACATTAATAGATTTAGACCAAAGAATTATACTGTTTAGGTCTAAATCCCGTATATTGTCATCCTGACATTCTAAAATTCTTCCTAAAATCATGTTATAATTCTGAAAGATTTGAATCAGAAAAAATAAGTCTACCAATAATGTATGAATACTTTGTGCATTTAAGGTTTAACAAAGACTCTTATTCAAAAATATAAAAGTAATATTGATAATATAGTCTCAACAGAATAAACAACCGTGGAGTGCTAGATATATTAGCTGTCTACAATTTTTTATCGTCAGCTATTCGTAAATGTAGATTAATTATACAAAGTAAGTACCTCACGATATTTTTATCTTAATTTTCACTGATTTGTGGGGTATCCCATCGCTACTGAACAAAATTTTTATATTTCAACATTATTTTAACTTTTTAGGTCACGTTGCCACAAAAGCGTGGTTTTAGTTTTGTTGGTTAAATTATAATGTTATTTTTAACTTTATTGTTTAAATTGCTACATAAAGTATTTTTTTTAAACTATATTATTTTTTGATCGAAATCTAAGCAGACTTTGTTTAATATAGAAAGCTATTTTGTTTTTCTCGTTTCCTGAAGATTGTTTTACTGGCTCTACAGTAGTGCCTGCCTGATTGCATAGCACGCAGGCGTCTACTTGCTGCGTTGGGAATATTCCCCCCCCCCCCCCTCTGTCAAAGTAATAAATACCAGGATATAGCTATGAAATTATTTTATTGCCATTGGTTCTTAATATGTATGCAAGTTTTCGAATAATTCAGACATTTGGAAGTAAGTTAAAATTGATTTAAAAGAGTTCAGTACAATTATACCTACATACTAACGGGTGAAGCTAATGAAAGCATGTTTAAAAATGGTATACCAGCAGCTATTATCTAAGAAAATGTACCACACACAGCTCGCCTGATGGCTTGCCGGTATGGTTTTCTCCCGATGCCCTGAAATAATATCTCTCAGGCAGCATCAATCTTCTCATGTGGTGGCCCATATTTTTCGCTAGTGTGGCTTATCCCTTTTGCACACAGGCTCTCTCCTGACGGTAAATTGCATTACGAAGAGTTCCAGAAAGGAAAACCATCTTGCTTCTAGATCTTCTCAATGTTTTCGCCAGCTGAATAAAAGTGATTGGCGTCTCAGATAATCGTACCTTAAACCATAACACCATGGTTTCCAGGAGTGTTTTTGGCACCCATCCACGTGCCAGGTGGTTGGGCGGTAAGCTTCGTTTAGACGCAGGTTCAAATCCCCAACCAGACGTCCAGATTTCGATTTGCCATTGTTTCCCAAATCACTCAATTGCAATTTCCATTGTTTCAGAAATCACTACATGGGAATTTCGGGATTGTTCATTCAGAAGGATCATGGCTGAATTTCATCCCGTTCCTTGTGCCCAATCCCCTCTCTCTTCTAATGACCTCGACGTCAACAGGCGTAAAGCCCCAAAAAAAAAAGACACCAAGCAGTGGATTTCGACCTGGCTATTGTGTTTCTGTATTGATTCTCTGGTCAACCCAGTCAGAACAGTATTGGAATTCATAGTTTAAGACTACTTTCATTTCTTGTTCACGATATTCTGCCAAGGCGACATTCAATTATTTTTCAGTGGTGATGCGTTGTTGAGGGAAGTATACTTTTAACTGAATTTAATTTAGTTGCTATGGAAATAAGCCCTGGTCGATCTACTTTCCCATTCTACCATTCCTGGTATTTTATTTATCCTAAGCTAACAACATTTTTTAGGGCTTTTTAGATGGGTAAAATCTTATGAGTTCGCGTCACCAACATGCTGTAATAGCAGTATATATGTAGCTATAAGTATCACGTGTTGCGCTTGGACAGCAGTGAAAGCATAGATTATACTTGTATCTAAAATGTATAAATGAGTTGTTGTTTCTTTTGCCAATCTGCTTCATACAAACACAGTTTTTATCCGATTATGATGGACATTTGCATGCGTATACTTTAAAACAAATAGAAAAGTACTGTTTACGTTTAATTTACAGAGACATAAACCCCCTCCTCCTTTACCCTCTCACCTTAATTTCTGTCATCGTTGTTCATACAAAACCACAGTTTTATCCGATTATGATAGTACTTAGGACACGTATACTTCAAAACAAGGCGGTATGGAAGCTCGTCGGCTAAGGCGCTTACTACCGAAAGTTTCTCTCTCCGCTCGTGGCTCTGAATCCCGTGGTGGGCAGGAATTTTTAGGAGTTGTATTCTATTATATAAGCTACGCCGGGACGTTCCGTGGTTCTGACTCCACGTTAAACTGTAGGCCCCCGAGGAAAGGAATTGGCCTTCCTGCCTCTGACACAATAGCTTGGTACATCTCCTTCGGGAAGATTCGATCAACATACGGGTTGTGGACTAAGTTAGACTTTTAGTTTTTAAGTGGGCGATTTTTGGATGGGCAAAATCTTTTGAGTACCGACATACTAATGTTAACAGTATCTCTGTAGTTGTGTGGTGGCTCAGTAGTTAAGATGTCTGACGGGGGAACGAAAGATACCCGGTTCGAGTTTTCATAGACACTTAACCCGACCTTCATCTGTGGTACAGCTTGCTGTGTAATGTGAAGTATACCAGAACGCTTTCATGGTTCGGATTTCACTTTAAACTGTGGGTCGCCTGTACCTAGTAGCATTAACGGGTTAGGTTAAGGCGGCTACAGCAAGTGCGGAATGCACAGCCAATAGAAATCAGGTAATTACGACCACACGGAATTAATTAGAACATCTGTAGCTGTAAGTATGACGTGTTGCACGTATGATATTCATAGTTTTAAGTTATAATTCTGTCGGTAGTCCCCAATGACTGCCAATTTATTTATTTATTTTAAATTCTTTCATTACAATTCACCCGCTTTTTCCCTTTACAAATATCGATTTTGAAGTCTTTTAGTGTTTTCGGTAAATTACTCAACATTTGTCATAGTGATTTCTGACTCTCTTACCCACAAAACAAAATTTTTACGCTCCCTTCCTTTTGCCTGAAATCAAGGTTATCGTCATCTCTTTCCTTCCATGCGCTATTCCTAATTTTTCTACCAACGTCTACCAATTTAAGTCATGTATACTTCAAGCTCCCTCTTCACCATGTTATGTCTACCAATAACTCCCAACCTTGATCCATTATTACATCCTTTACTGATTGCGTTTTGCGGTAATTTCCAGAAGCAAATCTAGTGGCTCTCGCCAGCTACTCCAACTAAAGAATTTGATACCATAAATGTGGATTCCATACTGCACCATCATTTTCAAGCAAAGATCTTAGCAAGTTTTTTTGTAACCAAATTTCCCCATTTCCCTGCTGCATCCCGTCATTATTGTCTCCCATAAGCAAACGATCCTCTGACGAATGTGTTCTGTCCGTTTTAGATTACTATTACTTTATGCCCAAATAATTACTCTTAAGGTCTTCAACAATTAATTTTTCATTCAATCTATAATTGTAGAGAATTTTTACTTCATTATATGTGTATGTAGTAAGCTGACTCTTCTCGGCGTTTATTTTCATTGCATGTTGACCTTCTCAGCTAGATATCCTGTCCATATCCCCCTATAACTGTTTATACTCCTCTCTAGTTTTAATATTATTACGTAACATGATGTCATCTGCAAACCATCAATAAAATCATTCGTTAGTATAAAAAACACCAATAATTCTAATGCGTTTCCCTGTGTTTCCCCCTTTTTAAGTTCAACACCTTTTGATACTGCATTCCTGACCCACACTTTTTGCTATCTGCGTTTCAATACTTCCTGCACCCAGTAAGTCACTTTTTCACCCATTCAAATAGTTTTTATCTCATTTACCATCATTTTATGGCTCGCTCTGTGAAATGACATGAAGAATCCTAGTACAATACTGTCAAAGTTCTCTCCCTTGCCCATTTAATTTACAATATCTTGCAGATAGCCACTAAATGAGATTCACTTGAATGTCCTTGCCTAAGCTTATAGTAAGCCGTATTTCAAATCATTTCCTTCCCTTACAGACATTTCCGAGCTGGTTTTATAACAGTCTCTCCATCAACTTACACACCACTGGTATCAAACTAATTGACAAATAATTTTTAATTTGATTTATCTCTCCTCCTTTATGGACTGGCGCTGCAATCGCACTTTTCCAGGCGTCTAGTAAGCAACAGGTCTCCAGGCTCAATCTAAATAATATAACAAGGTTAGATATACTGCTGTGCCCCCTATCTTTAATACATCTGTAGTAATATTATCTATGCCGGTCCCTGCGATTTTTGGCTTTCTTAGTTTACCCATAATATACTCAGGATCTATTTCCAGTTTTTTAATCAGCTCATTGCCGCTTATATGTTGAAGCTCTTACCCTGATTTATTCCCCTCCCATCCCTGAATTATATTCCTTAATGCTTGTTAAATTAGTTATATAATATCTCTGCTACATTAAATCTTCATTAACTTCTTCCATATGCTTGTTCACAATTTTCTCCTAATTTTTTTAACATCTTCGATTATGGTACCATACACGATTACCATCGTAGTCGATTACCATGGGGGCTGTTTCCCTCCATGGAAACTCTCTTGGGAAGATGAAATGGGGTGGTTTCCTATTTCGTTCCCCACTGTGTTTTCGTATGTGTTACTGTGGATGTGGATGACTGCGATAGTGTGTGTGCTCAGTTTAGTATGTTGTAAGCAATGAGACATGAAGGAGGGAGACAATGAAACCTGGAGATGGCTCATTCAGTTCTAATCTTCCGAAAGATACCAGACTTAAAGTCCACATCACCGTCAACAACGTCGTATGCCCTCAATCCATGCTCTCTACGGAGAGTTTTAGGATTTAATTCAGGACACAATATTGTGATTAGGAAATGTGAACCACTGTCTCTCCTACACTGCTGGACAAATCCTGATTATGAAAGTTTCTTCTACCACTAGGAATCGAACCAACTAACCCCATGTCAGCTTCGGACACCATCACGGTGCCGCAACCAATTGAGACGGGTTTTTCTAGACAAATGATTTAATCGCGATCCTGCACCCATCATATTCCTCGTAAACTCGTATTTTGCTTCCTTCCTTGCTGCTATTAACTCCTTATTTAGTTGTTTCAATTGTTCCCTAATGCCTCACTGTCTGTTAGCACTTTTTCTCTTATGTTTTCTGTTTTCTCTTCTTACCAATCCCCCCAGCTTTTTACCGTCCTATTATTTGTTCGTTCTGTATTTTTCTTTACTTTCGATTCTGGAATTAAAATTTCTTTCAATATTCAAATTATCTTCTCTCCATATGTGCCTTTTAATAATTTTACTTTTTACAACTCCCAAGGCAGAGCTAATGCCTTTCCTAAGCAATGCCTCTATCTCCAAGTTTATGCCCCCCACAACTGGGGTCAACTGTGGCCGGTCATTGCGGCTTACGACCTGCATTAAATCCACCCTGTTATGCTGTCTCCCCTTCATTTCCTCCCTCAGGTCACTCACAACACTGTAATTCACTTCTACCGCCGTGATCCTGCGACAGGTGCTTCATTTTTCAGACATGACGTATCCCTCTTGAAGACCAGGGCAGTAATTTAACTGAACCACTTAGTGACTTTATAACTCCCTTGTTCTACTGTAACATGGTAAAACCAAAGAAATACATATTCAGCATCTACAGGGTCACAGATAAATGTAAAGAAAAACGCTAATAGACTGTTTTACTGGGCTGTTTACAGGAGTGATAAACAAAGCTACTGCAGACGATTAATATCAGTGCTTAGTAAACAATTCCACTACACTGTGATACAGACGACAGAGACCAAACCATAAGCTGACACTAAATACCGCAACACCAATAAGTGTCACATAACTAATCTACTGAGCTGCTTACAACACCATTAACACACTTGTTCTCCTACAAAACAGTAAAACCAAAGAATAGGCTAACACTCTCCACTATAGCTTTAGCCTATGAATACCTTTGTTATACAAGTGAATTAGCATAATGTCCGCTTTCCATTGATTATCAGATAGATGAGTCTATTTCAATGCTAAGCCTGCTGGTGTATTGCTTTACCTCCACAGGTAAAACTTTTCCCTAGGAGCGTTATCGATAGTTGTTTTACGGTCACACGTGATTTACTTGTAAGTACCACAATCAAATTTCCGACGAGACTGGAACCAGAACTTCGCAATTTCCCCCTGTTACGACATTCAATTACAACCATAAACCACCAGCTGCAACAATTACCATACGTTATTTAATATTAATCTGTTGTTGGTAGTGCCTAAGCTATTACACTCGTTTCTTGGTGAATCTCGACCAACATCTTTCCAAAATAATGAAACCTAATATTTTCATTTAACGACATTTAACTCCAACACATAAACTACCAGATCAACAGTTCCTATCTGTTATTTACCAATAATTTAGTACAAAGTGCTATAGCATTTCCTTTTTTTTTTATTCAGCGTACCAAGTCAGAGACAATAAAAGTTTTTTGTCGCAGTCGTCTTGACATACTGGTGAACAGATGTGTAACTTGCCTCTCCTCGTCTGGTGTCAGTAAACGTGAGTTTGGTCGATCAGCGTATATTATGCAGGGAGTTTCCATGAGGATTACAGAATTTCTGATGTCGGAGAAGGGAATTTTTATTTTTATTATTATTATTTAATTTTAGATACAATTCCGCTCTCCGGAAACTCCTCAGTCGAAAGTTTTAAGCCATAGATTCGCAACATATTTGGCCATTTCTGAGAAAAAAATTTCTCACCGCCCCACATTAAATAAAAAATACCCACCACCCTCTTTTCTGAAAAAGAAACACACTGACCCCCCTTCTTGTAATAAATAATGTAACCCATAGAACTCCTACATTTTTTGTTTTAACCCACTTTTAGAAACAGTGATTCGTTGACGCTCCTCTTGGGTGAAGGGTGCAACATATAAAGAAAAACAAGGACAGATTTCTAAAAGAACTTCTTTAAAAATATTAACAATATTGGTATATTTTTCACAGTCTGATTAACAAATACATATTATGAAACAATAATGTTATTGCTAGAGGGCTGGGCTAAATGTATTGACGCTAATTTTTCGATATTTGGCGCAATCTTAAATCACCGCTTTCCACTATTGACAATTAATTCTATTTTTTTGCTAATAAATTTCTCACAACGTTAAATCCTCTTTTGGCTACATATTTACGTAAGAACGCGATTAAAAACATCTTTGATGCAACCATTAAAGCCGGATATAATAATAGAAAGCAGGGTGTGGCGATTGGTCCTCAACGCCTCCTAAATTTGCCTTCATCTAGAAACGACCCTATGATCTCTCCATTTTTTGGTATTTTTTGTTTTCTCTGGGTTTTTTTTTTTTTTTTTTTTTTTTTTTTTTTTTTTTTTTTTTTTTTTTGGGAGACACCTGCAGAGACTAAAGAGGATCTCCTGGCAAAAATTCTTGCTGACTGTGACATCGTTAGAATAACACCGCAGTTGTTTCTTAATTTTTATAAACGATCTCGGTGACAACGATAATTGCAGGATGCGATTTTTTGCTGATGATGCACTTATATATAGGGAAGTGAGGTACTCTGACGATTGCTTACAAATTCAGCGCGATCTGGATGTTATTTCGGAATGGTGCCGTGAATGGCAGCTTACACTTAACTTTAAAAAGTGCAAGGCAATGCACATAAGTAATAAAAAGACCCCGCTTGCTCAGGAGTACAAAGTTAACAATTCAGTTGTTGACACTGTGGATTCCTTGAAGTATCTAGGCGTAACAGTACATAGCAACATGAAATGGGACTCGCACATAACTTCCATTATAGGCAAAGCTAATTCCAAACTACAATTCCTAGGACGTATTTTGAGAAGTTGTAATGCTCATATAAAGGAAATAGCGTACAAAACACTAGTGCGTCCGCATTTGGAATACTGTTGTGGAATTTGGGATCCGTATCGCAAGGGATTGATTGACACATTAGAGAAAGTACAGAGAAGAGCCGCTCGATTCGTAACTGCTAGTTACAGTCCATACGTAAGTGTCACAGAGCTGATTCGTGGGTTGGGCTGGGATTGTTTGGCGGACAGACGACGTCGTTTTCGTTTGAATTTGCTGGAGAATATGCGAAAATCTTTAAGTTTCGAGTGCAACGAAATACTTCTTCCACCAACCTATTTAGGTCGCAATGACAGGAGCGATAAGATTAGAGATATAAGATGCCGTACTGATTCATTGATGTATTCCTTCTTTCCTCGATCTGTTCGGGATTGGAATGCGCAGAATTAGGATTGGTGCTTAGCACCCTCTGCCACCCACAGTATTTGTGATTTGCAGAGTATAGATGTAGATGTAGATGTACGATAGAAACTATACCGATGTAGTCATATCTGCATTAAAGCTGCGGAACTTCATATTGATCCATTGTTTTCAATGTATTCGCAACTTGCGGAAATAGCGCAGATAAATAAAATTATTACATTTATCAACAGACCTTGTCCTCACAGTACAGCTTCATAGGCGCCCCAAAACAATTTTGTCCTATAACCTGCGATTCAGCCGTTTCCGGATTGTCTTTCACTGTCTCAAATTAATAAATTTTCCATGCTCCATCTTCCTTTAAAGTTTGTACGTATATTCATCACGGAAACGTCCTGTATAAACATTCCCTCTTCTCTGGAAGTGGTTTGTCGGCACTTCACGCTGATCGGGGGCATCTTACTGAATCAGTTGTTTAGTCCACTGATCAGTGGTACCACGGAGATCATTAATACGCATTTGTCAAAAGAATCTAAATCAACGACCGATTTCATCCTGTGATTCAGCTCTTCACAACATTAAGATGCTGACAATGGTTGCAAACTTTTCTCTCCTATATTCCACTCCCCCTCTCTTCAAAATCTACAGCGAAAGCGCTGCGGTTCAAGCCATGGTAAGGAAACTATCAATGCATATTGCCAGATATTGCATCTGATTTATGATGGATCCCAAATTCGAAGCAGCCTGATCCATTCCATTTCAAAATAATACTTTTATCTATGAAACATCTGAACAAAATATCGGCGAAACGCTTTTGAAACCTATCTTTTTTTCAGATAAGTTTTTAATTCGTCCTTTAAAAATTTCTAAGAGGTTAACCACTGATTGAGAAACAGACTTAAGGATGTTTGGGTGATAGTTGTTAAAGCTACAGTTAACAAATGCGAAGGTACTGTAATAACACCATGAACAACAGTTTTCAACGTTTAAATATAACGATGCAATCGTGAAAATGAGATAATAACAATAATGTTCTGTAATTGGTGAGAGTTTATCCACAGCTACAAGGTCTGTTCAAAACATTATCATGCTATAACTTTATTTTTTATTCCAACACTTTTAATACTCTACCCAGAACTGATGTAAAACATCAAGTTCGCATTCTCATCTTACTTCGTATTTTACGATAGTGTGAAGCCACTATGTGTAATATATTGTGCGTGTTTGTGTCTCATCTTTTTTTCGCGCATGCATGGGAGAATTTGTTTGTGGGTATCATGTTTTTGATAACACCATAAATTTTGTAATAATGATGAGATTAATTGGAATTTCTTACATTAAGACTTATTTAATTCACTTCAATTATTTCTTTATTAAATTCTCACATCGTTTTCTCCAGAGATTTTATTTGATAGATTCCTTACATCGTAACAAATTTACAGTAAGTCTGTCAAGCACACGAACAAAATCTTAGTTACTGCGTTCATTTCTGCAAATGATCTTAGTAAAAATACGAATTTTATGAAGGTTTTTTTTTTTTTTTTTTTTTTTTTTTTTTTTTTGGTAAGATTTTTATTCCAATTAAAGTTCGATGTTGGCTAGATACTGATCTAACTTTTGTGTGTTTTATTTTTACTATCATGGTTCACAATATAAAATACATTTAGACCTATATTTTTGTCTTCACTGAGGAGGATAATTGTGTTTATCAAAAGTAAAGTTTCTATGGTAGTCTATATATTATAAGGTGCAGATTAACATTAACGTATGACGAAATTTTTAATATCCAGGACTCACAGGAATTTTGTCAGTAACAATAATCTAATGCCTCTGGAGATAACATAATTGTCTAATTAAATTGAGAAAGAGCTGTTTCTGATAAAATACTCATGCACTGAATTTTTTCGTATCTTATATTACTTTTGTTGGTTAATAAATGATTAGAGTAATATGAGATTAACTCAACAATATCTTTCGGTTTAGATGGAATGATTAGACTGTTTTAGTAATTATACTACCATGACAGGAAGCCACAGATTACAATTAATGAACTTAGAGTAATAAAACTTTCTCCCTCTCGGAAGTGAAGAAGATAACTTATCATCACCTTCCTCTCCGTTTAGAGCAGCTTGCGTGATTCCATATGTCACACTGGGAGACTCATTTTTGTTAATAGTACGGAAAATGAAATATGATGCAGATATGAGATATTTATCTAAAGATATGAGATGGGAGGTACCAAGGATAATGAAGGTTTAATGCGTTCAAAGAAAATCCGTTTTAAATATCCAGTTTTGTACACAATATCTGTTAATTGTTGTTGTTCGAACGATTTCACGTGGTTACTTCCGTAACCCTGTTAGAGGGAAATTAAAATTGGACAGATATTAGCATTGAAAATGATGTAATAATTTCTCCACGGCAAATTAATGACGGTTGCGTCTCAAATGCTGAATACACCGCGTTAAATCTGATTGAGTTTCGTCTGACCGGAGAGCATTTTACATCGGCACAAATATCCATTAACTGCTTAAATCGAAAAGCGCTTAAGGGCTCTAGCCAGCGCTTCATTAAAAAAAAAATACCTTCCAGTGACCACGCCTATTGATCATCTCCAAAGCATGTGTTGGGCCATTAAATGACGAAAGACGTAAAATAACAATGAGGATAAAACTTTTATTTTAACAGACCTTATATAGTCCATCAGGAAATAATTTACTATTGTTATTTATATTTAAACGTATTTGAGTAAGCTGAACTTTCCATAGGGCACAAAATTGATACGTTCTGCAAATTGTCTAAAATATAAATTTTTATTACATTATGGAATACAGCAGAATTTTCTTTCATTTTAGTGAATTATTATTTGAACGAAGTTTTGTAACTGGTAATGTGGCCTTATGAAATTGTGTGTGGTATTGATGGGCTAGAGAACAATATCAATTAAATACAATTTCAGCAATTTCTCTTGTGAAATCTAAAACTGCACCAACGAATAATACTAGCGACACTTTTTCATGCTCTTAATTCCGAATTGTGTATAGTAGATGCGTAGTAAACGACTAACGATTTGGTTAGACGATCATTTTCTTCATTGAGAAACGATTATGTGAAATATGTTGAACTGATAAATTTCGTGTTTAACATGGTAAGTCATGCAACGAAATCTTCACGGTTATACCTTAGGTTTATGTTGCGAGAACAGGGTACTTCGACGGTCCTCTTCAGGTGTCAATCCTGTACTCGCCAATGGACAGACAGTTAATGAATCACTGCCACTTACGCACACACGTTGATTGAACAAAACTCATTCTGTTTTTCGTGAGCGAGGCTATAATACGTAAATAGTTTCTTTGGAATTTGGGTTCTAAAGATGAAGGAATGGTACTCTAGGCAGACCGTTCATAACAGACTGTTAATAGAATTAACAATTCGAAACAGATTTTCTGCACGAGACTTTGTAAATACCAGTCTGCTAATAAAATATTTGCTTATTTATTAATACATATTTTAAAAACAACATTTTTTTGTAGTTTACGCTTAGTGTGTTTAAAAGTACCCTACTGCTGAAGATACTAAACAATTCTGTCCAGACTCAGCATGCATCACGATTCTTATCATTGAAGACTGTGTTGTTTTAGGTTGCAGCTATGTTTCTTTTTTTTTTTTTCTTTTTCTTTTTTTTTTTTTTTTTTTGCTTATGGCCTTACGCCTCGTCTACGTCGCGGTCATTAGTGGCGGGAGAGGACTGTGGATAAGGAACAGGAAGAAATTTGGCCATGGCTTTTTGAGTGTTCTATCCTTGCATTTGCCTGGAATGATTTGGGGAACCCAAATCTGGATGCCCGGATGGGGATTCGAACCCGCGTCCTCCCAAATACGAGGCCAGAACGTTAACCGTTTACCCGCCACGCTAGGTAACTATGTTCCATTTTGAATATAGGTAAGTTACGAAGTTTATCGAAATATTTTGTTAAATTTTTCGATTGCGAGCGTATGCACTTGTTTATAAATTGCGTAATTCAAAATCTATCTCGTTCTTGACTTGTCTTTATGGCACAGTGAAATAATAGGTAATATCTCCCATTTACTGAAAGTGAATAAAATACTGTCAAGGCTTTTTTTGCAGGTAATATTTAAACGTAGATACGTTCGTCCCCTTCGCGATTAATCATTCAATTCACCCAATTTCGGACACGCTATCAAACAAACAAAGCTCGGCTGGGATGGATCCATTGAAATTCCCTTAATTACATGGTTCGTCAATAAGGTACTGATTTTCGCGTTCCCTGAATAGGGTTGTCCTATTCATAATTCCAACCCCCGTTTCTGTACCAGTATGGTATGATTTAATCGTTTGAAGCTTCTCTGATTCCTGGTCGAATGTCCTGCAGTTAACCGTTAACAAGTGTCAGAAATCCTTTCACTGTTACGTAAGAGTGTTGCCATTACAGCACTTAACAACAAATTCTTAAGAATTGCAGTTAAGTAAACGGGTTTTTGACTCCAAAGACATGTTTACTTCTTTTCTAAAAATTAAAATAAACGATAGACATGAACTGCATTTGTTTCCTTCAAAACGATATTCAATAGAAGTAGGATGTGGTTCCATATCCGTTATATTGCTCTTCGTTTTGTTGTTACATTATGTTACTAATACTCATGGAAATTATTTACCATTAACGTCAGCTGCAATTATTAAACTGTCAACATTTTGTTGGTAAATAAACTCTGGAATAATTTTCAATTAATTATACTATTTCTCCTTCTAAAAATGTAATTTAATTTGCTATTGATGAAAATTTTTGTCTATTAATTTGACTGTGCTGCACGTTTAACAGTGAAGGCATATCACATAATTAAGTACAAAATTCTGTTGTGCAATTGAATCTTCCCGCAGAGTGATCCAGAGGGAATGTATTTGATACACATTGCTTGCTTCTGTCCAGGATTTTTTATTTAATATTCTAAGATAAGCAACGAGAGAATATTTATAGTCACCCAAAATTATATTTTATTTTTCAAACTTGTCATAAAATTTTAGGTGTCTTTGTTCGGACGTTTTTAATATCGAAAAATTCGTAACAGCATAGAACACTAATGATTGACCAAATAGTATGTATACTGTATTTGGTCTGACAGAATACTTCAAACGAAGTGTAATGTAAACTAAATCAGAACCCCGTTCGTCATAATCGAGATCACAGGAAGCAGATGAAAGAATCACAGGTATCGTCCTGTGACGCAGTTAGTTGATTAAATAAAAACATTCTTAAGAATAGTACGTTGATTACACTTTTTGACTTGAATCTTGTTTCAACACAAGCAGGGTTTCCAGTAATTAGCGATACAAACTTTAATTGCGAGTAGGGGGTATCAAAGCGATTCAGAATTGCGTAGGCATCGGTGGCCGGAAACATCGCTAGGCGGCGCTTTTCTTGAGAGTGCGTGGGCGGGGCGTGGTGGACTGGTTGCCTAGCAACACGCTTACCGAACTTATTTCAGGTGTGTATGAAAACTGATCTGGTCACAAGAATCGTATGCGCTGCTGCTGATATCCAAGGAAATACCGTTGTTTTTGACTGTGTCCACCGATCCACAGTTCGTAGGTGTAACGCATGCATTGGAAATATGGAAGTAATCGCGGAAAACGTGGAAAATCTCCTGTAACATTATAAAATTTTCCTGCCACATTTCTGTCTTGTGTCCTTTGGTTTCTCGTACCTCAGCTACGACATTCCAACGACGTTAACGATCAAGGAATCTTGTTCAGTTTCATATAGCCAACCTCCTCTTAAAGTTTGTGCCTCTATTTACGGGATAATATGACGAATTCTTCTCCGTCATTGGAAATATTTTTTTTTTTTGCTTTATGGCCTTACGCCTCGTCTTTATAGGCAAGATAGGACCGGGGACAAGGAACGGGAAGGAATTTGGACATGGCGTTTTGAAGGAAGCAACCTCGTATTCGCCTGGAGTGATTTGGGGAAAACATGGAAATCCTACATCTGGATACCCGGACGGGGATTCGAACCCGCATCCTCCCGAATGCGAGGCAAGACTGTTGCAACTCACCCACCACACTTGGTCGTTGAGGATTAATGTAATACTCTCGAATAAGAAATTGAGTGATAGCGGTGTTTACACACAATATGGCAGCTTATTACACGAGAACAGTAAAATAATGTTCAGTATATTTATATGCGATTTATTTTACAGAGCTTTAATCATCTTTAAAACGACGATCAATTAAGTTTTACTAGAAATGTGAAATTATTTGTGTTTTGAATGATATAAACGTATACTCTCCTTACCACGTTATACAGTTTACATAAATCGTAGACAATATATGAAGGATAAAAAGAAGACCATTCTGAAATACCACTAAAAATTTATTTACAAGTTATAATAAGTATGTCCCGTGAACAGGTGACAGGATTTGAATCCTCAATCCTATCGCATTAACACACAAGACCGCAAGGGTGGATGGGCAGCCTTTCAAAACCACAAATAGACCTCTGGGATTAGAGATATGATGGAAATGTTTCATGTGAGGACGACTTTTTTTACAGCTCTTTGGCAAGTATGCGAACATACACAGATCTGAAATGAAATGCCAAGAAATGACTCTGGGAACAAATAGATATATTTTAGATGTGAAACACAATAAACAGGAGAATGGCATAAACAGGAAGAGATGCACAATACTCTAAATCATTCAGTGGTTAATTTCATGAACTAGCTATCATACAACCAAGTCAGCTATCGAGATACCGTAATATTACAGTACCTTTTCCCTGTTTAAACGAATTTTGATTAATTAATTTCGATAATTTGTAGTATTTTAAATTACTGTCCACAAAGTAAACACTCAATAAAGGGGTATTATCACTACTGCCAGTCTGAGTAAACAATTACTCTTGTTATTACTCCACGATTCACTAAATTTGGGGGGCGGAGGGTGCTTTGCACCTATCATAATGTGTAACCGTTTTTGCGTAGGAAGGGATGTACTGAATATGGCAGGAGGCACCCGTGGGCTGTTTTTAACCTGGAACGATCTGGAAAAACCATGGAAATCCCAGATGAGGATGGTAGGAGCGGTTTAGTGATACCTACTCCTATCGGATTCTAAGTTTTCTCGCTCTATGAATCTTTCCTATTCCATTCCCTAATAAACATAGTAAACAGCATTGAGTCTTGTAACAAAAATTTAGCAGCTCAAAGTTACCTCTTCAAAGTAACGAGCTGAGGATATGGACTGGCGTGGTTTGCTCCTGCCCCTATGTAGTATGCACTCACTCCATACGCACCACAGTGAGGTCTGTGATTTAATCCAGGACTTTGGTACACAATCAGAAGATGAGGAATCATGCACCATCACTTTTGCTACCCTGCTAGTAAATTCCCTGTGGTGAAAAGTCCTTCCATCAGCGGGATTCGAACCAAGCACCGGACGCCGTCATGGTGCCGCAACGCCCTGAATATTTTTAAAATGTAATATTGATTTTTTCATGTTTTTGTCGAAAAATAATACAATTTTTTGGATTTTCCTTTATTTGTTGCCTTGTTGATGAATTGATTTTATTTTACTCATTTTTGTAAACATGGCTTTTGCACTAGTCACTATTTTTGTTCATTATTTTTTTAACCAAGAGAACCATCAGACTCAATTGAAAACTAGAAATTGATTGAATGCTACGCATATTATGATCATTATGGCAAAACTGGTGACAACATGAGGTGTAAGGCGATCGACGTCTTATCATTATACATTGTTATTTCCTGTTGCTCCAAATACAATATTACAGCCCCAAACTAATATACTGCAAAATGAAGTACCATGATGTAAGAGTTCCTACAGCTTTATCTATACTCTTCAAATAACAAATTAACGGGTGGCAGATACTGCCTTGCATCAAAACTAATCTCTACACATTCCAATCCCGAATGCTATGAGGGAGAAAGAATCGATATAAGAATCAGTTTGGCACTTTATATTTCTAGTAATTTCGACCAAAATAGGTTATATACGATGTGTTTAATCGCATTTGTAATTGAAAGTATATATTCGCATATTTGTTAATAAATTCAAACGAAAACTACGTTATCTATTCTAAGATATGAGTTTTGGGCTTTCTACCATTCCTGCTAATTCCAGCAGGATTTTCGCAGTTTGATCTCCGTTACCATTACAACCTTCGGCACTAGGAGGGAGGTGAAGTGGGAAACAAAACACTCCTGCCATTTTTTACCTTCTCAAAGAAGAAACTCGACGGTACTGATTTGACAGGAGGCTGAGTAGTTAAAGGACGCTGTTCCGGAAGTTCAGCTTCAAAGGAAATTCCTCAGCTTCATCGGGAATCTAATCACGGCCGTGTGGACCGTAATCATTCCCTACACCACAAGTTCCATGAAATTCCGGTGGGTGAGCGTTAACGCTCTGGCATCGCAATCGGAAATAAAATATATATATATATATATTCGGGTCACATTGTGTACTAAAGTCCTCGGTTCAATCCTATACCTCTCTCAGCGCGTATAGAATTAGGGCATATGGCACTGTTAATAGTGATAAGTCTGTCGGACGTGGACGTTGAGATCTTTCTGAAAAGTGAGAGTAAATAGGCAAGCACTGGGCTGCAATGTCACGCTCCTTTCACTTCCCGTGAGCAAAACGAACGATACACACTACTTAACCCACACACACGTCGTAGCCATCAACACAAACAGTTACAATAACAGTTAGGACACGGCGGAAGGCAGCGCGAATTCACCCCCGTTAAATTTCCCCAGGGAGCGGCAGTGCTGGGGTAAAACCCTTCGCGGTAACCGCCGACGCCTGGGAAATCGAGCGTGACATGCACTTTGACATTTTTTTCCTCGTGTCAGGTTTTTTTTATCATTCTAGCAGTGTTCTTGGAACATGTAATCCTAAATTATGTGGAAATCGCATTTGGTTCCCTTATCCCAGAATGTATTTGAAGATTATCCTCGCGGAATATGCAGGAGAAATATGATTCTAAACAACGGGGCTTTATTATCGTGTTGCTCACGTGTTCACTGAAAATAGTGGTAAATGGAAATCTGAACTTTGTTTTCTTCTGGAACGTTTACAGAAACCAGAATTTGCTATTATATGTAGTACGGCCGTATTAAAGGATAGCAGGAAACGTTTTTCTAATTCAGTAACAAAACTTAAAAAAAAAAATTGGGGGGCTGGGGGGACTGGGGTCTGGGGGGCTGGAGGATCTGGGGGGCTGGGGGACTGGGGGCTGGAGGCTGGGGGGCTTGGGTGCTTGGAGGCTTGAGGGCTGTGGGGTTGGGGGCTGGGGGGTTGGAGGGCTAAGGGACTGGGGTGCTGTTTTGCTCTAGTAAAAAATCTGGAATATGGAAGGTGTTTAGTGCAATGTTTCTCAACCTGTGGTCGTGATGATGGTTCAAGTGATCTGCAGGAAGAATATTGTAAATTTAGATACTGTATTCGTACTGTATAAGGCCATTCACGAGTATAAATTCAAAATTTTAAAAGCCACAAATATTTCAATGACCAGGCAAAAACATATAATTTCCAGGATGAGGATAGGACAGTACTGTTCCTGCAATAGTCTATTTATTTCCAGTTGACATCGAAAAGAACGGTATATGGATTAATTAAATAACCGGTTTCTGAGGATCTTGAAGTACGTGTAACGGAGCTCGGTACGTGGTAGGATTGGTGACGTAAGAGTGATGAAGTTTAATTTGATTTTGTGCATAATGTGGTATAATGTAACCTAAAGTCTACAGTAACATTATTATTCATTTGGTTACTAAATATTAAGAGTCTGGCTAATCAGAAACTAAATTTTAATAGTTCACTTGCAATTTCATATCAGTGTTTCCGTAGGGATTCAAAACTTGCTTTTACATTTTTAACAATGTAATGGTATAGTAAAATATGTCCCAGATGTTAATAATTAACACATAGGTAAAAAATTAGTCCCATACAAGTCAGTGGTCCCCAGCATTTGACAATGTACTTTTATTTCATCGGGGGTTGATAGTATCCAAAATCACAGTTCGATACCAGTGCCTCATTAAATGAAAAGAGTTTTGTTCTTTTAAGCGTCCACAGATAGAAACAGAAGGAAGAACTATGCAACAGGATAGTGTATGAAACAGCAAACGCTATGCGGCTGTAAACTTTCAGAGTGGCACCTGAAAAGTTCTCAGCTTAGATTACACATGCTAAGAAGCCCGTATTTTCGTTGTTCATATTTAAATTTGTGCTGGTAGCATTGCATCTGTTGCATCTGTTGCATCTTATCAGGCCACCATCCGATTACGAATTTTTATATCGCCGTTTATCAAATTATACTTTAATCTGATTAACCAAAACAACATTTTAAGCAAAGATGCTGAAAACTTATTATAATAAACTATTCTTGTTCTCTTTTTTTTTTTTTTTTTTTAATAGATAATTTCACTGAATCTGCTGCTACCTTTACCAAATTATCAGTCATTGACAACAGCACATATTCCATCTTGTAAGAAAGTTCGTTGATTTGTGATAAATTAATGTCCTGGTGGTACTACTCAACACGACGTGTATTTCAGTTCTTAATTAAATGTTCGTAAGATTACAGGTTTGATACCGTCAGGTCGCCAGTGGGGATTCCACAACTAATACTAGTAATTCATAGTCACTCACAAAATCAATCACGTAAACAGTTAGCAGTGGCAGTTACCAACAAAATAAGTAGGAATTGCCAACACATAAATCACACAAAAGTTTACATTCAGAACACACATTTATTTTCTGGATAAGCAAAAGAAATACGTCGCCGAAGTAACCACCAGTTACAAAGACTCGTGCTATCGAAACTTCTTCACCAAAGCGTGCAAGATTCGAACCGAGCAGGTACAAGTAACATGTGGTGCCACTACCACAATCGTTTATCCGGAACACTGTTCTTGTTCTCATCCACCGACACTCCAAATACTTCTTCAAATCACCGTACAAGTTAATGGAATAGTTATAAGCACTTTTTTTTTTTAATAAACGTCCTCGCGGCATCGTCCTTAATAACAGTCGACCACTTTCGACATTCGCTTCACGCGCTCCCGCCGCAAACTATACTCCTCTGCCATCTTGCTCTCACTCCCCAAAGATAATCTCTCGCAGACACTACTGTCGAATCGCGTCGGTTCGATTGCATCGTTACATCTCTCTAAATGCAATTCTGTTGTAGGTGCGGATAATAATAATGCTGGTTGCCGAAAGGAAATTTCATATGAAAAGGATCTACCTAGGCATTGATGCATTCACAGTTGCCTGGTGAAGCCACTGCTGAAGTTTTTCTCTAATTAAATCTAAAATATTTTTAAAAAGCAACTTAAAGCTTTAGGATCGGATAGTACAGCATTACTGCTATTCTCATAATAGCAGTTCTGTTAATAGTTACAGAATTGTTGTAAGTATTTAGCTAAAATCAATGATGTTCTACATAATTCAATCCATTTTGTTTTAAAAAATGGTTTACAAAGATATAGTACTAAACACACGTTTTTGCACAATGTCTTTGGAAGCAAAGTAGAAATATCAAAAGCAAATGCCTGTCACATTTTTAATTCCTAATATATAAAAAACTGACAAAAACTGTCCGATTCAAAAGTTTTATTGCTTCGATCTAAGGACATTTACCGGTAATGATTCAAAACGATTTTTTTTTTTCGCGTAAAGAGTACGTATTGAGTGATTGTCCTTATGGCAAGTTCGGAATTGTCAAGTCTCTAGTTTCGAAATTAATTCAGTAAGTCAAGACACCAAATGTTCTTCCACAGTACTGTAGTATACTTAGTCTCTAATCCATTGGATTGATAAATGTTGTCATTAAGATTTTTTTTTAAATACGTCAGAACAAAGAATGAATATTAATAGCTTAACCTGTTTCTTTTGGTAAAGTTGGTCTCGTATAGACGTATCTTATTTCGAACATCAGGAACCAGAACTACTTTGATATTGAGAAACTAGTATTTACCACGCACTTAATTGTTAATGTTCTCGGACAGAAAATTATATATCGAGTTTTTTTCTTGAAACTTCACATAATATGACGAAATCTGTGTTTTCTAGTTTTATCTCTTTCTAAGAAAAAATAAGGTTACATACGAAGCGAAAATAAATCCTTCTCAGTATTTTGAAAAGTATCAATCCAATTCTATTGATTTTAGTATGTTATGTGAAAAGGAATCAAATAAATGGAAACCCAACTTCAGAAGTTTTGTAACGATGTTGGCAAACACCGTGGCAAGAAGCAGTCTAAAAGGCAGTTTGTCTAAAAGTTGAAATTGGACTGGCTCCCCTGAGGTAGATAGACGTGCAGTGAAAACCAGAAAATGGAATAGATTCGATTGTTCTGGTTATTATAAATTAAGTAAATGTTTTTGGAAACTTAATTGTTCTTTTTTTCTCGTGTTCCCAAATCAGTTTTTCCCTTCAATACTCGGTTTAGTTATTGGGATATCAGGTTCGTACATTTGTATTAAAACATCTGTTTTTTTTTAGTTTTTTCGAAATGCAGTTAGCCATTTTAGATCACACACCTTGCATTAATATTTTCAGTTTTATCTGTTGTTCTGTATAGATTAATTCGGATCACGTTATACGTTAGGGATGCTAACACAATATGCACTCATGATTTATGGAAATTAGAATTGACGAAAACCAATGTGAAACTTGTCAATCCACTCAGACATATATTTAAGGAAACAATGGATTACCCTACAGTTCAAGTAGTTTATACATAGTTATCTTCTTATCTATTGGCGGATATCTAAAAAATATAGGTATGTTTCACTTCACAGTGAATAATATTTTTTTTTAAATATACGAAAACTAAATTTTTGGCACTGGTCTTTTTCTCTTCACATTTGACAGTAGAAATAGAAAAGTAAAGAATTACTGGCGGTATAAAGGAAACTAGAGTAAAATTATTTCTGACAGATAGGAATCTTGCAATAGATGTTTACATGCAAATCACATGTTAAGTTAACATTTCTTTTGACAATACTTTTGTCAGTTACAATACTCATCTTAAAATATCTTCTCTTTGAGTGAAAGTAGTAGTAAACGATATTAAGAGTCCTAGCAACCGGAAAAAATGTCATTGTTAACCGTAGATAAAGCCACGTAAATATTATTTTTATTATGCCATTGGCGTATTTTTTGCTACTAGCAACTAAGTGTTCAACAACGCTAGTTAAACAACGTAACTATTATACGCACCTTAGAATTTCAAACAAATAAATTTTCCACTTTTTAATCAGGCACATCACACGCCTTATCAAAATTGAAATGAAATACATATGTCTTCAGTGATTAAGAAGAAATTTGAGGGATCAGACTTAACACATTTTTAGTTCGTTCAGTATGTGAATGAAAAATAACATGATAATTGCTGCCTTATTCTTGTAGTTACAAACGACTTATTTCTGTTGAAGCCATCTTTATAATATGAACAACATCGTTCCGTGTTATTTCATAGTAAGGTCAAAGATCTTGGTTTATTGCGCTTTTACAAAAGATCACTAAAATATTGACTTTTAATATTTACTGCAGTAAATAATAGGCAAAGACAAATAGTTTGTATTCGAATTAATGGGAATTAATCTGAAATAAAAATGGAAAATCATACATATTTTAAAAAATATACAGTATAACATTGTAACAATTATTTATAACGTGTTTAGTTTGTGCTATTATACATTCCTGAGAAAAAATATCATAGTTGTGTAACAATATTTCTGTATTTCGTTAATCTAAATAAAATATGGTCATGTAAATGACTTTACGCTGATGACAAAAAAATTAACATGCCCATAAAATTGTAATTGCTGTGAATTTTTCCTCAAACACCAGAAGCTATTAAAACTTTTGTAAACAATTTGGAAGGAACCTTTCTGTTTAGTATGAGCTGAGCTCTTCATCTTGCTTCTGAAAGTGCTACTTCGATAGAGTAATCTGTTCCTATGAAGACTGTGTTAGGTCCGCATTTGTTTCTATGATATAAACAGCTTACAAATAATATCGTATTGAGTTCCTCTAATATTCACAAAATACGATTTTTCCAACATATTTCACTAAAGAATGTTTAGTAACAGCTGTTTTGACTTCTAACGATGAAAGATGTAATCACACAAATGTCTGCAACAGTTCGTCTAACCATCTAGATAAATTGCAAAGAAGCTGTAAGTGAGATAAAACAATGTCACCGGTTATTATTAACTGATATTACGTTCACGTTCAACCTCAAGCTCAAAGACATTCCCATTAATTCATGTATTTAGCAGTGAAAATTGAAATAGAATATAGTGAATCTGCTCTTAACGGTTATATTTCTTACAAACTTAATACTTTCTGATCACATTGCAGTTATATTCTCTGAATTTACTGAAAGAGATCATTCCAATAGAACAAGGACACTCGCAACCACAACGAAACGTAATAGTGTTAACCACACAGAGATGATTACTTAAAAGTATGTATCATCTTTTATATTGCTCTCTATAGTCTGTTACTGCTCAGCTGTAAAAATGTAGTTCATACATAACGACCATGTTCCTTACATCTGTTCGTGGCGTTATTACGCAGGAATGTGAACTACTATTTCCTTACTCTTTCAAGATGGTTAGGAACGTCATCAACGAGCACATCACTTGGTGTTATTCCTGATTTTTCTTACACGATTCATACTCATTCCAAAACAAATAATAGCTAACCGATATATCAAATTGCTGTACGAATTGTTGCTATTTAACAAGATACACTTACATTTGATTTGGGCGATTACAGGATGAGTATGAAAAAAAAATGATTTGTTGTGTCGCCATCAGGACCCCAATTAGTGGTACGCGTACCAGCAGGGGTACGTGAGACTGCTTCAAGGAGTACGCGCGGTAATCCCTTGGCCAAAGTAATTGCTAAGATAAATGAAAAAATAAATACGAAAATATAACCATCGCAAAAATATATTTTAATATAGTCAAACTGTGTGTTTATGTGTGTGAATTATATTACTGTAGTAAATCTAGAAAAACTAGTTTCATTTTTTATTTATCATTTCAGCTTTTTGGGGTACGAGAGTTTAAGCTCTTCTCTGAAGTGGTGCTCGGAAAAAATCTAATGGGGAACCACTGGGCTAGTGGACACAAGCCTTCATTTCAGGATGTATACAATACTTTCTAGTTCGTCATGAAGCCTCAACAAAATATATAATCACGAACCGATTCCGCGTGGAAGTGTTATATGTATTTAACTTTTTTCACTGTTTATTAATAATCATAGTTTACATCCAGAACTACAGTATGCTCCTTGGAGATTTTATTTAAACCGGTGTAAGCTGGTGACTGTAAATAAATCAAGTGTGGCTTGAATTATTTCTTTAAAAGGGTTGAAGGTTAACAACTCAATTTAAATAACAAATAAATGCCAATTTAATCGTAAGTTCCAGAATACTGCCCTATTTTAAGATCGCAAACTCATTCAAGTGTTAGTCGGTAAAATTCAACGATAATCCGGAATGCAATAAACAAATTACGATATATGTGGTGATAGGAAACAGCAGACCCCATCTTTATGTATTAAGTTAATAAAAAAAGCAAACTGGCAGCGGTACAGAGAATCAGCAACACTTTGAAATAAGCGGTAATGCAGAGAGCGAATTCCATAACTTATAGAAAAAAATTAAAAACGCAGCTTCTTTCGCCGTACCGTACCATAGCATCCTTTTACTACACGTAAACATGGAAACACCACGTGGTGGGATGAAGATTGTGAGCAGATAATGGAAGAAAGGTTGGAAGCACTCCGTACATACCGAAGGTCGGTCACAGGGAGTATCTTCCTCTCTCTAAATAAGATCCAGGCAAAGGCCAAACGTCTTGTCAAATAAAGAAAGAAGGTGGCATTTAACGGGTTATGTTCTACTTTTAATAAAGATGTGCCTGTACGAAGACTATGGGAGAAGTTTAGAACATTCAAAGGATCTCAACATATATCCGAGCCCGAGGCAGTACCAACGGAAGCCGTGATTGAGAAACCTTTTTATGCTGTCATTAGTCTTTCGACTGGTTTGATGCAATCCTCCATCCCTTCCTATTTTGTGCTAACATCTTCATGTCTACGTCTCCCTTACAATCCACGTCCTCAATCATCTGCTTCATGTATTCTAATCTCTGTCATCCTCTACAGTTTTTATCTTCGACTGTTCCCTCCACTAACAAAATAACCAATCCAGCATGTCTCAAAATGCGACCTACCAACCTGTCTCTTCTTTCTGTAAGCTTCTTCCACAAACTTCTTTCCTCTCCCATTATTTCCAAAAGTCGTTCATTTCGTACTTTGTCGGTCCACTTAATTTTCAGCATTCTTCTGTCGAACCACATTTTAAATGCTTAAATTTTCTTTCTTTCTGGTATTCCTAAAGTCCATGTTTCGCTACTGTGCTCCACACATAGAGTTTAAAAAGTTCTTTTTAATTCTTAGATCAATATTTGAAACTAAAAGGTTTCTCTTTTCCATGTAGGCTCTTTTTGCTAGTGCTATTCTGCTTTTAACATCATTCCTGCTTCGGCCATCGTTTGTAATTTTGCTTCCTAAGTAGCAGAATTCACTTACTTCTCATATTGCATCCGATCCTATTTTTTTATATTTAATCTGCTGTCATTGGTGTCATTTCTGCTACATTTCATCACTTTTGTCTTGCTTTGATTTATATTGAGTTCAAAATCTTCCTTCAGTATTTTGTTCATGTGATTCAGTAACTTCTCAATATCCTCAGCCCGTTCTGCTAAAAAGACAATGTCATCAGCAAATTGTAACATACTGATATTTTCTCCCTAAACACTTATGCCACATAAATTTTTTTCTTTTATTTCCTTTATTACTTCTTCTACATACAAGTTGAATATTAACGGGGATAGACTACAACCTTATCTCACACCCTTTTTAACTGAAGCATGTCTCTCCTGGTTCTATACTTTTATTGTAGCTACTTGATTCTTATGTAGGCCTAGTTTATGAAGTATTCTTATGTTGTTTATAAAATATTCTTCTATCTCGATATTTTAGACCTGACTTCTTTAAAATTTTGGACATCTCATTGCACCTAACATTATCAAAACCTTTTTCCAAATCAACAAACGCCAGAAAAGTATCCTTGTTTTTCTTGATCCGTATTATTATTAAAGCCAGAATTGCTTCCCTCGTACCACGATTTTTCCTAAACCTAAACAGATCTTCACCTACTGTCTCTTCTACTACCATTTCCAATCTTCTGTATGTTATTCTGGTAAGCAATTTTGAAACATGTGATGTTAGACTAACGCTGCGATGATTCTCACATTGGTAATAGCCATTGTCAATTTCTAATGCAACCATTAATTATTGAAGAACTTAATCGGGCATTACTTGGTGGTAAAGGAACAGCCTCCGGCCCAAATAACATCCAATGCCCGCCAATCTACCTCCCATTTCCATACTGTATATCTTGGAGTTATTAAACCAGGTTTGGTCAAAGGTCATTGAAATTACAGAAATGAAAACAGCAAGAATAGTAGCCGTAAAGACAGTGACCCTGAATCCCGAAAATTCAACATCATATGCCTAGAAAAAATGGTCAAATCCCGGCTTGAATGGTGGTTTGAAAATCACCCATTCCTATCACATCTTCAATATGGGGTTATGAAAGGCACAGGAACCACAGAAACACTTTCCCACCTACTGGTCGACACTCAGCTATCTCTTAGTAGAAATAATCACATGGTTGCCGTGTTTATGATAAGAAAAATGGGAAAGTAATGGGGCCTATATGTGTCGATAAAGGATTACCCCAACGGTCGAACCTGGCCCCGTTACTGTTCAATATTTGCACGGCTGACTTGAATTTGTTAGCTCAAGGAGAAGCAAAATTATTACATTATGCAGATGACCTTTGTATTTATACTGATCTGGACTCAATCAAGGAATATCTAGGAAGGTTAAGCAGGACACTGGCTTTTGAATAACAGTATGGAGAGATCTACACATAAAACATACGCCTGAATTTTAGTAGACATAGAATACCCACCATAACGAGTATACAAATAGGCCCATATACCTGCCTAGTTAAACCTCACGTCAAGTACCTTTACGATTAACAAATGTGAAGCATCATTTAATATAATACGAGCCACAATAGGCGTATGGTGGGGCACCTAACCGACAGCTGCAATCCACCTCTACAGGGCGTAACGTTCCCACCCCTTCCTTATAATTATTCTCGGCTAATTGATTAACAATTTATCATCGGACTTCATTGCCGGAGATTGGCTGCATTCATTCTATATCGGATCACGAGGTGAAAGGGGGAGGGGAGGGTGACAGTTACAAAGAAAATAAAACTTGTATAGATGTAGCACAATAATTTGAATTTATATTCTGATAACATGAACACTTTGATACACTATCAGTTCTCTGTTCTGTCACCTATATTCAATCAAATCATCATAGTTATAAGCCAATTATATATTTACTTCTAATGTTCTTAGTTTCTTCACTATAAACCTGTAGCGAGAGTGATGTATGGCAGAGAGGCAGAGAGAGAAAGAGAGAGAGGAAAAAACATAAAATGGACTTACATCACGAAACCGCGAACTTCAACTCCACAACACGAGCAAAACCGACCAGAACTCAGCAAGACTGAGAGGGCTATCCTCTCGTTGGGACCTTAAGTAGTACCCGGCTAACTGTAGTTTCTTGGGCAGGCGTCCTTCAGGGAGAAGCGTTACCAACATTGGCTTTAGAACTTTAAGTTGCCCTATGGGCGAAAGCACAGGGCTCCGTGTATTTTCGTTGTTCGTCTGGTACACGGTTGAGAGAGCTATTTGGTCGTCGACATCTGAGCACAAACTATGAGGCTAGCAGTGCCTTAGAACGGATACAGAGACTAGGTAACAGAATACCTCCTGAACTTGATTTTTTCATCGACAGTGTTGCTGATTTCAAGCGAGTACTCACACGTGAGTGGAGTCAGCAATGATGGACTTAGTACAGTCACTGTCTCTTACTCCCTGTAATATTTTTTATTTTTCTGTAGTTGTATGTTGAGTCTTATTATTAGTTTTTGAATATTTAATAATTTTCTCTTGTGTAATTATTTTTCTAGTTTCAGTAATGTTATACTGTACTATACTTGATATTTTCTGTCATCTTCTTGTTTTCACTGTAACTAATTGTTCACAAATAGTGATAGTTGTGTTTACTAAATAGCCATCATAAGATATATTAATATAAAATGGTTTTTCCGTTGGAATAAATAAATAAATAAATATCACCCCACCCCAGAGACACCATTTCACGTCGGAGGGGTGGTACCACAACGATCAGCTCTGCACGCCAACGTAGTGGGTGGGAAGGGGTGGATTGAGCTTTACTGCGGTTTTGCCGCCATTACGGCAGCCTGCAGCCAACTGAAAATCTCAAATAAAATCTGCCTCATTCTCGCTACGTAATTGAAATTAGTTAATGCCATTCTTATTCCAATTAAATACTACCCCTAAAAGTTCCTAATTATGATTTAAAACGTCTTGTAGCATCACAAGGGCTCTGGTACGACCTATCCTTGATTATGTACATATTTTCTTTGGATTGGCCTCGGACAATTTAGTAGGCTATCATATAAAATTCTTCATTCCCGTCGTAGGGCCACGAGTTCCATTCCTATTAACTCTTTGCTGGTAGAAGCTAAGGAGTCTCATTACATCCTAGAACGAAATCACTACTGAAATGTTCACAATTTATGGAAGGTAAACTGGTTGAGAAAATCTCCCAGCTGATGCTGCACTGTGTCACTAGAAGATACTGCATTAGCAGGACCAAGCCGTGTATAGCAGCAGCCTACATCGACGTACAACCCTTACAAAAGTATATAATTATGTAATGGCATATAAAATGTTACTCCACAAACTACAATAATCTTACAAAAGAACTAAATATCCACTTAGACCTCGGCCATCAACGAAACTCGGAGGCCATTACAACAAAATTAGCACAGCTCAGAGCGCAAAGGGATAAACCTTTGATTTACGATACAGACGGCTCTAAGTTCGCAGACGCTGTAGGATGCGCATTCGTTGTAACCCAAGCAAACAGGTGCGGCAAATACAAGCTGCCTCCTGTTTCCATCATACTGACAGTGGAACTAACGACGATTTTAGAAGCCAAACCCTCTGACCCTCGACGTTATTAACTGGATATCCATACTAGAGAAAAGGGGTCATCCAGGCACTATGGTCTGGATATATGCACACTGTGGGGTGGGGGGAAACGAAACAGCAGATGAACTTGCCAAGGAAGGGGGCTATAAAGGCGAAGTGAAACACCTCGATGTACCCTACTTCGACTACGTCAGTTACGTTTAAAAAAAAAAAAGACGATTTCGTGGCAGAAAGATTGGAAGACAGACGCGCAGACGAAAGGATGGTTCTACGAATCAGTACAGCAACATATCCCACTTAAACCGTGGTTAGACAACAGTGTGAAAAAAAAAAAAACACGTGCGCTGATATCACCTCCTTCACTTTAACTTTGTCGACAATCGAACCTGCGACTGTAATTGCAATAAAGAATAAACCCCAGGCCACAAATTTTTTGGCTGCTGTAAATGTATTGCGGCTCGCAAAGTGTTCATATGTGCCTTGGTAAGGGAAGGGCAACAACTACCAACATAAATACCAGCTCTTCTAGCTTCAAATAATTTCAAAGTCGTTAGAAGCAGCATAACCATCTAAACAAATTCATACTGTGGTGACGATAACGAAAAGATCCATGTCCCCGTTAAGCGTGAGGAACAAGATATTTTGTCTCAAACTCTATATATGAAGAGGATATCAATAGGTAAGTGTAAATGTAAATATCTGAAAGCCTACTTGTAAAAATGTTAAAGTATAAGACGTATAAGTATGGTAAAGCTCACAAAGTGAAAAAGAGAATCTGCTTCTAACACTGCATGTGTGGATATTGGCACATGTGTAAAGATATTAAAGTGTATATATAAATACGTTAACGTGTATGAAGTGTATGTGGTGTGGCAGTATGGTTACTTGCCATATGTTAAAAAAAGGTTATGTTGACGTCTACTGGCTTATAGGGTCAACGTTTAGTTCCTATTCCAACGATAGGGAACTTGCTTCTTAATCCCGTTGGGTATGGAGATGTCTAGTGATGGTGGAATATAGGCCAGTCACAGTCATTAAAACTCAAGAAATAATTAATTAGCTACATGCTCCTTTCTTTTCACTTGTAGAAACGGTCAGCACAATGTTTTTTCCTGTTAATAAGACTCTAGCAGAGCTAATATCCCTCTTCATTACAAGTGTAAGGATAGATAGGAACTCTCCAAACATTCTGAAATGGAATTCTATGTCTCTTAGTATGAACAAAGAAATACTAGAAGATGTATTAATAATATAAAATGTTATCAAAGCAGCTATGTGAGAAACTTGGTTTAAATTTGTCTCTGTGCCCAGTACAGAATGGTGTTCGTCGGTCGGGCAGATGACTATGGTAGTGTAGCTTTATTAATAATTAATAACAATTTAAAAAAACAGAATTCTCTTAGCTAAAGCTCATTTACATATCTCCCATGATTAAGGCAGGTGCTCTGCGTTTGAGAGCTATGGGGATAAATACAACATTACTATGAAATCTTCACTGGTGTACCACCGGATTGTGTTGTGAAAACACTAAATTTCAACGGCTAGCTCCGCCGTCTTCTCCAGGTGTGTATTGGTCAACGGACTGACAGCCATCGAGTCAGCTCCGGCACCGCAATCCACATGTGTAGTGTTAACTTGCCCGTTGCTCATCAGCGTACAGTAGAACTCCAATTATCCGAATCAATTGGGACCGGACCCCATTCGGATAATCAAAAATTCGGATAATTGGATCTTTTCCGAAAAAGGTTCTATTTTAATTAACTACTGCATGTACGTTGAAAATGGAAGAAAAAACTATTTTCAAAGAAAAAGATCTTTTAATTAATTAAATGAGAAGCGCTCTTACTAGTGCTGTACATTAGTACAGTATGTACGCACGTACCGTACTGTAAATAAAAGTCATTGCTTGCTGAACATTTCGGTCAAAGTAAGCTGTTTGTCTGTATTCATCCGTTTTTGGATAGCCAAGTCGCGCATCCGCTTGACAGTGAGGAGTTGCATGTGGTAACACTCGGGCTAACGCTCCAACCACTTCAACGCAGTTTCAAGGCCGACAAATGCTTGACTAACTGATGGTCCCGTGTCTGCACCAACTTCGACACTTTCAATAAGTTTATCATCATTTAGAATTTCATACCCAAGGTCTGACGAATGACACGCCTCCCACTCTGCTATATCTTCAGCACTAACTTTTCACATCCATGAATTTTCAAAAGAATGTTTCTGATTTCCTCAAGCCCCGGCTTGG
Organism: Vandiemenella viatica; assembly: GCA_031002005.1. Lineage (NCBI taxonomy): Eukaryota > Metazoa > Arthropoda > Insecta > Orthoptera > Morabidae > Vandiemenella > Vandiemenella viatica. Next base: position 336,025,482 of record CM061921.1, on the reverse strand, counting down.
AAAATTCTAGATCCGCCACTGGGAAGGAAAATAGAGCGAAGGCAGTATCATTATTTTGCTATTTGCAGTACGTTTCTATCTTAGTTAAAAAAGCGATTCCGATAATCAGCGATTCGGATAATCGGAGTTCGGATAATTGGAGTTCTACTGTATAACAATTCCCGATGCTATGGATGGATGGCACTAGTCTATCACGAGCACATAATACACTCCTTCTTTATAATTTATTACTCTTAATATTCTTCAGTTCCAATGAGAGGTGCTATTACCACCCTTTTATAACACGTAGCTCGAATGACATTGATTTATTTTTATAACTTTCAGTAATTATACAAAAATCTTCACAATTCATTTTCTCTATCAGTTGAAATCTTTGAAATTAAACATCCAATCATTTATAACGCTCATCCTGTCAATTCCCATTAGCTAAGGCTTATGCCCAGGGTCAATCATAGTATAGTATCCTACATACTTACATACACACATACTTAATCTTCCTGTCGCCGCGTACAGACTGTGTATCATCGATCTCTAGCGAGCATATTCTCGCCCGACAACGGAAAAATCCCCGGACTCACTCACGCCACTACAAAAATGGGTTCCCCGAGCAAACAAACAATTCCTCATTGTTAATACTGAAGGCCACAATTTTCAAAAGCCAGAAAAGTTACTTTAAATTTAATAAAACTAAAAATAATACTAATTAAAGTGCAACGGGAAACGGAGGGTGGGTCGATAGTATGTGGCATTCATGTCACAAGCGGCAGCAGCGAACTAACGCTATGCTCGCGCCTTCTACGGATTCGGCAGATGTGATTATGTAAACTAGAGTCGGGCAAACGCTGTCTAGGCTCTCTCGGTTTATCTCTGCCAGTCAAATGACGGAAATACAGTACAGAGGACCGAGCCTGGACGTAAGCTCGAGCCTGACAGTAGGCTCGGTCTGTTATTCACTTAGGGACGAAGCCACGCTGGGACTAGCTCGGTTCAAGTAACTGAAACATTAAAGAGTGTGGAGCATGTGTTTTCTCGTTGTTGTTATTTTTACGTGCTGTTGTATTATTTAAAAGATTGTATACGCATAATTAAAAAATTCCGATACTTAAAGATTGGTCTCTACGTTATGTTAATGAAAAGTAAAAATCGGTAGATTTCACCATATTTCAACGTACCTGTGGCGATTGTTCAGTTATCTAATCATGCTCTTTTCAAAAGAGAGAACATCTGTAACGACCAAGTTATAACAATGTGTACTGGTATCGGAGGTGTATTTTATCCTTCTCGCCCATATTTAACTATATATTTTGTGGCTTCCAATTCAAATAAACGTAAAGCAAATATACAAAGGACACAGGAAACTTGAAACCGAGCGTGGTGGATGAGCGGTTAGCGCTCTGGCCTCGCATTCGGAACGACGGCGGTTCGAATCCCCGCCCGGGCATCCAGATTTGGGTTTTCCATGGTTTCCCCAAATCACTCCAGGCGAATGACGGGATGCTTCCTTCAAAAGGCCATGGCCCAATTCCTTCCCGTTCATTGTCCCCAGTCCTTTCCCGCTCTAATGACCTCGACGTCGACGAGGCGTAAAGCCACAAGTAAGAAAAAAAAACAACCTTAAAGTTCTTAAATACAGAAGAGTGACTGTTACTAGAGAAAATACCTACGAAGTTGAACGCTACACAGATTATTTATCCTCTAACAATTAAGATGAAGAAGACAATCTACTTGGTAGGTGGATATTAAGAGCAAAAAAAGTACCTTTAGGTTTTTAAGCACATCTGACATTTTTATCACTACGGTTTTTCGTCTCGCTGAAATCAATGTTAATAAAATCGGAATAAACTTTGAGGTAAGGAACGTGAAGGAATTAGGCCATGTTCTTTTGAAGGACCTATAACGGCAAACACCTGGAGTGATTTCAGAAAATCATTTGAAACCGAAATCTGGATACCGAGATAGGAATTAGAACCCGCGTCCTCCGGATTGCTGGGCTGGAGTGTTGCCCCTATCTTACCACACTTAGTGATTCCATTTATTGTTTTTACTCAGGTAATTGGTAAATTTATAATCTGTTATACTTGCGGACCACGTGTAATCATTGAATTCCTTATTAACCAGGACGAACTCTTCTACCTCTGTTGCAATGTATTTCTCGATCACTAAAACTTTTTATTTCTTTCTACTTTAACTCTGCAGCTCATTTACGTGACCAGAAGCATTGTTTTAAGTTATACGACAGTAGCTTTGAATTGTTGGTTGCATTTAGAGACAAAATTAATTTTTGTGTATTGTGTCCTTAAATGTTTTTTCTTTTTGTTGTTGTTTATTAACTGCGTCTTCACTTTCAGATAATTAGTTTCAACCCATGATTTTTTTTTCAATTTCAAACTCTATTGTATTTTCGAAGTGATTTTGTTTTTGTTTTTCGTGCTTTTATGCTTCTTAGATAACTTCGTGGTTTTATTGCGAAGTGGAGCTATTTATTTTATTTTCTGAATGTGAAGCTAAACTAAATAAATGAACTGATATTCTTTATACTCAGCACAGTTTAACTTATTTTAATACGCTCCAAATACATCACTTTAATTACATAATCGGACTTATTTGCAGGTTCTCCTTAGCGCTAACAACCTAGGCAATCTCCTAGTTATATCGTTATATCTTGTTACTACAGAAACATTTTAAAAGAGTAATACTAACAGGTCATGGAACTCTAACATTACAAAGATATAGAATGACATTAAAATATGTATTCTGGGATAACCTGTCTGTTATCCTACAACTCCAAATGTAAACTTAACGTATTAACTTTTATAGAATATTTCTTTTTGATGAACCTGGTTAACCTTGTGTGTTAACATAAGTAATGCAATTCCTACTGAAAATCAATTGCGATTTAGGGAAAAGAGAACCGCCGAAAACCGATAAGTATCTTATTGGAATTATAGAATTCATATTTTACAAAAAAAATTGAGAGAAATACCTCTGGAAGGTTTTTTTAAATACATATTCCTTGTGCTTTTCATAAATTATCAAGAAATCCACATCCATACAGATCCAGCGAGCCTGTCGTTCAGTTGTTAAGGCTTCTGACTGGAGATCGAACGGTCTCCGATTCGAATTCCGTTCTCGGCTGGGATTTAAAATGGCCAATAACCCGCCCTCCCCTCTGGCTTCGAACGTGAAGTATGCACATTCTGTGATTATGATGTCCCGTTCATCCGCTAGGATGGAGGCTACGACAGCGGTGGATTGCACTGTCAGCAAGAACCTTGGTCAACCAGGTCCTAAAAAGAACACACGAATTTGTTATTATTTGTACGTTTGCCATTTATTCATTTTAGCTTTATTTTTCGACCGAATTTGCTATCCATCGACCGTAGTGTAATGTAAAATGCCAAAAACCATAAGACAAGAAGATGTTAATATCCACATGGTGGAAGCAGTGCGGAAGATATGTATAAATGAGCAGTGCAGGGTCGAGGTTCTCATTTATAATCTCGTTATTAGTGTGAAAAGTTTTTTCAACATGTATATGGTCGCATGATATGCATTAAGAGATGAATTTTAGTTGACGCTAGACGCATGGGGCGTTCCATTTCAGAAACTGTTCGTGAATTCAATATTCCTCGAATTACAGTGTCAGGAGTGTGCCGTAAATATATAATTTCCGGCATTACCTCCCACCATGATTAACACATTTGCAGATAGCGTCTACTTAATGACCGTGACAAGTAACTTCTGCGTGCGACAGAAGTGTCCGTGCGGATAGTGCTGCGAAATTTGACGTTGATGGGATATGTCAGCGGAAAGCCAACGGGATTGTTTCAGATAACAAAACTCGGTCGGCTGCAACGCCTCTCCTGGGCACGTGAATATATCGGTTGCATGGTGAGATGAATCATGATTCCAGGTGGTATGAGCTGATGGTAAGGTGCGGTGTCTGGAAGGCACTGTGCATACTGGTGCTGCCTTCATCCTACATGAGCGCTGTTTGCATCGCATGGATTGGTGCCTCTGGTCAAACTGGTCCGCCAATTGACTGAAAAATGTTATGTTCAACTTCTTGGAGACCATTTTCAGCCATTTATAGCCAAGATGTTTCCAAACAAAATAGACTTTTCCCGGACGAAAATACGCCATGTTACCGGGCCAAAGTCGTTCGCAATTGGTTTAAGGAACATTCCTGAGGATTCCTGTAAATTATTTGGCCACCTAGATTGCCATATATCAATCCATTGCATTATTACTGGGGCTTGATCTGAAAGTCAGTTTGTGGACAGGGTCCTGCCCCGTCAAGCACTTTCGCTCTTATAGACGGCGGTAGAGGAAGCATGGCTATATACAGGGCGTTCGCCGGAAAACGCTACCCTCGCAGTCTGTTGCCGTCGGCAACTTACTCGGTCAGTCCAGCCAGCAGTTTCCGCCACACGCCACTGTGAATCACCGCACTGTTTAACACCTCCGCTGCCCCAACAGTGCAGTGCAGTGACCCTTACATTGTTAAGAACGGTTTCTTTGCATTGTAGATAGTTTGTGACTTCAGTCTCTTATTAATCAGTGTTGTGAATAAACGTTTCTTTGCGGTTTGGCTGGTTTGGGGCTTCATACTCTTATTAATCTGTACCGTGTTTGAGTGTGAGTAAAATTATGGTACGTTACAGTTTGCAACAAAGAATATTTCTCTACGATACATATGTGAAGAAGAAGTCGTTTAAAAAGTGTCGCAGTAAATTTCGTCGCGAATTTCCTGGCGCTTTACTTCCAGCTAAATCAACAATTCTGCGTATGGTTAAAAAAGTAAGAGAAACGGGTTCATTTTTTAACAAAAAGAGACTGTCGGTCAACCGTATTCTCACAGAGGAGAAAATTGACGATATCGCTTTTCGACTAGAACAGTCACCCAAAAAATCATTAAGTCAGTTAGGGCAGCGTGTGTCTCGAAATATGTTCAGAAGATGTGAAATGTGCATTACACAAGAGGGTCAACACTTCCAGCATCTTTTATAAGGTAAGCTAATGAATTACGTCACATTTAAATGCTTAGCACACAAGTTTATGAAGTTTATGAAGCGTAATTATTATGAAATAGTCCGCGGCCGACGGTCGAACAATGCCGGAAACTGAGCGCTCGCTCGCCGGGAGCAGTTTCTTCCTTGTAGCGCTAACAGTGGGTTGCGTTTCCCGGCGAATGCCCTGTATTTCGTCAGGGGACTGCCGACGACTTGGTGAGTCAATGCTACGTCGGGTTGCTGCACTTTGCCGGACGGAAGGGGTTATCCATAACTTTCGGCACTTCATTGTATGTCTCACCAGTTCGAAATGGCAATAATGTTACAACTAATGTTTTGAGGAATAATCCACAAGCACTTGATACCCCCCAATAAATGTGCTGTCAGATAGTAACTCTATGCTTCTATTCAGTTACTTAATTAAATAAATTATTAAAGTAACAAAAAAATGTGTCAATTCAATAACCCTCCGCGACTGATAAATTCGTGTAAGCGAAATTACGAGGTTTTACATCTATCTTTATCTATGTATAAACCTGATACTTATGTTTGGAAAGCAAACCTGGCTTCACGAATTGCTTTAATGAGTGATGTGTACCTAAACATGCAATCGTCTGTAGCGATAGTGGCTACAGAAACTTATGGAAAGCTGTTACCTATGAAATACGTGGCTGGAATCGTTTCGAGCGGTGATGTTATCGGCGGTATGAGCACAGCAGAATGAAGCGACGAGAGTGCAGGTATATTGCCCGGCGGTAATGGATTTTTGCCGGGCGTCGTGAAGGCAGTAATTATGGTTCCCCGGAGAGCCGGTGTCAACGGCAGCGGAGCGCGGTCCACCGTTAATTAGTAATTGGAACGCCAATCACTGCGTGCTCACCGCCGCTTTGTTCGCCTCACAAAAATGGCACCGCTCCGTATGGCCTCAAGGTGACGGATGACGTTCAAAGAGATTATATAATTACGAAACTTTTGTCCCAGTGTTGCTAACTCCATCTGCAACGACGCTACCACCATCACGTTTAATTGTTCTATCAGTCTAGAACAGTTTATCAGCCTGTGGTCCGCGGGCCACTATCTGTTCAGGTTGTCCTCAGGCAGAATCATATATATCATTTCAATAAGGTGTTTTTTTGTTTTTTTTTTCACAAGCCATTATCTCCCTTCATACCTAACCGCAACAGAGCGTCGTGGGTGAACGGTTAACGTTCTGGCCTCGCATTTGGGAGGACGCGGGTTCGAATCCCCGCCCGGGCACCCAGATTTTGGTTTTCCATGGTTTCCCAAAATCACTCCAGGCGAATGCCGGAATGCTTCCTTCAAAAACACCTTCGCCGAATTCCTTCCCGTTCCTTGTCCCAGTCCAATTCCACCTCTAATGACCTTAGCCCTCGACGAGGCGTAAAGCCGTAAGGGGAAAAAAAAAATTTAACCGAAACCTATTAATGAGGTATAATTTTAAAGATTATGGTATCCGCTTTGGTAATGTCATATTTTAAGTAACTTTTTCGGAATTGAACCCTTAAAGGGCAAAATTATCATTACTTCTATAACTTTTTTTTTTTGTCAGGAGCTATTTAACTCCCGTGATATCTATTATTATTTCCGTAACTTTTTTTATTTAATAATGAGCCATTTATTTTCCTTGATAACAAACCGAAATAGATAAATGAGCTACCATATTAAAGATTAAGGTCTCTGATTTGGTCACATAATACCTAAAGAACGTAATTTTTTGGAATTCGACTCTTCAAGGCAAAAGTATCATTATTTCCACAGCGGGTTTTTTTTTAAATTATTTTTACGAGCCACTTATCTCTATTAACACCTAACCTAAATCTATAAATGAGGTATCATATAAAAGATTAAGGTCCTCACTCAGGCATCATTATACATTAAAGACGACGTTTTTTGGAATTTGACCCTTAAAGGGCAAAAGTAATAACTGTGAATGTCGCGCGTATGAGACAGTTCAGAGCCAAGCCGCTTGATATCAGTAGCACAAACCACAGAAATATTAATAAATTCCTTCACCGGCGTCGACTTTTGTTACGTACCTATTACTTTAAACAAATGAGGTACTTCTTTTTTCATCCTATTACAAACCCCCAAACTAACTATTCATTCTATTCTCGAAATTTTCGCATCGGTCATCGAGTATTATATATTTAGATACCGAATTTGTACTTAGTATGCTATAAGTGAATATAAACTATAAGTCATGAATATCTCACTGATCATTCAAAAATCTGGCATATCCAGCATGAGGAGAAGAGAGTATCGTTTCTATAATAGTCAATTGATCTGTAGTTACCATAGAAAAGAACACCGTAGTAGGTGCGAGGTACTGCAGTACTTCGTAGGGTTGCTGACATAAGAGCGGTGGAGTAAATTAAAAATAAATAAGAAGTGTAAGACCTAGTGCCTTTATGTTATTTTGTACCAGTAGGTCAGTGATATAGTGGAGCATCCAGCATAGAGTAACATCAATATTTATTTGATTAATAAAATTCAGAGTAGTCAATATGTAAATAACTTTTAATAGTTAACGTCCAGTTTGTTAACTGTGTTTTCGTAGGAATTCAAAACATACTTTTAGATTTATTATGTTATAATGGTACAGTAAAATATGTCCCAGATGTCAGTAATATACACATATGTAAAAATTTGGCCCATATAAGATGGTAGTCCACAGCATTATTTTTGATAATTTACTAGCCTGCTAGTCTAGAACCAACAATTTAAAATACTTCAAACTCAATGCTTTACCCATCGTGAAGGTTATACATAAGAATCACAAATAGAATATTGAGCATAGCTGCGTTACAGCAACGGTAAAACTCGAATTCGGTGTAATAATAGCCAACCAGTTGCTTAAAATTTTAATTTATTGATCTTGACTGCATTTTCGACAAACATAAACATAGGTTCGCACTAAAATGACAGAAGTTTTATATTACATCCCTCTATGAACCCATAAATGTACTTCTGAAGAATACATGCTTATGTTTGTCGAAACTGCAGTCAAGATCAAAAACTTAAAATTTTAAGCAACTGGTTGACTATTATTTTACCGAAATCACAAATAGCTTAGCAACGCTAATAATAGGATTTAATTGTTTATAGTTTTTTGCAACTTGGATTGTCGAAAAGTATTAACTCGAAACTGCCGAGCCCGTTAAATGATCTTTAACGTTTGTGCCTGGCTATCGGGAGGAACCGAGTTCGACTCCCGCTTCGGCCGCAGAGAAAATAGTTTAGCAACGACCTGTGACATCTTCCTACTCGCTTGCTGGGATCTCTTAATATGTAAGACCAGCATCATAGACACTGTAAGTGTTACTTGTATACAACTGTAATTATTTTTTAATTCGCTGTCTTGAGACTTAAATTGTATTAATACCGTTTCTTTTCTGTTTAGATGATTTTAATTATATTATTATTATTTTTTGTAGTGGTTTATTGTTTAGTACATTTCCTACAAATCTCGGTAGGAGTTAAATAACATTCACCAAAAATTCTTTCCCTGAATCAACATTATTTTAATGTCATTTAAGGATATTTCTGGATCGGCCTGGTCGCTCTGTGGTTAAGGTACCTGCGTTCTATAGTCTGAGGTCCAGTCCCTTATTTAAATCCCGGTGGGAAGGGGAAACTTTAAGAGTTGTGTTTAATCATATGAACTACACCAGGATGTCCCGTAGTTCAGATTTCACGTTAAACTGCAGGTCTCAGAGGAAAGGAAATGGCCCTTCTACCTCTGACATAATGGCTTAGTATGCCGTCTTTGGGAGGATCCAACCAACTTTCGTGAAGATCCAACCAACCTTCGGTTTGTGGGATAAGTTTTTTTAAATATATTACTATAACCTGCTAGTGCTTAGATGGATATCACCGAGCGTGGTGGTGTAACGGATAGCGTTCTGGCCTCGCATTCGGGAGGACGGTGGTTCGAATCTGCGTCCGGGCATCCAGATTTGGGTTTTCCATGGTTTCCCAAATCACTCCAGGCAAATGCCGGGATGCTTCCTTAAATAGGCCATGAACGAATTCCTTCCCATTCCTTGCACCCATCCTTTCCCGTCTCTAAAGACCTCGCTGTTGAGAGACGTAAAGCAGTTAAAAAAATATAGATGGATATCGGAATTAAAAAACTACATATTCAGATGTACCATACCAAAGAACAGAACTACCAACTCTGGTGAGTGAGCGGTTTGGAATTCAGGAAGAAGCAAGAGTTCGACATCCAGATTTCGGATTACTTTGGTTTCCAGAATAGCTCCACACAGATGTAAAGACGGTTTCTACGATCGTTGAATTTCTCCCAGTTCTTTGCCCCAACACTCTCCCGACTCGATGTCACCGATTCATGAAGCAAAAACAAAGGAAATCCGGTGACTGCGGTCATTCCGTTCGCTAAACAACAAATCGTAATATACTCAACGAAATCACTGTGTTCATATCTAAGGGCAAACAAATTAGCGGTTACAAAATAATCTTTACATCTCAGTTCCCAGCTAGCATGTAAGTTATAAAGAGAACTCATAAATTTTACAAACAAAACCAGGAAATTTTGTGCATTTAAAAAAAAGAAGCTTGAAAAAATGGTATATGAAATTTGTTATTTTTATTGTTTTAGATTGTTTTCCCACCAAATTTTTACACATTTGTAGCCTCTATAAAAGCAGAGAAATGCCTCATTTAACTTAGCATTTCATTTAGGGTACGCGTTGTAAACTACTAGTAGGTAGTTCACAGATAAATGTTTTAGTTAGGTACACAGAAGAAACTATTGTCCTGTACTTAACTGCTACAACACGTGTTCCAGAGAAGGTTTACGTAAGTAAAAAACCCACGCAGATCTTCTGTGGTATCACTGGAGATCTCTGACAGCTATCACATCCTGCGGACATTTTTGCAACTCCATTTTCCATATTATTGAATGTATGTATGTTCATTTGGGCTATCTAAGACCAGGTTAACCCTTCGTTTGGCTTGAGTTTGCTTTTTGAAATACACACATTCGTTTGGGCTGTTGAGGAAACTTTAACGTGGAGTCCAAACCGCGCAATGGTGAAGGTAGGATTAAGCGCTTATCAAAATCCCTGTCGAGGCAGGGATTCGAACGGAGGACCTTTCGATCTCTAATCAGATACCTTAACGACTAAGCCAAAAGCCCACTCTTCACGTTATTATGTGTTATATTTACTTTTGTCTTCTGCGTACATTTCCTTCCATCGCAGTGTCCGTAGATCAGGCTTGAGTAATAACAAAATAAGTTTTTCCTAACCAGTTAAAATGATAATTTTTATTTTGCCTCCGTATCAATTTCTTGCACACTTCTTTCACAGTTTTCATGCTCATCTACCTTGAGATTATAATTTTTGAAAAATTTACAGGTGTCTTCAACTGCACTCAACTTATAATAGCTAAAGCGGAAACGACGCTGTGTATGCGAAACATTATTGTCTCTACTTTTTACGTATTCGATTTCATGTTTAAATTGTTGCAGGAATAGCGTCGATCAAGTCAGTCGGCTGTGCATCAGTTTACTTTCTTGAAGAAGATCAGAGATCAGAGATTTGAGATTCGTATCAATTATATTATCGTGGACCCCACAAGTAAAACTTGAATTCATCAAATTTCCACTCTCTGTAACAAGGGACACTGTTTCGGAGACCACGAAGCTTATTTCGTCTTTGATGTTAAGCTACTAACAGCGATTGTTCTACGATCCTTTATCTCTCCTATACAAACAATACGAAATAAATGGACCCCAATCCTATAATGGTTACATTCACCGGGATCGTTTAGGTAACTCCTAATAGGGTTTGTATACCCAGTGTTTCATCAGTTCATTCTGCAGCTTATCAGAAGCTAATCGACAACCAGGTTATCTTCTTTTTCAGGATGTGGATTTTGAAAGAACGATCAGACACAAATTTATTTCGAAGTAACATCAAGCAAAACACAGTTTTAATTATTTCTTGTTCCTGGGATTTGGAATTCCAGAAATTGCTTCCAACTCATCTGCGTTAGGTTTGATTAAATCCGCATTTATTACATGCCCCAGATAGTTAATCTCGTTTATAATAGACTCAGGTTTTGTGAAAATTAGGGTCATGGCGGTAGTCTTTGCGATAGGCTCTGGTTTGTTAAGTTCTTTGGACAGATATTCCACTCAACCGCTTGCCGTCACAATTTTAAGTCCTTTGCATTGCGGACGATTCAAATGGACCAGTGGGGAAATTTGGCGCCTGACCTCACAGATCAGTGATGGTGGGGGCTTTTCTGTCTCCTAGTTTGGTATCTCCCGTGACGTTATTGCCATTGACTACTCAGACAGGTTTCTAGGTATCTGGCTGCGGTATCTCAACACGCGCCTCACATCAAAGCCCCAGACAGATTTTAAGCTTCTCTCTCTCTCTTTATTTCTCTCTATCTCTCTCTCTCTTTCTTTCTCTCTCTCGCTCAGGGAACCAATGGCCCACGAACAGAGGAAATTACCACGATGTTATAGCCCCAAGTGCGATGCAGCAAATTAGAGACCACGGATAGGAGTAAAACGCCAGACCAGAGGTATACAGTTTCTATCCCTTCCTAGCAACCGTCTGGAAATCGCATTGACATCACATGTTAGCACAGTTGTGTACCTCACCTGACATCTGAACGTAGGGCTATCCAACACAGCGCTCGTTCGATAGCAATCATCTATTTCCGAGCGAAATTTGCACAGAACCTCAGGATGGCTATTTCCGAGCGAATTTCATGTGGCCAGCAGTCAGCCATTAGCGATCGACAAGGAATGTGATCGTCTTATGTCCTAAGTCCAAGGGAGCAAGCCAGACAGGTAGTCGGCCAGGTACGGTGTTTCCCAAGCTAGTTGGCAGTGCACCTGTGGCAGAGCTCTGGAATGCGTTTCACAAAAATATCTTTTACTGTGCGGAAGATATTTATTCAGGTGGCTATCATCAAAGAAGGAAAGCAGCGCGCGGCAAGTAATTGTGACATATCTTCATTAAGCGCCTGCCTGACGTGTTTATAACTCCCCAAGCTCCATTACCTTCGCCGCAGTTAAACAGAAATATTTTAGCCTCAAACAAAGCACAATTCACAACTGTTACATATCACTTTATGTAGCCGGGACCAAATACTAAGAGGTACCCAAATTCCTCACCGTACTCTATTTTCAAAACGAAAATCAATTTTTTGTTTCCATGCCGAGAGAGTAAAATGCCAGCAATAATTATTCTAATTGAGTAAAAAATAATATGCACACGGTTACAGATCATATTTTTTTCGTTTAATATAAGTTAATGGCCTAAACGGGATAATTAGTGTTACTAAGCTATTTGATATGATAGAACATCAATTAGGATATATTTTGGAAGCTGTTTTGAAGTGAATTCATCCAATATCATCGAAATTAATTAACAGAGACTCTTTTAGATGTTACAAACAATTAGAAATTCCTATTCTGTTGGTATCACTCATAGACAATTTTGTCTCGTTTATTGGCAACCATGAAACCCTGTTAGTACAGTCCACAATTCGTGCCTACTATTTCTATAGTGTCTTTGTGCTCTAATTTTGCAAAGTTATTCCTATCAATCTGAAAATTACGCCAAAGACAACTTGGGGGAATTTGGCAGTTTGATGCTTAACTCCATACGTTTGTTGACGCGAGACAACGCGGATAAACTGTTGTAGCATTATATACATACTTTTATAAATATTAGCTGCTTCACTCATCTTTGTTCACTTGAGCTTTTATTGTACATTCCTACCTCTAAACCAATTTTATCACAGTTAATACATCACTAATGAGAAAGCTTTAATTCTATTCCTTTGATCAATAAGATGTTACGCGTTTATTGAAATCAAGTTAAATATTTCGACAGCGAGACAAAACTAACCCGAAAAGTTGTTTTTGCTCAAATTGCTTTCATATAGTATGGATACTAACATGTGGACATTTTTATCACAATCGTCTCAACTTTCAGAATTCACATCAAAACGAGCGTACTCTATTTTACCCCGACACCATTTGCTGTACTTTATTTAAGAGTCTATAAAAATCTGTCACATAGTTTTTGCGGGAACTTTGATGGAAACTTCAACTTAAGTTTCTCAGCTTTAGAATTACCATATTTTACTCCTGAACTATGAGTTGTACATTATTCAAAACCCCACTAAAAGCATACCCGTAGTTTATGAGTGGATTCCTTTCATCAAAACAGACAGACTACAAAAATTCAGTCACCAACGAAAATACGGAAAACATACCTACTTTTCAACATCGCGTTCAATTAGAGCTGAATTCATTATGAATCAATATAATCTATATTTAATAGTAATGAATTTTTGTTACATTTCCAATATTTTAAAGGGTTTATTAATTGGGTGCACAGACGAAATGTACAGCGAAAACCCAATCTCATCTTTAATCTCAAAGAGGCTAATCTGATGTAATTCTTACAATGAAGTGTGGGTGCGTAGCCTCGATGAATTAAGAGTTCCTAATCTTAAGGTAAGCAAATGGTCCCTACCAACAAAATTAATATATACTTTATGTATTCCAGTTTCTTTTCTTGCAGACATTTTTGATGTGATTGCATATCAATCTCTCCAATTTACCTTCCACTGATGTCAAACGAATCGGCCTGTAATTTTTTCAAGCCTATTGGCTAGCCCTCCAGACTCAGTTCTTGGTCACATGAACAAGAATCACGTCAAAAATATTTTGTGATATGTTTGACAAAGAAGTTCCATGTATCATTCAGTTTTACCATATGTTGGTAATATTCTTCTTGAATAAATCCATATCTTCACATTTCGCTGCTACTTTTTATATCTAATAGTGACTGTAATATCAGAGTTAATAATCAGGTTGCGTATAGGTGATATATGCAGCAACAATAATACTTTGTTATGAGTGGCAAAATTTCTGAATTCGTCTAATAAGATACGCGGATACTACAGTTGACTAAGTTATTTCAATTATCAACGAAAATGAATTGCGATAGTAAACTTTGTCATATTTACTAAACGCTCTCAGTTCACAACCCGAAGGTTTGTTAGATCCTCAGCTTTTGTGCCAGAGGTAGTACGATTACTTCCTTTCCTCTGGGACCTACGGTGGAATCACAACCAAGGAACGTCCTGTCATTACTTATATACACAGAAGGCAGAAGGTGCTTTGCGCAAAAACTAACACTGTGCATTCCAATCCCGAATACCACGAGGGAAGATATAATTCATGGACAGACCACTGTCTACATGCCGAGTGAGATTTCAACGCTGGACATTAGTACTTACATGACACTCAAGGAAACCTTAACTAGCAGGTATTGTTCCAGCACAGAATACATTTGGAAGCTGCAAATTGGTTGATTGACATTCATAGGACCCGAAGGACAATTGACCCCCCAAGGCGAATTTGTTGTTAACTGTGGTGGGTTAATTGATTCGACTCCCTGTGCCAGATGAGCCGCAATATTACGGTACGACAAACTCGTTTCCTGGACACTAATAATTCTGTAACATGCTGATTTTGCACCATTAGAAGCCGACAGGACATACCGGCATTTTGTTTGAAAGTTTCCACTTCGTTTGAAAGCTCCACACTGACTGAGCATTGTAACACTGACTCATCAAAGCGATGAAACTTATAAAAAGTACGTTGATTCCATCCATGATAGTCGAAATCAACATACACTGTCTATTTTACTGAGACATGAAACCGGAAAAAATCTTCAGAAACCATATTATTAGACCCAGTACACTTACAGACACATTCTGTAACTTAACAGAGGGACAGTTATTTAGAAAGAGAAACTGGCAGTAACGTAATGCCGTAGTGCTCGAAATCAAAGAGAGCTTGAAGGAGACAAATGGTTACAATGAAATTTATTTCACAGATTTGAGACTACCAAATACAAAAATGATAAGAGCTACCAAACTGTACATGCACTGAGAATTGAGTACCTTGTGAACCCACCACGTGCTGCAATCATAGCATCTGGATGTCGTGGCAAGGAATCAAAGACAGCCTCAATATTCTGCAAGGGAACACACTGCCTAGGCGCAAAGTATTGGCAGTGGTTGTTGGCGGGCAAATTGCCGACCGACCATATCATAGACATTCTGGCATGTCAGATAAATGTGTAGACCACAAAAACAGAAGAAGGCCTGCACATTCCTCACCACATGTGAGTGGCCATGGTCCTTCTGAAGTGTGGTATGCTAAACTATCCTAAAGAAGGAAAGAACCTTCCTCATGTAGCGGTTGCTGTTCACATTACCCTGAATACGTAGTAGGTGGGATATCATATTATAGCGAATTCCACCCTCGAACCATCATACCTGTCGTTTGTTCGCTATGCCACTCAACAATGTATTCAGCTCCATTGCGTTCAGAGGACAATATATACCGAAGAAAAAATACACAGTCTCGTAACTATCAACAGACGTGAAGGAAGGAAAGTAATGCTAATCTCTACTCTGTGTATTCAAATTCTGAACGGCATGAGGGACGAAAGGATTCTTATAAGCGTCAGTATGTCAACTTATTTCTCAACTTATTTAGGAAACGATGGAAAACCCAAATCTGGATGCCCGGAAGGGGTTTCGAACCGCCGTCCTCCCGAATGCTAGGCCAGAACGCTAGCCGTTACACCACCACGCTCAGTATTGATAGCAAGCATTCCACTATATATCGGCTTCTCTTATTTTTTTAGTGAGATTTTAAAAGAAGGTGAATGCATTTGAAATTCCATTAGCTTCCTATAGCAGCCAGGATCAAATTTAAATTCTCGAGGTGTTTGTGAAGATTGACGTGGATACAGTTCTACAACTTGTGATCCCATAGCACTGCGTACATAACAGCAATGGGAACACTACTCGAGTTTAAAATTATTGAAATTAAAATAAAAAAAGCAACCCGGACAAACAGATTCTACGAGTAATCATTCCATAATAATAAGGAATGGTTTCATTAATGTGATGAACCAATTTTTCCCGAATGGAGAAGAAGAGAATATCAACATTATTTAAGTGTTCCAGTTGACACTGTAGTGGTAAAATAACAGTAAAAATTTATTATAACATTTATTACTGTTTGGCCGATTATTTAGAGTAAAATGAGTGTGGTTGATCAAACTAGGACCGTCTTAAAATACTGACTTCTCCGAGCAACAATAGCTCTGCTTTACAACAGTTAAGCATCAGTAACACGATGCCAGCACAGTATATATATCACTATTTTTTGAGTTATAGAAGCAGTTTATTACTTTTAAATTGCCACTAGAAGCATTAAAACAATTTCTATCAACGTTTCTAGCCATATCATAATCGGTATTTTTAATAAGTACTTATAATTGTTAGATTACCTAAATATTCATTAACATTGTTGAATTTTGTAATTTAAACTCAGGTATTGTGAAGTTTCTCGACCTTGTATATCAATTAGCTTACTGACTCCACTGCTAGAGAATTTTCGGTGGAGAACGATTGGAAGTGAGGTCAGTCTACTTGCTCATACACAGAATGTTACAGTCATGCTGACTTACTTTCAAGACTTAGTAGCGTAGTTAACCATCGAAGTTATGTTTCTGTCACTTGCTTTTGGTGAATTTTCAGCACTGGAAGTCTGATGCTAGTGCAACTTTCGTCAAGTTTCATAGAAGGCCAATTACTTTCAATTTCTGAGTTATTATTAAAACAGTAACAACATCCAACTATCATCTATTTCGTGGTAGTTGAATCACCTGGCTACTATAAGATCTGTAACATAAATATTAAACGGTTATATGACAGGTTATGGGGTTCGATGTGTTCTAATTGGCTTTCTGCGTTGGGTTAGAATTTCTCTTCCTGGTAAATCGAACCGTCCTATGGATTGTGACCTAAGTCAAAGTAGAATCGGCATACGCGTAGTTCAGAAAGGATCTTGGAGGAAATTAAAAGAAATTAAACTAGCGTCAAACTTGGTTATGTTGTATCTCCATTCAGTAGACTGAGAAGTTTTGATAAAGCATGTACATTGAGAAAACGTAAAAGAAGTACAACATAGACAATAGTGTGACAAAATAGTAGTACGTTCTTGATATTGATGATGCATGGAATTTGACAGGACTTGGAATGGAACTCTACTTAGCAGTGGAAGAGAAATGAAATAGCTTGGTTTTTGGAACCAGAGGTTGGTTGGACCATCCCGAAGGAGGTATATTCAGCCTGGTATTGGAGGTAGGGTGGCCAGTTCCTTTCCTCCTTACCTAACGAAACACGGGAGTCCTTCCGGGCAAAGAGGACCTACAGTTTAACGTGGATTGCAAACCATGTAAGCATTCTGACGGGCTTCTCATACACACAGCAAAATTTGTCTGAGGTGAAGATAGGGTTAAAGGGCCTATGAAAATCTCCACCGAGACTGGGATTTGGAGACCTTCCGATTTCCAACCAGTCGCCTTAAACACTGAGATACTACTCCACTCGTATTAATTTGTTAACCAACTTAAAAAAAAGGAGGAGGTTCTCAATTCGTCTGAATATATTTTATGTATGTTCAGCGATATCTTCGCCAATTTTGAAACAGATTTAAATGATTTGTGTGTGTGTGTGTGTGTGGATAGGGTATACCTTCAAAGTGGTCTCTTATGAATTTCTTGATAAACCACCCATTCTACCCCTTTACATCCCTTAATTTTTATACAGAAACACATTTTTTATCCGATTTCGATGAAATCATTGGACATGTATAGTCAAAAATAAAGAGAAAATTACTGTCAACTTTTGGTTTGAAAAACTGAACCCCTCTCCCCCTATCCACCCCGTTAAATTTTGTCAATGTTCTTTATACAAAGCTACAGTCGACATCATTTAACTGATCTCCATTGAAGTTGGCAATTACATGTAATTTTTCAAAGAGAGGGTTTCTGAACAAAAGTAATAAAAAATCACCCCATCTCCCCATTTATGCCCCTTAATTTTATACAAACCTACATTTCTTACCTGATTTCGATTAAACTTTGCACTTGTATATTTTAAAATAAAGAGAAAAATCCTGTGAACATTTGGTCTGCCTAAGCTCAAACCCTCTCCCCCCTTCCACCCCCTTAATTTTTGTCAATGTTCTTTACAAAAAGCTATAGTTGGCACCGTTTGACCGATTACCACGAAAGTTGGCGCTTATATGTATTTTTTCACGAAGAAGGTTTCTGACCAAAAAATACAAAAACCACTCCCTCTTCCCATTAAACCGCTTAATTTTTATACACACCCACAATTTTTATCCAGTTTAGATAGAACTTAGCACACTCTTACTATAAAACCAAGAGAAAAATAATGTCAACTTTTGGTTTGCAAAAACTGAACCCCTATCACGTTTCCACCCCCATCTTTTTTGTCAATTTTCATTTTAAAGAGCTATAGTCGACACCATTTGACCGATCTTTATGAAAGTTGTCACATACATGTAATTTTTTATGGAGAAGATTTCTGATCAAAAACTACCCTAGCTCCCCTTTTAAACCCCTTAATTATTGTACAAACCTACAATTGAATCCGATTTTGGTGGAACTTGGCATGCGTATACTTTAAAACAAAGAGAAAAAGAAAAATACTGTCCACATTACTTTCACAATAAGCAAACCCTATCCCCTTTCTACCTCTTTAATTACTGTCAATGTTCTTTATAAAAAGCTACAGTATCTATCTGATTTTGAAGGAACTACACACATGTATACTTCAAAACAAACCGAAAATTACTGTCTACATTTGGTTTCCATCCCCTTAATCTATACAAAGCTACAGTTTCTATCCGATTCTGAAGGAATCTTGCACACGTATACTTTAAAATATACAGAACCATTGTCATTAAATTTGGTTGCAGAAGCCCGACCCCTCTTCCCTTTTACTCCCACCCCTCCTAATTTCCAATTTTATTTATAGATACCCACAGTTTTTATCAGATTTCGATGGAACACTGCGCATGTATACGTAAAAATAAAGAGAAATTCAGTATCTACATACTGTTTACAAAACTCAACCGCTCATTCCCTCACCTCATTTAATTTTTGCAAATGTTCTTCACACAAAGCTACATTTCTTATCTGGATTCGATGGAACTTCACACATGTATAATTTAAGGCAAAGAGAAAAGTACTGTCCACACTAGATTTACAAAAACCAAACTACTCTTCACCTCTACACCCCTTAATTGTTTTTTATACATACCTACAGTTTTTATTTGATATCGGTAGAAATTTACACACGTACACTTTAAATCAATCAGAAAAGACCGTTTACATTTGGTATACAAAAGCCCAATCTCTCTTCCACTTTACTCCCACCCCTTTTAATTTCCAATGTTCTTTACAGAAACCAACAGTTTTAAGTCCCGTCAAAATCAATTAAGCTATTTTAAGTCATGGCAGAATATTCATAAAATAAATGTGTCATAATGTCTTAACATGTACCACAGATTTCAACTTGGACCCCAAGCTATCACGCTGTGAAAACCAATTAAAAATCTTTATTTTCTGTGTGATGCCGGAACAAACAGGTATATTCCACAGACAGATTTTTTAACGTAGTATGTGGTATATATTAATACCCAAATGCCACATGTTTCGATATCGAGCGGCAGCTTAAATTGATGTTATGATTAGGCCGAAATACAGCCTGGACCAAAATGTAACCTGAGGTTCCTTAACACAGCATCCAATTCACCTCGGTCTGGAAGTTGTTGGGTTATATAAAGACAGATTTTTTTTAGAGCAAGAGCTTTAAGCACTGAGCTACCAGGAAGTTAGCAAAATGAGAACTGCTCCGGCATATTTAAATACAAAAGAAACTATAATACCCATAAAAATTTAAAAATGAAATAATTGTTTAAAAAATATAAAAACCACCTTAAAATAAAGCACACTAAAAATTTTAAAATAATTTTATACCTAGCTTAGAAGAAAGTAAATCTAAATGTAGAATATTTTACATTACTGTTATTGAAATTTTTACATTCATTAGTTATTTTTGGAGTTGGTGCCAGCCAAACCAAGAAAAACAATAATGAATAACGATTATACATTAAAATTACGTTACGACTTACCTACAATTAATGTTAGAAACTTGTTTCAACAAAACCGAAACATTCAGATGATACGCCGATATTATACTAACTGTAAAGCGTTTACTGCATAATGCAGCCTACCAACTGACACTGTAGCGCCAGAGATATGCCTGGACGCCCAACTAGGCCAAGCCACAGATTAAAGTAATTTGTTTCCCTAAACTGTCTCCCACAATAGCAATATCTGCCTCACTACATGCTGCAAAATATTTGTAATTTTTGTTCATGCTCCCCGTTTCGCCTCTAACACAAACTGAAGTTCAGTAGTGACAGCTGGCACCGACTCCAAAAATAACTAATTAACGTAAAAATTTCAATAACCGTAATGTAAAATATTGTCGATTTAGATTTAGTTTCTTCTAAGCAAGGTATGAAATTATTTTAAAATTTTTAGTGTGCTTTTATGGAAGGCGGCTTTTATATTTTTAAAACAATTATTTTATTGAGTAAGTGATCACATTATGCGACGAATGATAACATTCTCCTTACGCTGAATATTAATCGCCAAACCTGTTATATTACGTTAACTGCATGAACAAGCAATGCATTTGATAGGGTTGATCTCGCACGCACACTCTCAAGGGAAAGCCGTCAATTGTAAAATTCAAATTCGAGTCATATTGTGTGTTACAAAAACTAGTATCCAGAAGTGTAATGTGGCAAAACTATAACATGCGCTTCTTCGTCACTGTCGAGAATATTAGCAATGAAATATTTCGCTGCGTTCAAATACTTTCTACGTTACGGAGATTTAAAAGGTAGCGCGGCGCACCGATTCAGCTCTGTGCCTCATATGCCCGTATTCGCCGGATCGAATCTCGCTACTGGCAACTTTTTTATTCATTCAAATATATATACAGATCATTCCCGGCAATCTGTGTTTTAACAATTCTGTATATAATAAAATTTTAAATGTCGTTTGCTGTGAAAAAAAAACCGATGCTTTCGAACTTAATTATGTTGTTGGCAAACAAAGTTATGTTTCAAAACTAGAAGCATTTGGTGCGGCAGGTGTAAAATACTCGACCGTTACAGTTTGAAGGACATATTTTCATTCCCGCATCAAAGGACGGATGGGTCGAAAAGAGACGCCGTAGCTTTTTTTCTCAACAAAAGGCATTTAAAAAAAACTTATTATATACATAATTGTTGAAACTGATTGTTGTGAATTATCTGTATACGTATTTGAGTAAATAAAAAACGTTACCCAAAGTGGGAATCGATCCAGTGACCATGGACCTACTAGGCAGATAACTTGCTCGCTGCACCAAGCGCAGAAGGTATTTGAAGTCAACGGAATATTTCATTCAGATATTCTGGACAACGGCGAAGGAGCAGATGTTTCTCTTCATAATCCAACTGGAATGACCCGAAAATGTATTATTTGCATTCTGTAGTACAATTACTGCCGTTACTCAGCTTTCTATTCTTCACTCTCTGTTATCATTCACAAAATACTTGAGACAGTACTTAGCCTCTGAATGCTTTCTACCCACACGCTAAAATTCAGACCTGACTTGCCCTCTTGCCTCTTCGGCTTCTTCAACGAACTCATTGTCTTGTCAGGCCAACCACCCTGTCCTTTGAATAGCGCCCACTGCATTAAAAATTACATACACTCTTATGCTGAGCCGGGGATCCGATGATTCTTAACATATTAATTAATACATTAATTGCTTGCTAGCTATTCCTAGCAACCATATACCCGTTCAATATTCACTTTACTGTTTGATACAACGTTATAGCTTTAGATCACATATTTTCTAATTTGATTAACATTCCTCGAATCGGTTTGTTAATTCTCCTCGTTCCAAGCACTACTCATACCATCCCTTACATTCTTCTACATCATTGTCTTTTCTGCGCTAGAACACTCATCAACACTTTAGCTCCCCAATGTATATTCCTACTACACACGTTTCTGTATCATCTATTAATTCTACCTTCATCTGTACCAAATACTGTAATGTTCATAGTTATTCTTTCAAATATTTTCTAATATTTTACATTTCATAACAAAGTCAACTCACAATCCCATTTCTCATTGTAATAATAGTTATTTCCCAAACTTAGCTCCAAATTTTGTACTATTTCAACGATGGTTTAATAAATACATTCTTATTTTCATCTTCTAATTTACGAGTACCATACTAGGACATTTAGTTGTCTTGTTACTCGCATTCTTTGGCCAATATACCTTTCCAGTTTCGGCACTGTTAAGACAGAACTTGGTAACATAAACTCCCAAATATCTATACAATAGCAAGGCAGTTTCTGCCAGCTTGGTTGAACGGTTAACGTTCTGGCCCCACATTCGGGAGGACGCGGGTTCGGATCCCCGTCCAGGCATCCAGATTTGGGTTTTCCATTGTTTACGCAAATCACTCCAGGCTAATGCCGGGATGCTTCCTTCAACAGGACATGGCAGAATTCCTTCCCGTTCTTTGCCCCCAGTCCTCTCCCGCCTCTAATGACCTCGACGTCGACGAGGCGTAAAGTCATGAACAAAAAAAAAAAAGAAGAAATCTGTCAGCTTTTAACACTTCTAACTACCTCTAAACTCAACAGAATCGCCTCCAAATTTGCAAAGTGAACCCTTAGTATTACTTAGAGTTCCAGTTTGTATTTCAGCGAAATCAGGTTATGCCGTCATGACCTTTGACCCTTTACTGTATAGTATGTAGTCTATGTCCGCACAAAATCTCTGTCTTTACTACACAAAAGTCCCTGAAATATATATAAAACTGAAAACCTTCAAAATCTACAGAGCGAACCCGTAAGGTGAAATTCATACAGTTGATTCATTTTGTCCCTACAAACTCAAGAACCTATCATTTGTCACGTACAGACTCTATGCAATGCTGTTTTAGTTTAAATTAACCATAAGAGTTCCAAAAATGATAAAACTCAGAAATAGATTCGACAAGTTCATGCGATAATGACCTGTGCCATTATGACCTGATTTTTGCTCCCCTAAACATTTTTATTTACTACTTCGTGTCTATTTACTACTGTGTTGTGTGTTACTAAATATGTGAACTGGGAACTGTTCTAGGCCCGTGACCAATACCTTGTTTATTTATAAAAGTCTAAAGCAGTAGTTTCCAACGGCGGCAGAACCGCCCCCCCGGTGAGCATTGAAGCATTTCTGTTCCGAGGGCCAAACGGCAGCCCCGTGGATTCCAATATCATATTCGGCTTAATTGGCTGCATTAAAGAATGTTTCCATAGAATTCAGTTCATGATATGCAAAGGAGAGAGGAGAATAGGAACAAATTGGCCGTAGTGGATCGAGGAGATTTATATCAATACAAATAAGCACCAAATATCGAAAAATTATTGGCCTTACACCATGGGTTCAGCTCTCCAACTAATAATATTATTTCATGGTATGTATTTGTTAATCAAACTATGAATAATACTCCAATATTGTTAATATCTTTTCAATAAGTAATTTTACGACCCAAAAAAGTTGCAGCCGTATGGGTTACATTATTGATTAAAAGAAGCGCAAACTATGGTTTAGAACTTGATACAATGTTAGACCAAGATATACACCTCAGACGTCTAAATATTTAGTTTTTTCTTCATTAACAGTCAAATCCCACTCCAGCTATTTCTTATTGTTTTTATGAATGACTAGCAGTTAGAGTGGACTATTAGAGAACACACACAACTAAAATGATCAAGAACATTTTGATCCACGGCCAGTTTAGGTCACTGAACGCAAAGTCTTTTTGCATGAATGGAGTCCACAGTAATCTTTAACTTTATTCCTCCGGGTAATGGGATGCCGATCTATCTGAAATCACCATAACACTTCCGCTGTAAGAAGTAACTTACCTATAAATGGATATTGATTTGTTGACGCCACTATATTAATTCCTTAGTTTTTAGACGTCAAATCAAAATCAAACATATCTTTTTATATTGATGAGAGCGTGGGCTGTACACTAAACGAAAACCCATCTAAATTTAACCAGTCCTTTTTTGCCCGAATCTCGTTTAAGGAAAAATTCGCGTAAATTTATCTGTTTTACCATGTTACATAAAAATTAATCAGTAGCTGTCCATTTATTGAAACTACATTAAAATCCAACTAGTATTTTATTTATGATTCGTCTTTCAGCAAAATGAAAATAATTTATAAAATTTCACAGTTTTCCGAGATCACATCAAAATGAATCGTAAACTATGTTACCTGCTAGACCTAGGGCTGAAGGCTAATTGAAACTCTATCAAAATCATATTAGTAGTTTATGCGTTAATCGTCTTCAACAAAAAATTATCTAAAATTTATTGCTTTACGATGTCGCATTAAGCTGAAACACACACGAGTTTTCCTGAGGGAGCAAGGGCTATACAATAATCAAAATGTCACATAAAAATTAAATATTCACTATTTTTCCCATGGTAACAGGGGCTATATATTAGCCTAAATCCTATCAAAAACATTATTTTTTTTATGGATCGCGTTCAACGGAAAGCTGACACTACTTTTTTAAAATTTTCTTCATCCCATAAAAATGAAACGTACTCTATATTTCCCCGATATCATAGGCTGCACATTAAACTAAACACAGTCACAATGCGACCTGTAGATTGCATTCTCCCAAAAAGATACCTTTTTTAATTTATCATGTTTTAACATAACATCTAAATTAAACCTTACCTTCTTTACCCGCGGCACCACGGGTCGTACATTAAACGAAACCCTATAAAAATCGGACCAGATTTTTTTTTTTTTGTGCTGATATTGGGTTCGAAGAAAAATTAACACTTATGAATTTCTCATTTTTTGACGTGACATCAGATAGAAAGATACCCTATTTTATACACGAGGCCATTAAACTAAACACGGTCAGAATCCGAGCAGTATGTTTTGTGTGTTCATTCCAGCTCCCAGACAGGCGAGCATAAATTTAATATACAGTTTATTCTTTCTTTGTTGCTTGTTATTAGTGCCAACAACCGGCCCCCCCCCCCCCAAACTCATTTTTTAAAAAATATCTCAAATGTACAGACTATTTTCTAGATACAATTTAATTATAAGTACAGAAATTGACCCTGTTTTCCTGATCTTTAGTAATTATAACTTGATAGTAAAGGAAGTGCAAGGTAAACCGTTCATTGTCATCAATACCAACGCCCTTACTATGGAAAACACGTCTCTATCAATTTATCGTTAAATAATGTTAAGGTTATAGCACTGTAATCACAGGGATACAATGTAACTAAATTCTGTTTAGACAATTTGGCTCCTAATTTATTACTTCGTGTTGCGTCACTATACTGTGTTCTAGTGGAATGATTGTATATACCGCTTACACCATTCCCCTCGTTGAAGGATGACAGAATGGTAGGCTTTGTTTCTATCAACAACAAACTTTACGGGCTCCCTCATTCATGATCATCCTTTTATCGATGAGCTTTATACACAGAATTTTTGTTCTCTTCGCCCTCAATATGATATTCTACTCACTCTTTAAATATTTCCCCATACGACCTTGAGACAGAGTTCATCACATTCAGTTCTCTGTAACTTTTTTTTCTGTCTCCATTTCTGTAGATGTTAGAAACATTCGTGGCGTTGTTGGTTTTCTTCTAAAAAGGAAATGAAAGACGTAGGCTTGTCTAAGAAGTTCTCAGAGCTTACTTGGACCCTTAGATGTGTGATGAATTGGAAGTTTGTGTGTTTAAGAAGTTCGTAACCTCTGCTTGTGTAAGTTAGTTATGGTCTGAAACAAAAAGTTTCTGAAATACTTAACTTATTGTAAGTGTTCACCAAGGAATTTTAAACTATCCATGGTTAGCAGATTTCGTTAATATTACTTCCATTTTTCAATGATATCGGGTTAATAGGAAACTATCTTTTCTATTTATCTGAAACAGACCTCCGAGATCATGATTTGATTAGATTTTACTTTTAGTTTGCTTAAAATGTGAGCAAGTCAGATGAAATACATCTGTTTTTCGTAACATAGTCTAAAAGGAAATTACAGTTGTTGGTTGGTGGTAGAGGAGTGTAAACACACCAATATGTACGGAAGATTAATTTGCGTCATATGATAACTGCTGTAAATCAGGCTTATTATAAGTGGCAACAATTTTCTTTGTGTAAAGAAGCCGTTTTTACTTTTCACTTTTTGAATCCTTCGAACTGTTATTTATCGAACGTTAATTGACTCTGTTGGAAAGTGGATGGGATGGGTGCGACCGGCGTCAGTCCAATTTCCACGAGTACCGGCCGTACTAATTATGGTTTTTGGGCGGTTTCCTTAATCATCCCTACTAATTCACGACTTAGAAACTACATATTTCATTTTAACACACAGAATAAAACTTACACGGTTCACAGATGGAATGTGACAGTTGGGCTCCAGATTTTTTTGTTAGTATAACAACAAACCGATAGGTAATATAACTGCAATATCGTGAGCTCTGAGAAAAACACTACACATCTTCCAGATTTCTCTTTCCAGTTTTAAATTCTCTGTCTACAAAGACTTATAAGAATTCATTCAGTTTCTTCCAAAAATGTTCACAGTAAAATACATAAAATTTCATGCCATGGATTCGAACTATCGTTTAAAACTGTTGTTTGAGAAATTTTATTAACTTTGATACTAGAAAGTAAATACGGTGGTCCACCGTTATCATTAATAACAGTAATTTTAAAATTACATTAGTGTGTTATTCAGAGAGGAACCGACCATCCTTTTATGGAAGAGTCTAAAAAAAAAATTGTTTCTTTTCGTCCTTCAATGTTTTTTCTGTATACCCTTCAGAAAGTTTTCTTTACGCTTACCCTTTTATAATTTGAACATTTTTTTCATTCTCCCTTCATACTTTTTTTATTTTGTTTACATAGTGGAATTACACTATTCATTTTCTCTTTTAAAACCATTTAATATTTTCCGATATGCCAAATTCACAATGGGAGACGTAATTAAAAGATATTTTATCATTTTAAAGCTTCTTGTCCCGATACCATAATTCAGGCTAGACAAAAGTTTTAAGTTGTAGATTTATTCACAATTTTTGTCGATAACCATATGAGTTCCATTTCTTAAGTGACTTTTTAACAAGTGGTTGTGTTAACCAAACGACTGCAGTTATAGTTATTAAAGTACCTATTGTCTTTGATTACCAATCCGTTGAAAGATGTCAGTTGTAAAATATCCATTAACTCAAATGATGATTTGCGGGATAAAGTAATGAGAATACGTTTCACTACCTCAAAGATACTTTGAACATTAAGCGTCCTTTAAGCCCTTTAACAAGTAATTAATAGTCGGGTAATACGTAAATTACCTATAACATTTTATTAGTACCTTATACTTCTTTTATAAATTTATAATAAAAATAGTTTCGTAAAGAAATAATGAATTAGTGACACAATTCTTCCTATCAGATCCGCAATCCATCTATGTTTTAATCGAAACTTGACATTTCCGTCCTCAGTTTTAAGTGGTATGTAGCAAATACATATTACGAATTTACTGAAGTTAAAGACGGTTTAAGGACCTTTGAAGAATATTACAACAACCACTATTGTCTTGGAACTCCGGGCCTTTCAATATCCAGTCTGACATCTCAGCACGGAGCCTTTAAACCGATTTCGGTGGGGTTTTTTTCATTCTGAATAGACTCAATAATACATTTAGTAGTCAAATCTTAAGAACTTAGAGCTGTCGTGGAATCATAGGCTTAACTTAAGTTATTGTATTTAATGTCATTTTACTGCTCTACATCAAAAAGAGGGCAGGTACACATGGATACCTCTTCACGATTTCAACGACACAGTTTGATTGTCGTTCCCATATATGAATTAAATTTTTTTCAGCAATGTAATTTATGAAATTATTCCATAACTTATGTAGACTAAAATTGTCAATAATAAAATCAGATGCTTTCCCAAGATCAGCACAAAAAAAGACATGTATATCCGGAATCACAGATGAGTGTCTTATAAACCAGAATTACAGATAAAAACGATTCAGTCATCTAAATTATTTTCCAAATCTCAACGGTGATAAATAATTTCGGTACATCCATATAAAAAGGGGATGCGTGTCTTAAATATCTGCAAATGTATATCAATACACGTTTCGGTTTTATTTTGAATATCTGAAATTTAGATAAAGAGGTGACTTTGTATTTACTGTATTGTTGCTGAAAATTTTATTACCAAAAAATTTAGTTCAAAAACAAGAAAAAAACTTTTTTAGCAATGTGAACTGAAAAGTTAAATCATTAAATATAAAGATTTTGTGCAACAGAGATTGAATGTTCCAAAATACAATATAACTTAATTTTTTTAATAAAAGAAAAATCAAATCACTGACCAAAAAGTTAGTTTTAATGTTAAAAAAAGTGAGAGAGGCTAAGGCCTGATATCAGTTGTCGTAAAATTCTTCATCCCTAGCTATTCCTAAAGGTAGAGTCATTATGAAAAGTAAGTGGAGAGAACCTACCGCTTTTTTTTTTAAGAATAAAATTAAATTTGTAGTTAATGAATTAATTCTTATTCAGAAAATTAACTGTGGGCCATAGCCTCGCAGTTATACAAAATGTTTATATTTTAAGAATTTTTAACTTTTAGTTCACATTGCTATAAAGGCGTGCTTTTCCTAGTTTTTTAACTAATTTTATTTTTAATATTTTATCCACATAGCAACAAAATCGTGTTTTTTTATCTTCTTAAAATTATACATTTATTTTTAACTTATTAGTTCACATTGATTCAAAAGCATGTATTTTTTTTTTCCTTAAAACAAAATTGAAGATATAAGTAATGAGGGCATTCGAGTCTAAGAATTTCATGTGTGACAGGGAACGTAAAATTCTATGATTCAAGTTCTCATAATCTAGTCATTTAATCCGACGCTTCATACATGGAATTCTCCACTAGCTTGCAGCAATGAAGTTCTTTCGTTTGGAAACCATCCTATGGCTTTAAGCGACTGATTGATGCATAAGCCTGACCGGCAGCAAAGATACTAATTGGTCGAAATCGAAGCAGACTTTGTTTACCATGGGAAACTATTTTTAATTTCATGTTTCCATTCATTGTATAGTTGCTTCTGAAAAACATTCTGCGGCGGGCACGTTTGTGTTCGCAACCAAATTAACACTGTTGTTCGCATAAGTGCGTAGCACATAGGCGACTACTTGTTGCTTTGGGATTTTTAAACTGTCAAAGTAATGAGTATACTAAGTCTTAGATATGAAATTACGGTATTGTCATCGGTTCTTAATAATTGTGCAAATGACAAATAATTCGAATGATTGGAAGTGGGTGAAAGCTGAATTGAAATAATCCATTATATTCATATATACAAACAAGTCAAGTTAATTAATGAGTATTAATAACACTATTCCGCATGTTTTATTTTAATCGCTGCGCTGTCATCGGTTCGTAATACGTGTGCAAATTTCAATAATTCGAATGTCTGGAAGTTGGTGAAAGTTGTTTTAAAATATTCCATTTTATTCATATGTACTTAGAAGTTAATTAAAGCGTATAAATAACACTATCCTGCACTTTTTTTAAATGTATGATGCTTTTCTAATAATTTGTTTTGAAAAGACTGATATCAGAAATGACCTTAAATTTCATTTAAGTTTTAACACAAATTGTAATTAAAATTTTCATCATAAACACGTTATCAGTAAATTTTAAGTTAGATATGAATGAGTGGATAACCTTGAAACAGGGTAATTCAGAAATGCTGTTTCACTACATATAGATAATTTTGTACGTAGGAATTACAATGAAAGAAAACAGTAGTTTTTAACGAAATGAAAACATTCCAGTATAACATAAGTATTTTCGTTTTGTTTGATTCCCTTATAAGTATTTTTTTTTTAACTTACGCATATGTGTGTGTTTATATATAAACCTTTGAAAATTGATTAGTAGATTAGTAAAATATTCTTTTAAACAATTTTCGGTGATTTCACATTGAAAATCATCTAGCTGGGTTAAGTCTGCTTAGTTCACTTGTCTCCTCACAATAGTTTCTCAATGGCATAAGACAGCAGTCTGCCGTTACATTCATTTTCCACCTTCTCTAATAATTTTTTACACGATGTTTACTGACAATGTCTATAAGTTCAGGAAAAGAGCTACGGCGATTAACGTTTGGGCGAGGCATTCGGGAGGACGTTAGTTTGGTACTCGCTCGGATCTTCCAGACTTCTATTTTCCATGGTTCCCTCAAAATAACTCCGGATGATTGCTACGGACATGGTTGTCTTCCTTTCGGTTCCTTGTACCCAATTCGATCACAATTCTATTGACGTCAACGAGTTGTAAAGCCCTAAAAAAAACCATTGCGCAAGTGAGAAATTAATGTTTTATACACATAATACGTAACATCTTACAAAATTCATAACTCTGATTTGACATTAATTTGTTAGTAACTTTTCATTTTGCTTCTTCCTCACGTTTTGTACAAATGTTTTTATGAATTTAAAGCCTAGTTTATAAGTAGGGTCATAATATTTTCAAACGCATCATTTTTCGGAAGTAAACAGAGTTAAGGATAAATAAAAATGCCTAATTCCTGTTTACTATGAGATATTATAGATAAATTATTTTGTGGTATCTTGTCCCTGTTTCAAAATTAACAGTTCCTAAAAATGCAGAACCTAAACAAAATTGAGATATTCATGCACATACGGAAACTCATTTCACTCACTCCAAAACACTCTTTTAGCAACTGTAAAAAAAAAAAAAACTACTTTCTTCAGTACAATGAACTTCATAGTGAACAATAAAATGCAAGTGGTTTTTGTTAGAAATTGAACTGGTGAGCAATGTTGCCAACTTAAATGCACAATGTTGATAAGTTAAAATTATTAACTTAAACGAGAAATTATATATATATATTTTTTTATAAAGGTTAATCACAGGCCAGTGCAATTGAATCTTGTTTTAGTCTTTGTGTCGTACGCGTTCCACTCTATTTCCAGAGCATAATCAGCGACATCTATTTCGTATTTGTACATTTAGTTAGTTACATTCCATTTAAAAACAATATAAACTTCAGTTGAAATTAATTTTACGTACATTTGACTTTTTTATTTTATGCTCTCATATTCATTGTTTGCTTCTCCATGTAGGTTTTAACAGGAATCACTGTGAATAAAATTTTCTCGGGTACCTAGCCGAGTTAATCCATCGTGTAAACAGGAGATTTCGGCGGTCACTACTCTGCTGCTATTGTCAAAAATGGCGGCAGAATTGTGACAGCCGAAACGTCGTATTTAATCGATGGACTAATTCGGCTAGTTACCCGAGAAAATTTTACTCATTTGCAACGCCGAGAAAACCTCCAGTCTTATATAGCAATCATTGTGGAATCTTCCTAAGATACACAACACTACACTGCACCGATCAGACTACACAGTATCACTATTAAATTTACTATCATTAATAAATCTGACTTTGCGTTCTGCAAAGAAATTGTATGAGATAGAGAAAAACTGTTGACAAATTAAGGGCACATTTATTTCGAATAATCATAGCTATTCACACTTGGAAACAGACTCTCTCTCTATTTCTCTTTCTTTCTCCCCCCTCCCCTCTCTTTTCCTTCCGTCGAGGTCCCACGGCGAACCGAGTCCCCAGAATGTTCGTGGTCGCTCCCTTTATATGGCTCTTGAGTATCGTATAGCCGACTGACCAACCAGCAACAACTTCTCCCACCACTGTACCTCCTGTGTGACGCAGCCAGTCAGCAAGCTGCGCTCCCCACCCTGCGTGGTACAGAGCGGTATATATACAAGTCAGGAAGCCGCATTCTTCCAGAACTACTGTGCATCAAACAGGCGTTATTGTTGCAGCGCTGCGAACATTGACCGTTAACCTAATTTCGAACACTGTTACAGGTATGTAACGCTGTGTTGTTACTGCAACTAATATCTTTGTTGGTATCAGGTGTCATTGTAGCAGTTGCTTAAATGAAACATCCAGCATATTACTTGCCACAACTATAATAGAAAGAAGAATATTACCGTTTTCGCATGCGATAGCAAACTGGAAGTATTAATAGCTTAAGACTTTAATTTATATATTGCAAAAAAACCATCATATTTTAGAACATCTAGATATCAGTTTAACTATTTCTGTCATAATGTATTTGGGTGTGCGGCATATGTCTCAGGCTGGTACAAAGTGTTAATGATCTAGCTTTTAAGTAATAATACAGTGACCTGATTCTATTTTCGTATCTGTATTTTGTTCTCTAATATATTCATTTATAATGTTCAAGTAAATAGTTCAATAATGCTGTTTATATTTAACATATCCATTTAATGACTGAAAAAGTAGAAATTGTGATTTGTTATTCATGCAGATCAGCGGTTAATTTTAATTGCTTAAACTCTCACAATAACAGTCAGATTTTTGTCAATTAAGTTATTTGTGTCGATAAAGCTTTGGTGTTTTCTTCAAGTGTTCAAATCTTATTTGATTTACTTTCTTTGGTATTATTTTTGAAGTGATGATTTAACATGATGCAACCACAAGAAAGAATTATTGAAATAGTATGATATTTGAATTTGGATATAAAGAAGAATAAAAATTGGAATATGGATTATGCATCATTTCTATTTTATACAAAATCCTTAGTATTTTAATTTGGATTACTGACAATAAAGGTATAAATTATTTTATGGGGTTCCCAAGAACACGAGACTCTTACTAGCGATAGTGAAACAGGGTTGTTATGTAGTGACAATTCAGCTCCTTGTTAGCCCGCGTAATTACCTCTTGCTAGTTACAATGACAGGTGGCTGGAAAAGATAAATAGTCGGGTAAAGTCTATACGTTCTATGTGCAGCTAGCTCAGGTCCGTCTCTAGATGTAGTGTCTCCTGCTTCAAGAGGCCTGGTCGAATACAGTCTTCCAGACCTTAACGTTTACATCAAACACATATGACTGGACCACGCCGCAGGGAACATCTGAACATCTCATTCTCTTTTTTTATTTTATTTTTATTTTTATTTTGATGACCTTCGCTCTATCGACCATATGGCCAGCTTCAATATTTACATTAGTTTTAACAAATAAAGTAATAAAGTCTTATTTCATAATGAATTATAAAATAAATCAGTAATACAATGTTGGTATAATAGGATGACAAAGTTCCATAACGTTTCCTTACCTAATACAATTTTTAAAGCCTATAGAATAACGTGTTAATTATGGTCGAGATCGAGTTGATCTTGGTATGGACAATAACATTTCATATAATAACACTTGATGTTTTATGTTAATTTCTTAACAGCTAATGTACAATAAAGATCGTTACATTTAGTATAATTGTAAGTAAATTACATGATTTATACGGGCCTTTTTTTATTATTATAAGTGCTTTCTTTAAAAAGACATATTAACACAAAGTTCTCGTTGAAATTTTTCCCTATTTTCTCTGATTGAATGAGCGTTCCATTGTAATAACTTAATTTCCCCCCTCTTGTTGAAGAATATTTGACAGAATTTCTAAAATTATTGTTGGTTAAATGTATCCCCTGTTGGAGTTTTGGCGTCTTGGATCGGAAGCATAATTAGATTAAATATTTTTTCTAACAAGGTTCCGTTTTTGGTATAATGTATCTCGGTAGGCTGGTTGAAGGCATTTGGTTGTTGCGGTGCAACAGGCTGTATGTTGCGGGCGATTTGAGCGCCCTCCCAGGGCAGGGTGCAGGTTTGAGGGGTTTCGATCAGACTGGCTGGGGTCGCGGGATGCTGGTTACTCGTGATGATTGGAGACATGGGACCATTGTATGTAAACAAATGTTGTCTTAAGTTTGTAGATGAGTTTTCTTTAGTAAAACGAGAGTTTTTATAGGACTTTGGTCCTTTTGACCAGGCATACCTATTGATGAGGTTTTGTTCAATGTTTTGCTGAGCAGAGCTTGAAGATTCTGACTGTATAGAGAGCATACTTTCTGTTAGTGGATGTAGAGATCGATGAGGATCTGCAGCGGTATTTTCATAACTGTGTAACAACGGGAGCTCGAGCACACTGGATGTATTTTCTAATGTTTGTATGGCTCCCCCGCTGGGAGCTGATGGTGCCTGTGCGACTTGGCGTGCCGCGTCTGCGGTCGGTAGTAGATGTGGTGTTATGGTCAGATGTTGCGTCTTTAGTACTGGCTGTTGTGGTTGTGCCTGCAGTATAGGTGACATTGACTGTTGTGTTGAGTATAGAGTAGGCAGACAGTGCTGATAGAGGCGGAAATTCCATGTGACTACTTAATTGTGGTGTAGAAGGGGCCACCTGAGCGTAGCCACGAAATTGTTGTTCTCTGCCAGGAAAAGTATCGTTTGTTCTGAACGCGATGGCTTGTTTTGCTTCCCGGTATTTGAGATATACTGGGAAATTCCTGTCTGTAGCATGATGTTGGCCACGATTGAGGGCGCAGCATATAGTTGAGAGATTATTACAGTTGACCGCCAAGTGGGGCCCAGCACATCTACTGCATCGTGGCTCACGAGATTTACATTGGCCTTGACGGTGGCCCAGCCGTAAACAAACACCACACTGGTTAACGGGGGAAACGTATGGTTCCACAGCACATCGGGTTCCGAGTATCGTTACATGGGTCGGTAGGCTCTGAGATCGGAAGGATACCAAACAGACTGTTATAGGTATTACAAGATCTCGGTTCGACTGACTCCTTTTGGTGAAGAGTTTAATACGCACCACTGGGACAGGGGAGACTATTTCTTGTACAAGTTCTTCCTCACTCAGTGAGGTGTCCACATTCCTTATAATTCCCTGTTTGTGGATCAAGAAGTTAGGAATTTATACTTCTAAGTTTTTTGTTTTGAAGATTTCTAGTTATACTATTGAATTGGCGACACCTGCAGTGCTAGCTTCAATTCTAAGACGGTTTTTCCCCATGGAGGTGATGTTGATAATGTCCTTTTTTAAGGTGTTATTATGCTGGAATATTAATTTACCTATAGCCATTGGGTGTAAGTTTCCGACATTCCTATCCAGGCTCTCTACGAAAATATAGTACGGATCACTGTCTGTAGGGTTGTATCTATTGTCTTTGCTTCTGTAAGTTGGAGCTATCGAATCAGACTGCGTGTGGTTAGGACTGAGTTGGTCTAGTGCCGTAGCTGGGGATAGATTAACCTCGATGGATTTTGTTGTATCGAGCATATCTACTTCTTCCGTCTGTTCTGTTAGTTGTGGGACTACCTTGGTCTGCCTAATTTCTGCTCTCTGCACACATCTACGTTTCACTGGTTGGTTTGACTCAACCGTAATTGTAGGATTGTCGCCTCTCCGAGCCATGTGATGAATGGTTGCGCCTGGAGGTAAGTGCGGGTCCTGTGGTGGTACGCCTCCCAGCTCAGTTTCCATCTCCAGAAACTGCCTCTGTTGTTGATGCTGTTGCTGTTGCTGTTGCTGCTGCTGATGCTGTTGCTGATGCTGTTGCTGATGCTGTTGCTGCTGTTGCTGCTGTTGCTGCTGTAACTGTGCTGTTGATGCTGCTGCTGCTGTTATTGTAGTTGCTGCTGCTGATGCTGTTCCTGCTGTTGATGTTGTTGCTGCTACTGTAACTGCTGCTGTTAATGCAGCTGCTGCTGTTGTTGTAGTTGCTGCTGCTGCTGCTGCTGGCGCTGCTGATGTTGTTGCTGTTGTTGCTGTAGATGTTGGAGTTGTTGATAGCATTGCTGCTCTTCTGCTGAGGTGTGAGAGGTAAATAGCTGCTCGTTTGCTGATCTTGCTGCTTGAGTATGTGACATATCACTCGTGTTATAGATCACTGATTGTGAGACTGGAATTGCGATGTTTGTTGTAGCATGTTTCTAAAGCCGTCTTTATAGTCTGTCCCGTATCCGGCGGGTCATCCCATCATTTAGTTGTCCCAAGAAATTTTTTGGTAGTATACTAATTATATCACTCGGAAGGCTCAGACTGAATGTATTATAAAATAATATAAACACTCTCGCGAACTGGAAAACTTCCGGACGAGCTGATCGCGCACACAGTGAGAAGCCCGATACACAACCTTCCTGGTCGGCTGCTACGAGGATACTGCCATCTCATTCTCTTTTTATTTATTTATTTTTATTTATTTATGGTCGTTGGCTTGCGCCAATTGACTAGCTGATTAATTACAATATTTTACAGTTCCATTTAGTCTAGACATAGTACAATTTATTTCTATTATAAACATTAATATTTCTTTTGATTCGGTATTACCTATAGGTAGTAGTACATTTTATATCCATGATGGCCAATGGGGTGATCAACATTCCTGTTATATATTACACTTGTTGGATTTTTCATACATAATTGACTATTCTATTGAAAATGTTGTATTACATTGGAGTGGTAATTAGTTTAGACATAGTACAATTTACATTTATTGTGACCTTCATGTATCATTTGTTTCGGCATACCCATAGATTGGAATACATTTTATATAAGTAATAACCAATGAGATGAGTAAGGTAATTAACAATCCTATTACAAGTTTTACATTGGATTGTTTTGTCAAATAATTTAAACTGGGTATTTTGTATTTTTCATTCGGACTTTTATAATGAATAAGTGTGTGAATAATTTCTCGTCTTTTACTTTATGATTTGAAACGTGAGTCTATCATGTGGGTATTATTTTATTGTAGTGTATTAAATTTTTCCTTAGCAAGCTTTTATCTGATTATTGGTTGTCTATATCTGTCATTAGGTGATATCTCCTATTTTGATGGGAAGTTCAAAGTTTTAGGTTGGACTCATGTAGAAATCGGGCTAGTGCTCCATACACATCTTGTCTTTGTGACATCAAGAGGGAGGTTACGGAGGTCGGAAGAGGTATATTTAGTTTTACTAGAGTTTTGTATAGTTTGTTTTGGGGGTTCTTGTACTGATTGCAAGCTAGGATGATGTGATTTAAATCCGCTACTTCTTCGTGGTCTTCCTGACAAGAGGGTGATTGGAGCACTCCTATTCTATATAGATGGCTTGGGAAACTTCCATGGCCCAATCTTATGCGGATTATTGATGATATGTGCCTTCTGCTCATTCTGCAGGTTGCAAACCAAGGTTTGGGTGGAATATTGGGTTGAATTGAAGCGTAGTGCTTTCCTCTGACCGATTGGGTTGTGGACCATGATTCTGACCAGTCACTAATATATTGTTTCTTGATAATAGGTATAAAGTCAGTGTGTGGCAATTGAATGAATTGTCTCTCTCCGTGTGATAAACTATCTTTTGCTAATATGTCGACTGCTTCATTGTGTTGAATTGACGCATGACCTTTGATCCATACTAGGTGTACATCTTTCCCTTCTACGTAGGCCGCATGCATCAGTTGTATAATGTCTACTAAAATCATATTGAGGTCACTATGTCTATTTGGGTTGTCTAGTTTTAAGGCTACGCTTTTCGAATCTGTTAGGATCAGCATTTTACTGTATCGCTTGAATCCGTATTTTATTGCTTCTCTGATTGCGAGGGCTTCGGCTGTGTATATCGAAGTTTCTGGTGGTAGACTGACTTGCTTAGATACTTTTGATTCAGGACAAAAGTAGGCGTATCCAACTCCGTCGGGGGATTTGGAGCCGTCAGTGTAAATGTGGATGTGATTCGGCCACGTTTGAGATAAGAACCCCTCCGCTAAGGATTTTATTTTCCCACTTTTCATAATCCAATTTGGTAGATAGTGTATATTGGGTTTGAATCTTAGAACCTCGTAGTCTTTTGAAAAGAGGGGTAGCATTTCATTTTGGATAATTAAAGGTGCCATAAGTTTTATTTTTTCGTAGCTTAGGATCAACAAAGGAGTTCTTGAAATGGTGGACATATCACTTTTCTCCATCACTTTTGTATAATCTATGGCCTTTTTCATTACAGGGTGATTTGTAATTGCTGCTCGCCTGGTTAAGTAAACCGATGCTAACAGCTGCGGCGGGACCAGAGGCATTTCCTTTGCCTCCACTAATAAAGCGTTAGTTGGCGTGGACATCATCGTTCCTAAGCATATTCTTATGGCTCTATATTGCAGGATGTCTAATTTGCGGAGTATATACTTGGGTGCATTACCGTAACAGTGGCTTCCATAATCCAGGATTGGTCTAATGAGTGCTCTGTACATAATTAGAAGAATGGCAGGGTCGGCTCCCCACCAAACACGTGATATCGATCTTAAGACGTTCAGGTGACGTTCCGATTTGGTTAAGATTTGATCGATGTGTTTTTTCCATGTAAGTTTGCTATCAATCAGTAGCCCGAGGTGTTTGACTGATGTTCGTACCGGGAAAAGGTAGGGCCCTAGCTGAATCTCCGTCTCTCTGAGGGTGCACTGTTTCCGGGAAAAGATTACAATTGACGATTTCGTTTGCGATATAGTTAATCCTAATTGAAGAGTCCATTCGTATAGCTTTTTGGCGGCTTCTTTTAATCTCCAGATGTTTATGCCTTGAGAGGGAGACCATGTGTAGACGCAAACGTCATCTGCAAATTGCAATACTTTTATCGATGGGCTGAATATATTTTCTATGTCAGCTATATAGATGGCGAAGAGAATGGGACTGAGAATTGCTCCTTGCGGAATTCCTTTAGTGACAATGCGTGGTCCGTATAGAGTATTGTCCTGTTGTCGGATGTATATGGTCCTACAGCGAAGGAGATTATATATACCACGCAAATATACTTCCGGGAGTTGTAATGTTCTAAGCTTTTCAATTAAAGTCGGTATCTGGACATTATCATATGCTCCTGTTATATCCAAGAATAAGGCTGATAGGTATCCTTTATTGATAAAGGTGCGTTCTATATCGAGGGTAAGTATACTCAGATTGTCGTTTGTACTTTTCCCTTTTCTAAATCCGTACTGTGTTTTCGGTAACTTGCTGTGGTGCTCCAGCCACCATTCTAATCTCGTTTTGATTATTCGTTCAAATGTTTTAGCAATACACGAGGAGAGAGCTATAGGGCGATACGAGTTTGCACAGTTACTATCTTTACCCGGCTTCTGTATTGGTATAATAATTTGTGTTGTCCAGTCTTCCGGGAATTCACTTTTGGACCATATGTTCGTAAACAGATGTAGCAATATTAATTTAGCTCTGGGTGGTAGGTGAAACAGCATCAGATAGTTTATATTATCTATTCCCGGCGCTGAGTTGGTTGACGTTTTGAGGGCCATGTCCAGCTCCTCAAGCTTGAACTCTTTATCTAAAATATTTTGTCGATTCTCTTCCTTGGAATCATTTGAGGGGCTTGAGAGACTTGGTGGAACTGTAGGCGGAGCAATTTTATTGGCGAATTCTTCCATCCAATTTGTTAAGGATTTCATTCCTGTAGGTTTTTTCCGAAATCTGTTTATGGTATTCCATACTGTGTTCAAAGGTACATTCTTGTTTAGCTTGTTGCAGAATTCCTTCCAGCAGTCTTTTTTCCTCGTTTTCAGAATTCTTTTGGTTTCAGCGTCGGCTTTTTTATAGTTTATAAAATTTTCCCACGTTGCTGCTTGTTTGTATCTAGTTAGTGCTAATTTTCTTTTGGCCGTTGATCTGGAACAAACTTCATTCCACCATGGTACCGGGATTCTTTTTCCTGTCGTTTCAGGGTTACATCGAGGAATTGATTTTTCTGCTGCGTTGTTTATGATTTTTATAAATTCTTGATATTGATGGCTAATTGTGTTGTGAGAACAAACATGATCTAATTCTGTCTCTATTGCCTGACCGTATTTGGCCCAATTGGCTTTCCGGATATTCCACTTTCTATAGGGTAGTGAATTCTGTGGTTTGGTCCACTGTTTGGTTGATATAATGATTGGGTAGTGGTCCGAGCCCCATGACTGCTGCAGGTTATGCCAATGAAAATCGGTTGCCAGGGAGGGTGAGCAGATAGATATGTCTATTACAGATTTTCGATGTCCAGGTTTTGGGATTAAAGTTGGTGAACCGTCATTCAGTACGTACAGGTTAAGTTCATCTATTATTTCCATGACAGCTTCCCCGAATGTGTCGTTTAACTCGCACCCCCAAGTTGTGTGGTGTGCATTTAGGTCTCCGCATATTAAGAACGGTTCCTCTACCTGCTGAATAAGTGCTCGCCATTCTCCGCTTCTAATTTTTGTTTTGGGAGGGCAATAAACGGAGATAATGGACAATTTCGTATTATGTACTCTTACCCTAACTGCAATGGCTTGGAATGAATTTATGCGCGTGTGGTCAATATAAATTGCTGTAAATGGAATCCTGGTTTGTATTGCTATGGCTACTCCTCCTTTTCCATCCTCTCTGTCGTTGCGTAATATGTGGTAGCCTTTGAAGTGGAGGGGAGTATCAGGTTTTAGCCAAGTTTCTGATATTGCCGCTATTGATATGTCATTACAGCTTAATTCTCTTTGAAAGGATTCTTGATTTGCTCGAATTGATCTAGCGTTCCATTGCAGAACTTTAAATTTGGCCATTGGGTTGGAATATGTTAACTAGTCTTTCTAGAACAATTGAAGGGTTTAGTGAATTCTCTGGTGACGATCTTGCATCTTTAATCAAAAACATAATAAGATTGAATATTTTTTTCTATTAGGCTTTCGTTTTGTGGATGTAATATCTCAGTATGAGCATAAGGAACATTGTGCTGCTGATTCGTTGGAGGCTGTATGAGGTTTGTGGTTTGAATCGCTTCGCACGGAGGGGAAGAGTAAGGCGCAGTTTCCGCCTGGTCCGTTTGGGCCGAGTGTAATTGATGGCCTGTGATGATTTGGAGCGGTGGGGCCGTTATATGTGTACAGAATTTCCTTGTATTCAGATCTGCGTTTTCTTTAGTGAATCTTGTATTTTTAAAGGATTTAGGGCCTTTGGTCCAGACATATCGATTGGGAGAATTATTGTTATTATTGTGCTGTAAGGTACTGGATGGTTCGGGTTGATTAGAATCTACTTGCACTGTTTGGTAATGTCTATGCTTTGGAGGCTCGGCTGTGATTTTTGCGTAGCTGTGAGCCATTTCACCGTATTGGTTGAGGAGGGAGGCATATATTCTATTAATTTTTTCCGCTCGTCGTCTCTGATATTCTGGGCAATTTTATCAGTGGCAAGGTGATTTCCGTTGCAAAATATGCAGCATGGTTGCCCTGAGAGGGGCAAAGTTTGTAGTCATGAGGCCCTGCGCACTTGCTACATCTTTGTTGGCTACGGCATTGCGCTTTGACGTGATTATAGCGTAAACATTGGAAACACTGAATTAGTGGTGGGATGTAAGGCTCGACTTTGCATCGCATTCCGTAGAGGTAAACAAATTCAGGAAGAACCTGGGATTTGAAGGAAAGTAAGCAAACTGGCAGATCTCTGAGGGTTGTCTTCCCGTTGTTTAGGTATCTTTTAGAGAAGCGTTTGACGTTAATCACTTTATACTGACTTTCAATGGATTCAGAAATTTCCTTAATGCTTAAACTAGTGTCTACGTTTCTAATTACGCCCTGTCTTGTTGTCATAGAGGTTGGGATATATGCCTCCAAGCTGACTTCTTTAAAGGATTCTAGCGCAACCAGTTGGTTTGCTGACTGCCCCGTTTTACATTCAATTCTGACTCTGTTACGCCCCGCTTGTACAATGTTAACTATTTTATCTTTTAGGTGGCTATGATTCTGAAACAAAAATTTCCCCAACGCCATGGGATGCCATTTACCCACGTTCCCGTCTATGCTTTCTGTTATCACAATGAATGGACCATTGTCCGATGCACTAAATCTGTTGTTAACACTGTTATTGTTCCTGGCTCGCGTGGAGTTTACATGATCGTTCACTGTTGACTGCACACTGGGAAGCGCAAGCTGCTCACCTGCTAGTACCGTTGTTGGTTTTGGCTGCTCGTTGTCTGCTGCCAACTCCATTCTGATGGTTTCTGTTTCTTCTTGCTCACTGCGTCCCTCTTGTCTCATCTTCTTCTTCAGGGAGGAGTCGAAGTTGGCAGCGGTTTCTGTTGTTGGTGAAGAGCGAGGGCGATTCTTTGCAGTTTGCTGGCGCTTATTAGTTTGTAGATCTTCCGTTAATGTAGCTGATGGTAGTGGTGGAAAATGGTCTTGGTACTGGAGTAGGGGGGGCTGGTCTGATATGTTGAACGTCTCACATTGCTGACTGAAGTTGTTGATCGGTGTTGAAGATGACTCACTGTCGTAGCACGTTTGTAGAGCTGTTGCTATTGATTGTCCTGTATCGTAAAACTGCCCTTCCATTGCTGTAGACTTTACCTACGGCGAAGACAAAGTTGTCTTGTCTGCCACAGGCAAAGTTAAAGTAAAACCACAAACAAAGTTAAACTATCACACACACTTGCAGAAATGAGGAAATTTGTTACCGGTTCGGCGACTCAATGCGAACTGCATCTCATTCTCCGAGAAGTAAACATCATGTGTGGGTTTGCTGCATGTTTGTTGACTTAGGAATTATACGTTTGGTTACGTTTTGGAATGCTGATCCAAGTCTTCCACCTCTCTCGGTTAGACGCAAGCTAGAATGTCTTACAGTCGGCCGTGATTCTCACATCGCAGGTGTTTAAAATCCCTCCACTGGCCGAATGAATTCAACTATTAACTATATTTCGATCTTGAGTTATACATTTTTTTTTTTTTTTGTCGACGTCATTAGTAGCGCGAGAGGAGTGTTGACAACGAACAGGAAGATATTACGCCATGGTCTTTTGAAGGAACCATCGAGGCGGAAAGCATGGAAAACCCAAATCTGGGTGCTCGGACGGGGATTCGAGCCCGCTTCCTCCCGAATGCGAGGCCAGAGTTAAACGCTCACCCACTACGCTCGGTTACATGCTTATAGTGTTTTAAGTTTTTTTCTGGTAGTTAAGGCGTCTGATCGGAGAGCGAAAGGTCTCCGATTCGAAACACTGTCTCGGCCGAGATTTTCAAAGGCTATTAGCCCGATAATTGCCTCCAACACAACTTGCTGTGCAACGTGAATTAAGCAGGAATGATTCCATAGTTCGGATTCAACGTTAAACGGTGGGCCCCCTATACCCGGTATTTTCACCAAGTTTTGTCAAAGTTGCCACAACAGAAGCGCATGCTTAGCAATTCGAAACTCTGTCAGTACGCATCCGAAACC
The DNA here is from genome assembly GCA_031002005.1 of Vandiemenella viatica. Classification (NCBI taxonomy): domain Eukaryota; kingdom Metazoa; phylum Arthropoda; class Insecta; order Orthoptera; family Morabidae; genus Vandiemenella; species Vandiemenella viatica. Next base: position 335,982,228 of record CM061921.1, on the reverse strand, counting down.
TTCGGGGATACCCTTGCCAATGATGCCATACGCCGTTTTATTATTATAGTTTTACAGGGTGAGACGTGGAACAGGGTTATGAAACAATCAAAAGGTGCTTGAGTTTTAAGTAACAGCGGGAATTTGTTACAACCAGTCCCATCCTCTTAATTATTACTATTTTTGTGTACGATGTACTTAATTTCATGAATAACTTAATGATCACATTGTCGACGCCATGACGCTACATGAAGCACAGAAGAAGGCTGTACCAAACAACACTCTGCCAACCTCCATCTACTCTGGTATCCATGGTGATAGCCATCCAAAGACCTCAAGGAAGAACTTTCGGTCTGAGGCATGCTTTTCGCTGCTGTAACTCTATTTATATAACAGCGTTTACCGCCTGGTCTAACTGAATTTATGAACGCACTCTCTTGCTAAACGAATAAGTTTTGCTACTATAAAATGTTTCAGCTCTGAATTTTATGGAAAGAGTTATTCCTCAATTTAGTTTTTGACTCTGGAAGGGCTTATAATTTAAATTACTAACCCGCACGTTGGTGGAATCTAGAACTGTAAAGAGCATTTACGTTAAATGGATACATTTTCCTAACAGTCATATAAATGCTTTGATATTTTTAATTAGGTAGGTGTAGTAAGAATAACTGAACTGTACGCTATCCAAAAAATGTATCACTGTATTTTACTTCAAAGTTTAGTATCTATTTCTAGACCAAATATTTGATTTTAATTCTTATTCTTAAATCTCATGACGCAAGCAGTAGCGTAGAATTCAGAGCGTATATTAACTGAAGGTGTTGCTATTTATCGTAGTGATGTGAAATGACATTATATTGTATTTTTTACAGGGGTAACACATTACAATTATTTATTATTTACAGCACATAGACAAAATAAAGTTAATGATCTAATAACTGTAGAGGCCAAATTAGTTAATATATAAAATATAATTTTCATTTTATTTGAAATGATTAACAATTCAGTTAAACAAAATATTTTTCGTTAGATAGTAGTGAAAAATAATCTAAAGAACCGAATCTGAGTGTTTACGTGTTTCTGCAGAGCGGTTTCCGTTACCCTATTAAATGTACAGAAATAGTTATTTATCATTGGTCCATTTATAAATGACTTCAATATTAATTATCGTTTGACTGATACAGGTGTAGTATATTCAAATAACTAAATTTGTGATTATTAAATTTAAATTGATGGATTTGGCTGGGATACTAGAAATAAAAGACCAACATAACGAGAAATGAATAACTAATCTCAGGGTTTATTAAGTTTCTTGCAGAAACCAACTAAACGAAAAAAGTATAGTTACATAGAAAACAAAACAGTATTGGGAGGTCACAAGTGATTTGAATCTGAGTAAAGCAAAATAATTAGTTGTCGGAGTAGGTTAATCAGGGAACGTTGCTGGTTTATCATTGTCTTCGGTAGACGTTGTTTATAGACGATTTTGTTACCGCCATTGCAATGATCGAAGATCAACTGTGTGCATTGATTGTTGTGATGTCGGCCGGGCCCGGAACACACCCACCAGGTTAGCGGAAGGTTATGTCAAGTTCAGCTAGTGTCCAAGACAGGCCTCCCTCCAGTATATACTATCGTAGCTGGACCCTCCTGAAGTCGGATGATAGACCCGTGAGAGACCAATGCGAGGTGCCCTGCAGACGCCCAACCACCAAGAGTTAAATCCTATGGACCTGTCACCTCTGATCTCTGGAGAGGATGTACCTAATCAAAACTGTGTGCGGTTACCTCGAATCACTGTATAAGTTACATGAAATCAGAAAACACGCACATATAAGACGCTGTTGTCCAAGTCAAGTTTTGATAGGCACTATACATGCCAGCGCAATAGGTGCATGTTTCTCATTGGCGTAACACATTCTTGCATTTTTCTCATCACGCCAAGGCTGCCGTATATGGAACACAGTTTCTCAGAATTGTGGAGTCGAAACTCATCATTTCTTCATGCAACTGTTTTTGTGTTAATTGCGTTTGTCTCTCGCCACCTTTGTCGAAATGACTAGGCGAAAACTCGCTTTCCTTTTTTTTATAGCGTTTTAGTCATTTCTCTCGCAAAAATCTGCGATTGCCCTGGGTCTTCGGACAGGCAGGGATTGTTAGCTGGGAAGCGCTCTCTGTTCTTTGCCGATAGTTACTAGTGCACGTCCACACTTTCAACAAATATTCAGAATATTATTAAACACGACCAATGTGGCACATTGGTACACCACGCATGGTATAAATACGACGGTGACTAGTTTTTGCAGGAAAACCACAGGTGATGATATCCCAGGAGCGCAGCGGTGAAAAGACAGGTAATTGTCATCGCTATTAATTACACGATGCTAAAGGCATTATGGCCATCCAGAGTTTAATCTTCACTTTTTGCCCCTTTCTCAGAGATTGCAACTCTCATAATGACCTTCAGTCAATGAGAGGTACTTGAAGGTGTGGTCCATAGCGTGGCGTGACCTGCCTTGGTCCAGTCATAAAAGCGATTTCATTTATATGCGTGGAATGCTGCAAAGCTTTATAAAAGTTTGTCTATACATGTTAAAAACTACTCATATGTCTGAGTAGTTTTCAGATAATTAATGATGTCCACACACCAACTGATGAAAATAATGCCAACGTCGGTGTACTTGGACGATACATTTTACTGGCCCTTCAGCTGATGAGCAAAATGGAGGCTTCCTACGGCCCGTGATTTTGTAGGCCGCGCTCTGCAGCCGAATTGTACGGATCAGCACGCGCCACAGGCTAGTCTTCGCCACCTCCCCACCACGTTGCCTAGTGTCGTTTCTGCTACCCGGGCGTTTGATGTTTACCGACTAGGCGACTGATCGAGGCGCAAAATCCCTGCAGCAGAGGCGGCTGGCTCCTTTCTTACTGTCCGCTGTTGATAGCTGGACCGGTGCGGCCAGCTAATGCACTGGCAGTGGGAATTCACCTTTACGTAAGTGTGTTCATTACCGGTATCAATGACTGTTACTATGGAGGGAGTAATCCATCCCTAACAACTTCTTACTGAGATACAACTGAGCTGGTTTATTGTTGACTTCCCAAGTGTGAAAGTGTTATCGTATGTGTGAATTGTTGTGATGGCGTGATGAGAAATGAAAGAAGGGAGAGAGTGAAACCAGTTGGCGGTGAATTCTTTCCTGCTCATCTAGAAGATACAAGGGAGTTGTAAGCTTAACTTACCTATTCCACGGAGGGATCACCATCAACATTGATGTATACACTCACTTCATACGCACTGCGCTGAGGTTTTACTCAAAGCCAATACGGATTTAAGGGAAAAAAACATTCTTGTGAGGCTGAACGTCTGTATTTTTATCAAGACTAGAGGAGGTTTTTGAGCTAGGGTCACAGGCTGAAGGCGTTTTGTTGTATTTCAGTAAAATGCTTGAATTTGTACGTTGTCTGAGTCTTTGGAATAGCTCAGCGAACTTACGAATGGATATCTATCATCATACTCTGCGATTCACAAACTCGTGGGTGACAGATGGTGCTTTGTATCAAAACTAACATGTAATTTTCTCACGTAGACAATCGCATTATGTGGTTGATGTGATCAAACTCTCCAATAATCTAGATATTGTATGACGCATTAGACAAGAAACTGTCTTACGGCTGCTTTTTGAAAATTTTATTTCTATTATTTAAATTGCAGCGTTATTAGGAACTGTTTGACCACTCACCGAACTTGTTGATCACACACTAGACAGGGTGAAGCTACTGCGGCTTAGCCTTACCCGAAGATATGCCCTCTTCACTCCGAATCTCCCCGTGCGAAGCTCCGTTATTACTGCGGGTTCACTTTTCCTTGGTCAGTAATAACTCTCCTGTAATTCAGCCCCGCGTCAGGTGGCGAGTTCATTCCGTATTCTTTGTATCTGAATGTTTGGGTAATGAAAGACAAAATCCGTCTTATACCGAGACATCGAAATACAGCACCGTAAAGGCCAATCAGAACTGTCTGATTGTATTGCCGGTTTCTCTGCCTCTGGACTCATACGGTATTTTCCATTTCCAACTGTAAAACAAGCCCGAGGATGGAATTCAACTTTACCGACGTAACATGGTTCGGAGCAACTATTGAATACCTAATAGTTCATAACGAGAATTAGTAAAAGAAATAGCATTAACAATGATAGGTGGACAAATAAAGAGCTTTAAATCTAGAGTGAGCGGTAACGCTGGGGTCGGATATTAGAGCTCGAATACCCGATCGGCCAATCAAGTTTCGATTTTAGGATATTGCAGGCGAATGCTTGGATGGTTTCAACAAAAGGCCATGTCAGAATTCCTTCCCATTTCTTGTCCCAAAAACCTTCCCGCATCTAATGATGTCGGCTTTGTCAATGCTTTAAAGATCAAACAAAATAAATTTATGTACTTTTAAAGACACTTTGACGTTCTCGTATACGCAAGGCATTTTCAGGATGGATCATCAGCAAATACGGTTTGTGTTTTGAGAGTAGAGGAATACAACTGTCCAGCACATCTGAATATATTCTCGTGTTGTTGACGACGTATTTTCTGTTCGTGGACGTGTGTCGCCCGCACGATCTCGTTAAACCCGTTAGTAACGAGTTCTAAGAATACCTTTATTACCGAGCAACAAAGGTCTAAGATTTACAATGGTTGACCGTATTGCATTTGTGAACGGAAATTAGCTTGACCCAGAAAACACGTCCCCCCAGTGAACACGGCTCCATGTGCCACATAACACACACACACATAAAGACTCCAGTGCGGTGCAAAAGAATAGAGATCCGCGTTAGCCTCGAACAGTAATGTTTTCTCGCATTCTGCAACGACTAGTGGAAAATGCATCGCTAATTTCCATTATCTGTGAACAGGCAAATCTGGGATTGTTTTATGAAATAAAGGAAGCTGAAATTGCTAAGGTGTTTAAAGCTTTCATTATATCAGCAACACATAATACAGGTGTCCAGGACTGAAAGGATAACTCTACAACCACAGATTGGTCACATCGTGTTCTACTATATGACAAAATTTTATTTTAGTAAAAGTCTCACCATTTTCAAGATATTGATTTTTTAAATATTTTTTCGAAACATTTGACTTTGTTCAGTTTACTTCATGCCATCCAGGAATTAAAGGATAATCCTACAACCTCAAATAAGTCACATCATTTCCTAGTATATGAAAAAATTTTATTTCCATAAAAGTCTCACCATTCTCGAGATATTGATTTATTAAATATTTTTTCGAAACATGTGACTTTGTTCAGTTTATTACAAGCCATTTCTACAAATTAAGACTTTTTGAACACTTTTTTTTTAATCATTTGAGTCATCTAAAACAATGTTTTTTTTCTTAAAACGTTAAAAAAATTTATAAAAATCTTAAATGGTATAATTATTTAATACTTCTTTTAAAATAATTTTTTATTATATTTTAATCAGCTAATGAGACCATTGTACGTTTTAAACATTTCGTAAAAAATGATGATAATAGTTTAACAAAAAATATTTTTAAGATTTTTTTTAACGTTTTCAGGTAAAAAGAACATTGTTTCAAATGACTCAAACATCCTTGAGTAATTTTTTTTAAAAAAAAAACAAGGTTCAAAAAGTCTTAATTTGTAGAAATGGCATAGAATAAACTGAGGAAAGTCACATGTTACGAAAAAAATAGTTAAAAATTCAATATCTCGAAAATGGTAAGACTTTTACTAAAATAAAGTTTTGTCATGACATGATGTGGTTGCAGGATTATCTATTCACTCCTTGACACCCTGCTTATTGCACATGAAATTGAAGATAAAGGCCCATTTTGGTACACTACTGGATTCAGTGCAACAATCCTAGCCGCGGTCGCTAAACCCGTAATAACAAACGTCTGTATGTAGTTTCGAAGCTGTCTAGCAAAACTGAATCGAGCTTGATCTCATTACGTGTTTTTATACTTCTTATACTACGAAAGCGTCTGGAAATAACAATATGAAACATTTAGCTGGTACAGAACTTCAGAATTGCACGTAGAGTCTACTAATCAATAACGTACTTGGCATGTCTTAAATAAAGACGAAACGCGTATTCCATAAAAAGCGTTTTTTTTAGTTGCGGACCCGTGATAAAAAAACAGCTGCCGAGAAGCATTGTACTGAACTATGTGTCCTTCTATTCCATTTTTCTTATGTTTCTTGCCTTCAATTTAGTTAGAAGCTCTTCGGAGAATAGGTCACAAGAGTCTTGGTTTTGTCTCAATAAGTTTAAAGAAATGAATGAAAACGCTGCGGGATACCTTGGAAGATAAAATAGTTTTTGGAAATTGTAAAGAATCAAAATATTTACCAATGGAGATCGCAACCTGTGTTCTCCATAACTCAAATCAAATGACATACCTGTTGTGATAATTTTTCATTCGTTCCCTTCAGTAATTTCAAAATTTCAGCAAATAATTATGGAATCCCTTTCATTCGTCTTCGCACATTACAATTAGAATAATCTTATTTTATTTGCAATGAATTACTTCTTTTAAAAAAAATTCAGTCCTATAAATGTAGCAATACAATTTTAAAGTCTCCAATTCCCTCGTTATCAGAGTTTTTCTAATTATATACTCCACTGACTGACTTAAATTCTATTTTTGCTTCCGTTTATGCACCTTCTGTTTGGGTAACGATAGTATGTAATTTACTTCTAATACCATCCTCTTTCATTATTAACAGTCATCTGCCTGATAGTTAACGAGCATTATTGCGTCTCTTATGTAAATGACGTAGATTGTGTCAAAGATGGCTCCTCTACATTACTGTATCTTAGAATAATCAGTTAACAAAGCTGAAACAAACGAAAATGAGTTCATTCTCAATTAATAATTGGTACTAGACGGGATGTTTCCAGTAAGATATTAACTAAGGGTTAATTTCTTATTGTCTTGTCAATAAAAATTGGAAATCCATAAATCGTCGATTCACCAAAAAAAAAAAAACACACCACACAATTGGTAGTCATTGCGGACTGCCCAAAGAAGTGAAAACTTAAAACTATGAAAATCATACGCCCAACAAGTTATACTTATAGCTACAGATATACTAAATAACAATAATTCCGTGTATTCGTAAAGACCTGGTTACAGGGTTTCCATTAGCTGCGCATTTCGCCCCATTCTTTGAAGCCTTAACCTATCCCGGTAGCCCTAACAGGTACAGGGGACCTACAGTTTAACTTGGAACTCGAACCACGGAAGTGTTCTGGCGTCTTCACATTACATAGCAAGCTGTGCCAGTGATGAAAATCCCCGGTGAAACAGGAATTCCAACCGGGGACCGACACCTTAACCACTTAGCCACCAGACCGCTACAGAGATATTGTTAGCATTAGGATGTCAGTGTCGCAAACTCATAAGATTTTACCCATCCAAAAATCGCCAAACGTGCCTAAGGAAATATCACTTAAAAAACTAAAAATCTAACTTGGTTCACAACCCGAAGGTTGGTCGAATCTTCCAGAAGAAGATGTATCAAGCTATTGTGTCAGAGGGTGGAAGGCCAATTACATTCCTCAGGGGCCTACAGTGGAATCAGAACCACGAAACGTCCCGACGTAGCTCATATAATCAAATACAAATCCTAAATATTCTTGTTCATCATGGGATTTGAACCCGCGACAGGAGAAAGACACTTTCGGAACTAAGCGCCTTAACCGCTGAGCTACCAGACCGCCTTGTTTTGAAGTATACTTGTGCTAAGGATTACCAAAATCGGATAAAACTGTGGGTTTGTATGAACAATGTTGACAGAAATTAAGGTTAGGGGGGGGGGGGAGGAAGGAGGAGAGAGATTAGGTTTTTGTAAATCAAACGAAAACAGTGTTTTTCTATCTGTTTTAAAGTATACGTATGCAAAGTCCCATCAAAATCGGATTAAAACTGTGTGTTTGAATGAAGAATATGCCCCCCACCACCAAAAAAAAAAAAAAAAAAAAAAAAAATCCGCTGTCCAAGCGCAACACGTCATACTTATAACTACAGCTATATTGCTAACATTAGCATGTTGGTGACGTAAACTCATGAGATAGAAAAAAAAAAAGCCTGGGCTATTCTTGATTTACTTTTACGGCAACAAGTTTTATCAGTGGCATCATACTATAATTGTTTGATGCTTCATTCAGCATGTTTTAAACGTAAACCGAAGCAAGCCAAAATACGACCCCATGTGTATCTGGCACGTCAAGTGGAGAGTTGCACAAGCCTTCTCTTCCGTATCCTTCTTTATATTTTTGCCGATAGTCTCGGTCGAAGGCAAGTCGGCGCGACCCCATAAAAGGCTTCGTGCTTGAAGACGAGCGGGCAGTGTGATGCCGGGGACAGCCTAACCGTAGCTTCCAAATGATTCGCTTACCCTCAGGGGAGTTGAGTGTCGGGACGTTGACCTACTTTCTGACACTGTTTCAGAATTGTGCCCGGCCTAGCGAAGAAAATAAAAACAATGGTAACGCACGCGTGACAAGAGAAAAGAATGAATACCCGGTATAAAATTCAGCTTCAGTAACTGAAAGAATCTGAACGTATTTTTTGTTTTATTAGACTTTTGGCATAAGCCATAAAGCCATCAACATTATACAACATTTACAATACCATTTATATTTTGGCACTGTATACAGTAGCTTATAATAACAGTTACTATAATTCAATATTTACAATAATTTATTACAATTTAAAGTCATTTACATTATAATTTACAGGTATCATTCCAACTGTGATTGCAATTTATTTTTGGTTGGTTGGAATGTTTACAATTGGTTTATGATACTAATGAATTTTTATTGCTCTTGTGTTGTTTCGTTGTCCTTTTCCCAGGTCGGGTGTGATTTTATGAATTTGCTCATATGCGAAGGCCGGTTTCGTTTAGGTATTTAATGATGGTTGATAAAATCTGAGGGTTATTCTCATACAACAAGGTTGCAATGCTGGTAGGTAAAGGGATATTTTGTTTTATAAAGCAGCCAAGTAATTTATTTTGTGAGGTGTTATATTTTGAGCAACCTAAAAACCGATGGTCTATGTCGGATGTTTCTGTGGGGTGTACTTCACAGTAGGGGCTACACATATACTGCATATAACAATGGACTTAGTATTGTTCCTTGTGGAAGGCCTTTAGTTATTACTCGGGGGCCGAACATATTATTGTCCGGAATTTATTTTCCCCCTTTCTGTATTTACTTGGCCTGCCTAGCTCCATGGTGGCCACCTGCCTTCCTTTTCCTGGTTGACTGTGAGTGTATGATAGTGGTGTTAAAATCCAGCGAAAGAATGTAATCTGTAAATGATTAGCAGTAAATATGTTCATGATACACTGAACAATAATAGCTTTCTTTTAATGCAGGTTTTACAGCTTGTTGACAGAGAATTACTTAGTTATTGTAGAGAAATATTGATGAAAAGCAATTAGACCATGGAAGGAACCATACGGGGAATTACTTGGAGTAATTTTGTAAAGGCCGGAAAACCGAGATCTGAATAGTCGGAATGTGAATCGAATGCCATGCAGTAACAATAGCTCACTACAAGTCTTCGTTGCATTAACATGTATTAAACTATGATGCCAAATACAATTCTCTATGAAGAGACAAAAATGGTATTCAAAAGCTATGTTAATAACGAGTAGGATTTTCTTTTTCATTCGTCTTATAAATACATATACTTTGAGAACATGGTTTATACAAGAAACAAAATGGCATAGTTAATATAATCGTCCTGTAATACAGTGGTAACCATTGTTACCATTCTTGAAGACTAAATGGCCACCCTGTTCCACAGAGGTAATGTACTTTTTCAAGAAACTATGCGATTTCTATAAGAGAAACGAGAATGAACGCAGTATTGGTCTGGAGCTCTATTACTTTTTATGTTCATAAGTAATTTGGGTATTAACAGACCTCATTGTTAAGAAACCTCATGTTTCTGATGGCACGAGTGCCAAGAGTAGGAAAATTAGATACATATCTGATGGTGAACTCTGGACGGAAGTTGTTGATTAAAATTTTTACTTTCTGCGGGCTAGTTGTGATTAACCCTACTGGTGATTGAACAGTGTCCTAATACATTTCCTTATATCACGTGATCATTCAGTTAAGCTGGATCTTCCAAACTTGCGAGAATCTTCTGAGACTAAAACTAGTTTTTAATCCCTCGAAAGGTGTGCCCGCATCTCAACTCAGTTCTGAACCAGACTGATACAATGTGTTGGATTTTGTAGTGCTCCTATTAGTAGGGGTTGGCACTTAATTACTTATATGCGACCTTGAGATATTAATACGCGTGTTGTTACTATTGTTATGCAATGAGGCACGTTTTCCCATGGCTGCTCTGCTAAGCTCTCCACACGAAGAGTCAAGCCAAACCCTACAGGGGAAATTTTAACATAAAGTGGAAGGATGTTGTGTCACCATCTGTCGGCGAAGCAAGTAACCTTCTACTGTGTGTCATTAGTGTATTTCGTTTATGAAATATGTAGGTTATGAAACGGAGACTGGGAATCGTCCCAGCATTCGTCTTGATGATTGTGGGAAACTGCCTATACACCGCAATCCACACTGATCCCGTCTCACCTCCCCGGTCCAGTGTGCAATGCCACACTGGCGGGTTGTCATTGCATGATATCACACAAATATTGTAAAACATGAATACTATAATAATAATAATAATAATTCCGTGTGGTCGTAATGACCTGGTGCCAAGGTTTTTATTGGTTGCGCATTCCGCCTCTGTCGTAGCCTCCTTAAGCTAACTTGGCAATCGTATCGGGTACAGGGTATTTACAACTTTAGGTGGAATCCGAACCACGGATGCCTTCTGGCGTACTTCACATTACGCAGAAAACTGTGCCACAGGTGAAGGTCGGGTTAAGGGCCTATGAAAATCCCCGCCGAGAGAGGGTTTCGAACCGGGGACCTTTCGTTCCCCAGTCAGACTCCTTAAGCAGACCGCTCAAATGACGAATGATTGCTAGTAGTAAATGAGTTTTTAAACACGGATAGTTCAAGCGAGAAAGTTGTTTTACAGTCAAAATAAATTAATTTTATTTAACTATACACACAAACGAATTCGCTATTTAATTCAAGGTTGCAAAAATTGGAAAACAGCTTCAACGTGACTGGATAAGCTTGGAGCATTTTTCGGGTGATCAGCTGTTCATTATGAACACATAATTGTTAGACAGCTGTTCATTATGAACACTTAATTGTTAGACAGCGTACCGTGGATATTACTACATGTAATGTTAAACATCTTCATGGCTGCATCCTGCAGGATGCCTGGAATACTACATTACAGCAAACAGCCGGACATGACGCAAGAAAAAGCCGCTTCTCTGTAATGCTGGCTGCCGACATCGCTAGCAGTTACCCAGACCAGACCAAATGAAGAAGTTCCTCTTGCTCCTTCGCCTCCGCTCCAGATGACCTCGGTTCCTCTTCGTCGGAGTCCCCGCTCCTTCTTTACCTATAGCGAGCGCGTAGAATCTTCTTATATTGGAAGATTCGTTGGACATGGAACATGTTGCACTAACATTAGAATAATTTACAACAAACCCACGTGTTTGGCTTCTAAATTACCCTCTGTAGTTGACAATCATCAAATTTCTACGAAAAACGCTCCTATGATCGGATCGTGGTTTTTATGGAATTTCGTTGATTCAGTCACGGTTATTTTTGATAGGCTCGCAAAAATTGTCTGCACCCACGAATATAAATTTACATTACAGCCTATCCACTTCCTAGTCGTTTTATCTATTTTCACCTTTAAAAGCGTTAGTTTGGCGAATTTCAGACTTTCTGCCGGTAGCGAGCCAGTACAGATCACTGCTTCCTTACGGTAGGATTCACACATTCCTAATCCCCTGGGGTCCCAAGGTGTCAGGTAGGCAGTCCCACTGGATAACGACAAAGATGGGGTACTACAGTCTTTAGTCTATTTCTTTTGTTTTGTAAGCAAACTTCTTGTTGTACGATGATGATATGTCCAGAATTATTATACAATTACTTATAGATTACTCCAAGGTTGTCGAACAATGAAATGTTGCACTCCTTAATTACTATATTATGTAACATACATCACATCATCCAAGCAATACATAACATTTCCGAAGTTACGTTTCAGTGGCATTAGAATTTGCAAAGTTGTGGCAGCTGATTTATGATCGCTAATGTCATATTAATCGGAAATATATATTTAAAACATTCCAAGTGGTTTGCAGAAATTATGTTGAAGAGTTTTACAGATTACTTATAATGTCAGAAATTTGCTTTAAAGAGCTGCTCTCCTGGGTCTTTCCTGTCTCCCCGTCAATAAGTTGGGTACCAATCAGTCGATGGTGTTCCTGTGGTTCCATCTTAGCAGCTGAGTTCGTAACAACTAGTTACAGCACAAGGCATCAATTGACCACCCTTCCACCTTTATAGTGTAACATAGTATTCTCATATAACATTATCAACTTCTTCCACCATAAACTCAAAACTAGAGAATCAACAATCTGTTAACGTGTGATTCAATCGTGAGGGTCCCTTATCACCTCCATAATGTAAGTCAACTCTGATTGATTATAGAAACAAAACGAGAAGAATGTGTAAAATCTTGTAGGGCTTTCCACCGAGGTAGCGCGTCAATGTAGGGCGACGTTTCGAAGCCTGCCTCAGGCTCCATCTTCGCGCTACCTCGGTGGAAAGCCCTAGAAGATTATACACAACTCACCGAGAAAGATTACATTCGTTCAAAATGAGAAGAATTCCCAAAGTTTTATTGTTTTCTGTAACTATATTATTCATGAAACTCTCAATACAAATACGTGTGCAAGGAACATCTCTATAAGCTGCCAAAAAGATGTTCAATTTTTGTTTGTTGTAAATTAGTGATTGCAGAGATTCGTTAAATACGACGAATCATCTCAACATCATGGTCAGATGTTATGTTGAAAAAACTGCAACTATTCTAAAAGTCTTGCTCAGAATTAGTATTTTACGTCAAATTATTCGCCGATGAAGCTGTAGTCTATAGAGAAATAGTAAGTGGAAGTAAGACTTTCCACGTCGGATATGACCTGATACTATTTTAAACTAGAGCAATGAAAATGAATTTCGGATTTCGTGTGTTACCAGAGTGACAATAAGCAACTCGTGAAAGGAAATGGCTAGTGTTCTAAAATATTTGGGTTTAATAATATAGAAACGTAATGTTGGGTTAGCATGGAATATTTTGAAGGCTGCATATTATGCCACCTTATCCTTTCAAAATCACGGTTCTTGCCATGTCCGTTATCCTGGTGTACGCACTCATTATGCAAAGTGTTACCACCCATAGGTATGTCCCGGGAGTTGAACTGGGGTAGTTCCACATTGCCTTGCTCGTTGTGGTTGACTGTTATGGTGTTGTAGAGTGTTGTGGATTGAGAGATGAAAGAAGGGAGAGGATGAAATGCGGTGGCGAGCCATTACAGGCTATTGTACCGAAAGACACTAAAGTGGCCACCATGTTTTACGTCCCCATCAGCTATCAACAGTGTCGTATACCAACGCTCTGTCCGCTCTGCAGAGAGTTTTAACCCAGCACTTTGATGCACAATCTGGTGTTTATCTCCTACCTTGCCAGCCACATTTTGATGGTGAAAAGTTCTTCTATCATCAGGACTCGAACCAGCCGACACCGTGTTAGGCTCTGGGCACCATCAGGATGGCGCAGCGACCAACAATATCCTTTCGAAAAACAAATTGTAAAATAAGTTCGGTCACACAAATGAAGTGTTTCAAAGAATTATTGCACACTGTTACTGCAATTTTCAGCTTTCATCTCAGACCTAAATATTCGTGCAAAATTGCTAGACTGAGCCTCACCACGAATGAGATTTTGAAAATAAATTGCCCTGCCGACACATAAACGTTTGATTTCACTCCTTTTCTCGCATGATTAGAAATCAGAATTCTGCCTCCAAGCAAATAAATAACTCAGCACCAAAGATAGTTTGTAAAAGGCGGAGTACCAAAATGAGTGTCGATAATACAGATCCGGCCCCACCAAAGACCTCCGCGTTATTCCGTTAATCGAAGCCAATGAAATTTCAGACATGACGATAAGTGATAGTGAGACGAACGTTAAGTACAAAGTGTTTTCCCTTTCTCCATTTGTTTTATTCTTTATATCTGCTTCGTTGACGACCGCTTCATAATTTGTAGCGTAGTGCACTGTTGTTTATTTATAATGAAATCGGCTGACTATGTCAATATCACGCAAAATTGTACGCTGGTTGACAGATAGTTCAGGAACAGTGTTTGTAGAAAGCTCAGCGAGGTAATATTTCCTCTCGCGGCAGAGAATCGATGCCGGACCCCCATAAATAAATCTCTTCCGACCTTAATGACCTGGTGACAGTAGTTCGATTTTCCCTCAGTCCGCTTCTGTCGCGGCTTAACTTTACCCGCTAATCATCATCATCGTCAACGCTTAAAACATTTATAGTGTTTGTTCCTCCTTCACACATTTTGATGTGTCCGCCTTTCCTTAGGGGTATCTTTCTTCCTCCTTCCCATTTATGCCTTGTAATATAGCAATACTTATAGTCGTTTGGTGTCTTTCATGCATGTTACATGTTCAGTCCACTTCTTCCTATAGGTATCTAAAAATTTCCTCATTAGATTATAAATGTACAATTCTTCCTTTATTTCATAACTTCTTTTTGTACCTAGTTATGTGTACCCGCCCATGGATATAAGAAATCTCATGTCAGGTGCTTCTATCCGCCTTATCTGCTCTAAAGTCAATTTACATTCCTTGCACCCATGTAGCAATATTTATACAACCACGAATTTGTAAAACTTTATCATTTTATTCAGTCTGGTGTTCTTAAAACTTCTTTGGATTACTCCAAACAGGTAATGAAATTTCTTTATTTTGGTACTGACATCATCATGCCTGGTAAAGGTTACGTTAAATCCAAAGTATACAATTTTTTCTATTATTCTGTCTTAAATAACAATCTTAGCCCTGATTGTTCATCTCCCTTCAATTTCATTACTTTCATTTGCACTGATGAGATTTTCAAGTCGTAATCGTTTGATACGTTCACTGTGACGTAAGTCTTTCTGCTTCTTCGCCAACTTTTCCCAACATTTTGTGGTCGACTGCCTGCCTTCATCATTGGTATGGTCAAATATGGTTGTATGGTTTTGCAGCCACGTACCCTTGTTGAAGCCAATCATGTTGTACCTACCGGCAGGTCATGCTAAGTACTAATGGGGTAAGTAAAGTGAGGCCGCCTGACTATGAAACATGTAACTATGTTCAGCGCGCGATAAGTATATTTTTTTTGTTGTGAAATGTGTGGTTTTTGAGTCGAAGATTGGGACCGTACGGGTATTCGCCCTGATGGCTACGGAAAACCACCTAAAACTGCAGCGTGGACGGCCGGTACCCGGGGTCCTGGGCTCATGCCCGGTCCGTTATACCTCCCTGATCCAGTGTGCGGTGTCTCAGCACATTGAGCTACACGGGCGGATATAAGACGTGCTTCGTCTGATCTATAATCATCTGTTCATTTGCGAAAAGCATCTAAATTTAAAATTGTTAGGAACAAATTTCTGATATTTGTGTACAAACGTTACAAAGAATGGGTGATAGTGGACAAACTTGTCTTACTTCCACTTTAGTTCAGTTTGCTCACCATATTGTGAGGTTTTAAAATACTTGCTATAACACTAACTTTGTGTTGCTCTTTCTATACGACAACATAATCTGAAACAATTTCATTCTATTTAACATATCAAATGCTTTTTGATAATAAATGAATGATATGTGTGCAGATATATTCTCGATTTGTTTATATCAATTGTTTCAGAGTGATTATACAGCCTGTACATGATCTTCCCTTCCTGAAGCCATTTTCTGCATCATTTATATTAGCTTCTGCTATTACTCCTATGTGCATTTTCACTATTTTCTCATACACACTGGTGTCCAAAATTAAAGCAACAAACGAAAATGTTTCAATGTTGTGTTTGTTGTGCCGTCTGTGAATGTGTACACAGCGATTGTGGATGTGGGACTACCCACCAAACACTACTCCGTTCTATAGGTGCCCTGACGTCATCGTTGGCATTGTTGTACGATGACCAGTATGCTATCTTCAATGCAGAACATGATTGTACAGACATTTGTTGACAGTTTGTATGATTATATCGTGAATTAGACACAGGACAGGGAAATAGCGGTTTGTTGCTTTAATTTTGGACACTAGTGTATTTTGTATAGTGTTTACAGCAAACATACTTCAAAAGTTTCCAAATTTGAACATGGGAGACATAATAGCTACCTTACACACGTCTGGTATTTTTTTTTTTTTTTTTTTTTTTTTTTTTTTATGAAAAACATGTTTTAAATAGTTCAGGGTATCACAACCTACTGCTTTTTATTTTCCAGTAATACAAGGGATATTGAAATATAATCCAGGATTTATTCACGCAGCTTTATTGATTATAAATATATACCGAGCGTGGTGGGTGAATGGTTAACGTTCAGGCCTCACATTCGGGAGGACGCCGGTTCGAATCCCCATCCGGGCATCTAGATTTGGGTTTTACATGGTTACCCCAAATCATTCCAGGCAAATGCCGGGATGTTTCCTACAAAAGGCCATGGCCGAATTCCTTCCCGTTCCTTGTCCCCAGTCCCATCCCGCCTCTAATGACCTCGACGTTGACGAGGCGTAAAAGCATAAGTAAAAAAAAAAAGATTATAAATAAAAATGAAATAATTTATTTTTCTACATAGTTCCTTTCAACTGAAATACACGTTATCTATGGGATAGAAAATTTTCTGAACCTGCAATGGAAAAAAATAATATGGTTGCCCCAGCAGTCAACTGAGGAAGTACTGTTCCACCGTCGCTACGTCTTCAAATCTTTCCCGTCCTAATGTCTCTTTCAGTGAACCAAACAAGTGGTACATGTAGTCACATGGGAATAAGTCTGTACTGTAAGATGGGTGTTAAAAAGGTTGCCAGTTCATTGCAGTGAGTTTATCACGCATTAGAACCGCTGTATGCCACTGTGCGGTATCATGCAGGAGGACGACATCGTTTGTTACGATAAGCAGTCTTGGCATCATCAGCTGGCAGTAATAGGCCGCATTTACTGTCCTTCGAGTTTGAAAGAAGTCAATCGGTAATGCACTTTTTGAGTACCAAAACAGCGATGCCATAACTATCCCGGCGGACATTGAGAAAAGGCACCTTTTCGGACATCCCGATTTATGTTTTAATGATCTCTTACCAACACTTTGTGCAACTCATTCAATGTGACTGGATCTACATCTACCAATTGGTTGATTTCCAGAGATCAGTGAAAGGTCATTACCAGTCTCTTTCAGGTATAGGATCGTGAGTTAGTTTTTTACTGTCTTATTAAAATCACTCACCACTCTGCAAGCTCTTTCCTGCATATCGTGAAGACCATGTTCTATATTTTATATCTAATTCTCCCAGTTTTGTATCTATATCTTCCTTACTTTTCTCCTACCAGTAGCTGTTCTTCTTTACACTCAATTATATTTTCTGCTTTTGGCTTTTCCAGTTGTTTACGATGTATCTTTTTCTTGTCATCCCATTCCCTTTCGAGTTCCAGTGGGAAGCCTAATCTACGACGCAAACAATTTCTTTTGCCTAATTCACTTTAGTTCGTCACTGGGTACTTGTGCATTATACGGCCCTTGCGGAAAATTATCTACACTTATAATTAAAACTTTACCGGGAACAAATCTGTTCATTTGATATATATATATATATATATATATATATATATATATATATATATATATATATATATATATATATAAAATGAGCTTGGGCAACTATTAATAACCTACAGAGAAACAATTTGTGTCTGTTTGTCGGCTTTTGGAAGCAAATGGAACAGAAGATTGAGATGGAACCTTTACCGACTCAAAACATAAAACAACTGTAGCTAACCTGAAAAAGTTATAACTAACATTTGATAACACATTATTATTATTTACAGAAATAAAATATGCACACAACTTGTTGTAGGGCTCAGAAGATAAATCTGAACACGTATGCTAGAGCAAAGATTTTATTTTTTCTCCACTAGGCGATAAGAACCACAAGAATACCCATTATTAACAAATAAACCAAGGAATAGGACTTAGACATCAACATGACAAAATTATTCACTTACGATTGAACATATTTCTTACTTTATGGTTCTCGACATTGATTCGACGTGATTAACTGTGGTTGTTTTGTCTCAAAAAACATTAACACTTACACAAACTAAAGCGTGAGTATACCTAGAAATAGAGCACAAATATTTTAAACATATTTTTCCTTTCATGAATTAGATGATGATCTAAAGATGTCGTATTAACTGTGTTATTTGCAGTTTTCGTCTGCATACAATTTAGCTATTCAAGTTCTTCCAACAGTTCAACCACAGTATCCATATTTTTTCAGTACACCTAAAATTTTGTACCATAATGAAGGAATATTTATATATAGTTTATTGATTTATATATTTTTTAACCGTATCTAAATGTTCCACATTTCAAAGCGACAAAACGTAGATCGCAAGTAGGCGCCGTGATAGATAAAAAGTCATATTGTTGCTGTATTTGGAATTCTGATACAAGAAGTATGTATTTTTTGACACAAATTTAACAAAAAAAATGTTAAACATAGTGATTGCCGAGGAAAGAACGTGAAATTATCAATAAGACTTTGGTTACTTACATTTTTCGTTTGATGGCTTCAGAAATTTCATAATGGTCGATTACGTAGAACAAAAAGAACTTTTGATAGGATAATCACGTTAGGTTTGGGGAAATAAGACATCATTTGAGCCACTCGCACATTTAAATACTTTATTACGGGAACAATTGTAATGGAGTTAGATACTGGTTTTGCCTGTTCTACATAACGACACGCAACGGGTATTTTAGTCTTCTAAGTCACTACCACCATTGCAGCAGGCTTTTGCGAACACTGCTGTTCCCGTAACAAAGTGCAACGTCATATGCCAAGCATTAATTACACTGCCGTTTGACATCCATACATTCATGTTTATTAACATTAATAGAGCACGCAGCCTTAATTGCTCTAGGCTCATTCGCATTTAGCCGGTCTTTCCTTAAATGTCTCATAACATGAATACGGGGTTCAAGTATGCAAACCACAATGTTATCGTTGCATAAAAGATTAAAATTTTAAATAGCTCTCTCGTTCGAACGCAATACAAGAAAGAGAACTTTTGTAACTGCTTCCGACTAGCACACCTGCACGCAACGCGATTGATTTCAGCTGTTTCAATGTCTCTGCATCTAATAATGGGCCTTTGCCGTATTCAACTAGGTCACGTTTTGAATAGAAATGCGGGATAGCTGCTGCGACACAATGGCAGCTGATGATCGGGAGAATTTATTCTCTTCCGCAGCAATTGGGGCATCGACCGAAGGCGCCCCGCAAAGACACCCGCCAGATGCTCCTTGATTGGCAGAGTTTCAAATTTTGTATCAGTACTGTATGAAAATCAAGAAAAGAGTAACCAGCTCTGGTACCCACTTGACGGTTTCAATCCGATCTTAAGTGCGATTGCTGGTAATCTAATATTGCCTTCCTCTCGAGAATTCAGACTGAAACTCTTGAATACTTTCAGTATTGCAAAATTATTTGTAGAGCAATAAAATGAGAAAGAATCGAATTAATTGTCTGAATGACCCCAGCATTCAAATTTTATTCAGTAAAAATGAATCAGTAGTTCTGTCTATGTTGACTTCATTGTCAGCAATAAAACGGAGTGAGCTAATGCTACTAACAAAGACAGGGTCCTTGTGGTGCAGTTCTGAACTCTTTGCAACACGCAGATGAATCGTAGGAAAATAACCGGATTTGAAATTCCGTAACAACATGAATTTAAACGGCAGTAATAAATCAAATTCAATCTTTTGCTTCTGGCTTTACGCCTCTTCGAAATCGATGTTTTATAAGCGAGAAAGGACTGGGGGAAAGGAATTGGAGTGATTAGGGGACTGAAGGAACGATCCCGGCACTCGTGTGGAGTGATTTGGAGAAACCATGGAAAACCAAAATCTGGATGCCTGGACGGTGATTCGAACCCGCGTCTTCCCAAATGTACATTTTACTGGAACTAACACCAAGAAATGAAGCGGTACTGCGTTTGATAGTGTGTCTAGTGTCGGAATATTGCACTGATAAGGGAAGTCAACATGAAATAAGACTTACGGAGGAATCATTATAGGCTAAAGATAGAGGAAGTAAATTTCGCCAAAATTCATTGGAAGGCCATCCATATTTGTACAGAATTTCTGTTATTAATTAGCTGCACAGAGGTTACCCAAAAGAGGGGAAAAAATCATATTTTGTCGAAATTCGTAACAAATGGAAGTTGAAACCATTTTTTTTTTTTTTTTTTTGTAGTGATGTGTTAGATATCTACACAAATTGCAGGTTACAAAGCGAAAGACCGAAAGTGGCGAGTGAGCTTCGCATTCGGGCGGATGCGGGTTCGAACTCCCGTCCAGCCATCCAGATTACTATTTTCCAGATTTTCCTGAATTTATTCAAAAGGGCATGGGCAAATTCTTTTCCGTTCCTTGCCCCCAATCATTTCCCTCCTCTAAAGACCTCAATATCGACGAGGTGTAAAAAAAGTCCATCGCTGTTATAAAGGCCGAGTGGTGGTTTGTTTTGTCAGCTCGCTATCGCCGCTTGCAGCCGTGGGATAGCCTCACAGCCTGGCGTCCTGTTAACGTGGGGCAATATATCCCACGAGCTCAGCCGCTGGCCGGCGCTGAAACTTTACGATACCGGAAAAAATCCTCAATCACACAACGATGTGGAATCGCAGTCTATTCTTCAACTGACCATTCACAGTAATGTCTCCCCATTGTTTCCGAAAATTAACTTATCCGCCATCTTATACGAGCATTGCCATAACTCTGAAGAGTTCGAATATCGAGAAAACTACAGTTTTATGGAAGTCACGAATTTTAACTGGAAAGGGAAGTAAAGGCAATAAATTGCTATTTATCCAAGAAGTGATGTCTTTAGGCCACTACATTAAATCTGCCTTGCACGAAACGTTAAAATACAATTTCAGTCTGTGATCCAAGATAATGATGTAGTTATGCCGGCGTTATCCATAGATAGATATCTTCGAAAATTTGAGGTTATTTCCAGTTTGATTTTAAATAAAGGAGGATTTCCTCTGCCATGAAACAGTATAGACTTAATGACCGAGGACCCGAGAAAGGAGATATGAAGCTAATTTTAAATGTTGGATTGTGAATGCAACGCGAGCTTGGTGTTGTCGATCGACCAGCAGGTTCCGCTCTGACGACAAATCAACCTCGCTCTCCATTAAATGCGATGAAATTCTCCTTGGGGCGTCGCCTTATACAACTCGCCTGTCAAAGATATTATTCTCGTGGGCGAAAATCTGCATTTTAACGCGTTTCCTAATGCACCGAGAAAAGCCCATATACAATAGCTTCCACATGGGTAGAGAGGTATTAGTCTATTTTTATATATTTGTGGTAGCGTATTTGTGGGAAACTAGAAG
This sequence comes from Vandiemenella viatica, assembly GCA_031002005.1. NCBI lineage: Eukaryota > Metazoa > Arthropoda > Insecta > Orthoptera > Morabidae > Vandiemenella > Vandiemenella viatica. Next base: position 335,960,596 of record CM061921.1, on the reverse strand, counting down.
TTGTACCCTCCGTTCATCACGCAAGGCAGTCACTACTTATAACGGATTTAAAGTAGAAATCACAACCATTGTTATCAAAAGTTTCACAATCGTGTCATTAGTAAGAATTTAATTTTTCTTTAAAACTTTGAAAGCATGTCAAAAAGATTATTATGAAATGAGACGAAACATGGTGGCAATAATATTTACACACAATTTTGCCTGTTTCTACAGTTTTAGTATCTACACTGATGAGCAAAATCATTATGACCACTGCCCACCTGTGGTAAGGAAAGTATACAAACGGAATAGAGAATCATGGGAACTCATTATAGCGACGAGAAGTGTGGAAAAAGGGTAAATATAAGTGACTTTAACAAAGGGCAGGTTGTTATGGCTCGGCACCTGGGAACGAGCATCTCGGAAACGGAGAGGCTGATCGGCTGTTCGTGTGCTACTGTAGTGAGCAGCTATGGAAAGTGTTTGAAGGATGGTGAAACCACGATTAGGCGTCAAGGTGGTGGTCGTCCACGCCTCACCACACAACGAGGAGGTCGGAGGCTTGGACCACCTGAATTCCTTCACGCTTGATGGCTTTCACGACGGCGATGGCATCTTGCAGCACCATAACTGTTCGTGTCACAGGGTGTAATGGTTTGAGGAGCATGATAGTTAGATCACGTTAACATCTTGGCCACCAAGTCGCCTGATCTCAACCCGATAGAAACATCTGGGACGCTATCGGGCGCCAGCTCCGCGCCCATAAAGAACCGGTCCCTATTTTAAGGGAGTAACAAGACATGTGTCAGTCGAGTCTCAGCTCTCGTAGTGTAAACTTCCTTATACTCGCGGATCAACGTTGTGTGCGGTTAAGTGCTTCGCGGTCTCCGGGCAGTGTTTTCCCGGAACTACGGACTAGTTCTCCGGGGATTATTTTCCCACTCTCGAGGTGAAATAGTGCAATAGTTTATCAAGTACACACATCTGTTAAGTCAATATAGCCTGCCGCCGTCATGTACGGCGGGGACTATGGCGAAGGCGGCCAGCTCCAGCTCCAGCCGTCGACACTCTGCCAGGCAAATGGTGAGACAATCATAGGCCCAGCAAACGAAGACAACATTAGTGGCAGCCATGTGCAGTTCCAATCGCAGAGCAATAGCGGTGATACGAGTGCAACCATGGACTCGGTCAGCTCAGGTCTCAATACTGTAAACACTCCACCAGCAATCTTCAATCCTACTTTAATCCAACGTGACCAGCAATCGAGAAGAGAAGATGAAGTGGTAGCACATATACCGCAGAAACGCCCCTTCGCCTCCGCAAACGACATCGGCACCGGCGCCAGTAGCGGAAGCAGCAAGCTTCTCCGTTCCTCATGGCATCCTCCGCCACCAGCTGAAATGAGTATGGACGCATCGCAGCCGGAACATGCACAGCGACAGCAGCCAGCAACGGCCACAGAAAACAACACCCTGCAGGTAAATGGGGCGGCGCCAGCACATTATGAAAGTTATGATCTAGGTCCCTACCACGTGTATATAGAAAGCCAGGACAAAAACATCGGACGCATCCACCCAATGGCTATCGGCCGCATCATGTACTCCCTCAGTCAGGATATAGGTAACAGCATAATCCAGATAGCCCCTGCTGAGCGAAATCGCGTCAAGATTGAAATGAGGTCGGCAGCATCGGCCAACAGCCTGATCACGAGTTCTGTTTGGGAGCGAAATTGCCTAAGGGCCGACATTCCGTTCTCTCTCATTACACAGCAAGGGATTATTAGGAACGTCATGACCGAAATATCAGAGGAAGAAATAATGGAGGTTGTGAGGTGTGAATATCAAGTAGTGAAGGTCAAAAGGTTTATTAGAAAATCGAAAGAAAATGAGCAAATGAAGGAAATCCCGCTTCCGGTATGTCTCCTAACTTTCAAAGCTCAGAGGCGCCCCAATTATGTCTATATACATGGAGTGAGATGTCCTGTAGAACCCTATATTAAGCCGGTAATGCAGTGCTTTAACTGCCTCCGCTTTGGGCACCCCAGCAATCAGTGCAGAAGCAGCAAACGATGCCCCTTTTGCACAAATCCACATGATGGAACAGAATGTGTGAACCAAAGTACCCCAATATGTGTCCACTGCAGCGGCGGTCACCCATCCTTTGACAGACAGTGCCCGAATACGTCAAACAAAAGAAGATCAAACAGGTGATGGCCCAGGAAAATCTAAGCTATAAGCAAGCCCTAGAGAAAATCACCATCCCATCGTACGCCAGTATGGCGGCGAGCCTAGGAAAGCGAACATGCAATTTCCAATCATGGCCACCCACGAAGGAATCTATGACCAAAGTGGTTGGAACATAGCACAGCATAATCCTACAACCGCCCCACCTAACGTCCCGATTTATCCTCCCCAACAGGCGCAGATACCACAGGCCACTCCTACGCTGGTAAACACCCCCACTGACCTGGAGAACTCCCTTCCATCCTTTCCGGTCAGGAACCAAGTTCACCCTCCTAGCTCCGAAAGTCAGAGAAAAGCGGGCAGAACCACAAGCAGTGCGGTAGACAGGTCCTACAAAAACTATTGGATTCCGTACAATAGGCACATCGAACCGATCGTCCGCAACCCATACCCTCCCCATCCGGTAAATAACCATTCTGACGTACCATCTACGGAATCCTCGGTCAACAAAATGTTTGAAATAATAATGAGTGTGATAAATCAACTGGTAGGAAACCAGTTGCAAGATCCTTCCCTGTACGCCCCTAATGTAAAACAACTTCTGCTCCGTTCCCTGTCCATAAGCGGGATAGACAATGGCGGCTCCGGTTAGAAACATCGGAACAGCCCCGCATTGCGAGATCATCCTACAATGGAATGCAAGGGCCAACAAAGAGAGTTTGCTGCAATACTCCTCAACGAATAAGGTGGCCGTCATGGCCATCAGTGAGACTTGGCTGAAGCCAGGCGAACGATTTTTTTCAAGGGGTATAATTCCATTAGATCAGATCGTCCTGATGGCTACGGGGGCTCTGCCATACTAATTAGAAACTCTATTTATTATGAACCAATACACCTCCGACGGAAGATACGGAATTTAATATATGTGCGGCTAGAATCCGTCTCAGCAAGAAAGAGGTCACCATCGTATCAATGTACAGACCACCGAACAAGAAGTTATCGAAAGCAGCCATCACGAACCTCCTCAGACCCCTACCGAAACCGGTCCTTCTCTTAGGAGACCTTAACGCCCATAACATTCTATGGGGAAGTTCAAGTACACTATAGCTACTATTTTAGAGGAAGAAGACATGGTTGTATTGAACAATGGCGAACCCACCAGGATCAATGCGCCAGGCCAGGGTCCTTCTGCAGTGGACATTTCTTGTGTATCGGCGAATATAGCCGTGGACATCTCTTGGGAAATAGTCGAAGACACGATGGGATCTGACCACCTACCCATCCTACTCCGCTTCAGTTCTGACACCTCAGCGCCACGGTTCATCTTCCCTACCAACAAATGGAAAATTCACCAGGCTGACTGGGAAAAATTTGAAATTGGCTTGGAACGACTCACATCATCTTGGGAGTGCGGAGCTGATGCTGTCGGATTACCGCCTTTTGATAAACGATATTAATCAAGCTGCTAACGCTTCCATTCCCGCACAGAAACCTGTATACTTTCTGAAGAACAAACGGATACCTTGGTGGGACAACGAATGTAGGGAAGCGGTGCAACGACGCAGAGACACTACGTGCATTTAGAAGTTGCCCACGCTGGACAACTACCTGGCCCACTGCAGAGCGCAGGCTATCGTCAAGAAGATAGTCAAGAGAAAGAAAAGAGATAAATGGAACGAGTTCTGCGAATCCTTCAACAAAGATACGCCCATACCTGAAATATGGCACAACTTGAGGAAATTAAAGCACTCAGCCTCCCCGGCAATTGGAACCTCTCCTATAACGAACGACATCCTGGAAAACATCCTCATCTCCTTAACCCCGGCTTGGGTGGAACCCAACCTTGAAGAACCCAAGGCGCCTGAGCCGCACTTCCTGCTGCACCCGTTCCAATTAAACGAACTCAACTCTGCTCTAAATCATGGATCTGACACAGCGCCAGGTCCGGACAACATCCATTACGCCATGCTGAGGAACCTGCCGGTCTCGGCAAAAACAAAGTTGTGCAGTATTCTGAACAGGATCTGGGCGAATAGAATTCAAATTAAGGAGATGAAAACAGCTCGGGTGGTTCCCGTGAGGAAGCCAGGGAAAGACGGCCGCAGGGTGGACTCCTACAGACCCATAAACTTACTGTCTGTACCAACAAAATCCTGGAACGCATGATCAAACAGAGATTGGAATGGTGGCTAGAGCATCACTCGCTCCTCCCTGAAACACAGTACGGATTCAGAAGAGGTAAAGGCACGGAGGATATCTTAGCACACCTGACAACGAAAATCCACTCTGCTTAACCAAAAACAAATTCATGATCGCCGCATACATCGATATAAACAGCGCATACGACCATGTATCCCTTCCGATCCTAGCTAAGAAACTTCACCGCCTAGGGATCCCACAAGTCTTTGTGGGAAATCTATTGGCACTGCTTTCAGACAGGTGGCTTGTAGTATCGCGGGGAGGTTCCCCTGTGGCATCCAGGAAAACAAATCGAGGCCTGCCTCAGGGCTCCGTTCTTGCGCCGCTGCTATTTAACCTGTACACTTGTGACCTCCACCATACTATGAGTGGCAGTATCACCATCCTCCAATTCGCCGACGATCTTTGTATATTCATAATAGGAGACTCATGGGAAGAATGCCTCCGGAAGCTGTCGTCGGAAATGGATAAATTCAAACAATGGCTGTTCAACAATGGCTTTGACATATCACCTACGAAGTCGGCCGTATCCATATACACCCGTCATAGAATGCCCGCAAGGGTCGATATAAAATTAGGACCCTTCACGTTCCCCGTAAAAAGCACGGTGAAATATTTGGGCGTATGGATCGACAACAAACTCAAATGGGGTACGCACATAAAAAACATAATCAAGAAATGCGATATGGCCACCAATCTCATTCGAGCAATTGCCAGCATCAAGTGGGGTGGCCACCCCGCAATATTATTAAGGATATACAAATCCTTGGTGGCGCCCTCACTTCGACTATGCATGTATATGCTATGGGTCAGCATCGGAAACCCTACTCAAAGAGCTGGACAAAGCCCAATATAAGGCTCTCCGGGCATGTGTAGGCGCCAATGAAATCGACGCCCACGAACGCGCTTTTAGTCCGAGGCACTCGAACCCCCGCTAAACATCCGCAGGAGCCTTCTTAGCTCGAAATTCCTCCTCAAACACAGCCAATATGCTGGTAGTAGTCTGATGAATGCAATTCACGATCTCGCAATGCAATGCCTTACTGCCAACTACTGGGTAAAGAAGAAAACGCCTCCAGTTGCGGCGGAATATTTAGAATCCTACAAGATATGTACGAGCATTCGACAAAACACAAAAATGCCATCCTATGAGGCCTCGTATTGGAGCACCGTCACAAACTTGGAAGTGTTTACAGATGTAACATTGTAAACTAAATAATAAAACGCATTACATTGATTGTAAAAGTATGAAAATATAAATTGTCATATATACTGATTAGCCAATACATTATGACCACCTACTTATTAGCATATTGGTCCCACCTCTCGATTCGGCTTAGCACGGATTTTTACAAGTCCTTGGTAGGTTTCGAGAGGTATCTGACACCAGATTTCTACGCACAGGTCGCGAAATTCCCATAAATTACGGGCGAGCGGCTCCTGGGAACGAGCAACACAGAAACGGAGAGGTTGGGTTGGCTGTTCCTCGTGCTACTGTAGTGAGCATCTATGGAAAGTGTTTGATGGACGGTGAAACCACGAGTAGGCGACAATGTGGTGGACACCCGAGCCACATCACAGAACGTGGAGGTCGGAGGCTTGCCCCGTCTGTAAAGTAGAAAAGGGAATGGTCCGTGGCAGAATCGCGATTCTCGCGCTCTGAAGCGCTTCTGGAAGAACCAGAATTGTACTCTTTCCGTCACATCTGCCAGAGATCACCCATATCCTGCTTTACAGAGCGGGCAAGCCTCCGACCTCCACTTTCTGTGATGTGGCGTGGGTGTCCATCACATTGTCGCCTACTCGTGGTATCACCACCCTTCTAACACTTTCCATGGATGCTCAATACAGTAGCACGCGAACAGCCGACCAGCCTCTCCGTTTCCGAGATGCTCGCATCCAGCCGCCACGCCCACAAATGGATGGCCCATAATTTAAGGGAATTTCGTGACCTGTGCTTAGAAATCTGGTGTCAAATACCTCTGGACGCCTGCCAAGGATTTGTAGAATCCATGCAACGCCGAATCGATGCTGTATTGCGTTAGAAACATGGAGCAATATGCTAATAAGTAGGTGGTATTAATGTTTTGGATAATCAGTGTATTTTGAGTCATTTGCTACATACAAAACTTGAAAACGTCAAATGTGAGCGTAAGACATTCCTAATTCAGTCGATTGATGGTGGGTACTGGTTTGTGATTAGTTCGTCGACAGTCAGTACAGGAGTGTTGCAGGTAGCCCGGGCGGGGAGCGTGGTGTTCGATCTGCCAGCCACCCGGTCTCAGCTGTTACGTCCGTGCCCAACGGTCGGTGTTCGCCCGGGAGGTTCTGCCTCTCTCTTGGCTCGATAACTTTCTCACTTTATTGGTTGTTATTTCTTGTAGCCTTCTCACACCTGTGGTCCCATAAGCCACACACCGTTAGCCAATAACTGTGTGTAAACTCATTTAATCAACATATACAGCTGCACAAAATATTTCGAAGGTAGTTGACAATCCTAAGTAATAAATCTGGTATGACATTTCGGGTGTGCATAGCTAACTTCGGGATCTACCTTCCAGATACGAATCTGTCAGACGCTGAATACATCTGGGTGTGTCTCCCTATTGACATGAGTGAAGAACTTTTCGGCCTTACACAGACTCAAGTATCTTTAATAGCTGATCATGAATGTCCCAGGAATTACACAACTCACACTTGTGGATTCTGGCGACTTCTCTGGCCACTGAAACTGCTGGATCCTTTTATTTTGTGTGGGAAAACCATGACAGTATCACGCACAAGTCATTATATTAAGTACTGAATATTTTAACAAACGAAAAAGGTAATCTCTAATACTCATTACAAAAGAAAGGAAATTTAACTACCGCCTATATCAACTGCATAACAGCGTTAACGAAAGTCACGTCTCCCTCCGAAGATAAACTCGTTACTCAACCTGTAAAACATTGCAGTGTACATTAAAACTTCCTTAACATTGAGCAGTGAGGGTATGTCAAAGACTAACATCACGACAAAGTCTCTGAGTCAGAACTCGCCGGTCTTTGGAACAAAGGAATTAGGTCTTGCAAGGATTGACTCCACGCTTGCAACACCTATCTTAGCATTTATTATCACAAAAAAACCTACTATAACACCCGTGGGATTTTTCTGTTCATATTTTTCCTTGCTGTCGATCAATAATTTACAGAAAAGAGAATCGTATCTAAAATGTGCATAATTCCCGCCTAAGAATTTATCGTTCTTACAGAGTAGGGTACTTGACACTAAAGAAATAACTTAATTTCAAAATAATGGACGCCGAAAATCAACTTTATTTGCTTGATAAGAATTAAAACCATATTACTTTTAATAAATAAAAATGCGAAAATGTCAAGCGACGCGAAATAACAATCAGAGCACGTGACGTCACGACTCAGCATGTACCAGTTTTGCTCCATGTAATAAGAGTCTGTCAATAATCTGTTGTCGTATATTTAGTTCTAGTTACCAATAAATAAATAAAAATTTGCTATGAAAGCTAGGTTTACCGAAGCAAAACGCTCTGATTTGCCCAAAATGATGCGACGATGCTGGGAAGTCTTTCTTGTAAGATATTGACTTTTGCACTGGAGAATTCTTCGAATAGAAAAATTTCTTAAAGAATACGTATTCAAAAATTTAAAGTGAATTTCAGAAACTAATATACCCTAGAAATAATTTTTATTATAAGCTAAATATTTTGCCCATTATTAGCAGAGGCAGTAGTTAAACTGAAAATATTGCTTAACTGCTGTGTACATAAGTAGACAATTAACTAGCAGGAAGGATTCCTGGCGACAATATACCAATATTCAAATGAGATGATATATTAATTATGATGATTAAATATAGCTAATCAAAAACGTACATCTATTTGAAAATAATAAATAAATAAATTGCTGACATTGTTAATCATGAGCAGCATATTCTTAGCTGTAGCGACGTTACGACAATTACGGACATATTTGGGAATAATTAGTAATTTGTTAGATGAGTTACATACTTGTATTTATTAAGAACATATATCAGATAACAAGGATGTTGTCTTACTAATTTCAACAGTTTATAAAGACATTATGTTTATGGAGCACACGATACTCTAGCGATAATTCATTTATGCTTAGATATTTAAGTCTATAACAGAAAAGTACTAAGGTACACAGTTTACTGAACATGATAAAATATTAAGTAAAAACTTACATCAAAGTGGTCTTTGCAAAAATATGTAATAGATTTTGTAGAAAAATGAGTTGGATCTCGGCGTGCAGGTGTTAGACACTTTTACACGTATTTTCCTTGTTTGTAACGTAAATAAACCATTTGTTTGTTGTTTTAATTGGAGTATTTACACACTGGGACATTACACAACATTTTTAAATTGTAGAATAAATTTTACCAATAACATAAGCAAACCTCGCTTTGTTTATGGCAGCACGAATTGAGACGTGACGTCATAAGAGACGAAATATCAACTATGAGAATTTTAGGGCAAATATTCAAATCAACATACAAAAATGGTAAAATTTTGCATTTTTCTGTTTGTTTTATATGGTTTATTATTGTAGACGGACAGCTGCAATATTGACTACTTTTCCAAAATTAGTCAAGTAAGCCCTACACTATTGTCAGTATTGCTTCAAGATTACACTGAAGTTTTCCGTTTTGAAACATTTGTATACAAAATATTAATTATTTTCAATCAACGACACATTTTGTTTTTCGTTTTAGAAACATTTGTATACAAAATATTAATTATTTTCAATCAATGTCACAAATATTTTATTTTTATTTTTTTTTCTGTATGGGGTATATATTACACATGAGTCTTCTTATACATAGTTTCTGCCTGAAAAAGGTTACTGTCTTATTATATTCCCTACTTGCCCAAAAGTTTTTTTACTATTACGAACAAAACAAAAGGTATTTAAATTATGTATATTTTTTAAATTTAAAAGGTAAAAAAGCAATAAATGTACGTACTGCAAGCTTTCAATGCAGTCCGCATTGCCACCAGAATAACTGTCTGTGTCACAAGGCCAGGATCGTTCCTCAATGGTTCGAGGAGCGTGATAGTGTAATGACCTTGATGTTTTAGCCACCAAACTCGTCTGATCTCAACCCGACAGAAAACCTCTCGGACGCTATCGGGCGTCAGATCCGCGCCCACAAACCATCGGTGTTCATTAGATGAACTGCGTGGCCTTTACGTAGAAGTCTAGAGCCAGATACCTCCGGAAACCTACCAAGGACTTGTCGAATCTACGCCACGCTGAAATGCGCTGTATTGAGTTCAAAGTTGAACGAAAATGTTACTAACAGGTGGTTATAATGTTCTAGGTCATGAGCGCACTTTTCTGATGGTTTCATATTTTCACGTTTTATTTCATAAGCAAGTATTCGTGCTATCGGGAGAACGCGTCACACATTGTTTGATTTCCTGGACGTTATCGCACTTTAGTTGGGGCAATAGTGAACTTTTTCACATCTGCAGAAACAACTAAAGCTTACAGGAATCTAAAACAAATTCCGGTTATCCAGCAGAGGAGTATTAGTGCATATGCGTTCGACCTAAAATTCTTTGATCAGTCACGCAAAGGACACTTCGGAAACGAGTGAAAAACTGAGTTGACGAATTTGAAAGAAATCTTTGTCATGCAATCCCAAAAGTACTTAATTTTATGAAACCTACAATCAACAATAGACAATACGCAGAACGCTATTTAGCGTAAATATAGTGTAATTTAATCGTCGATGACCAAGAAACAAAATTCTTACTAGGAACCATCTACATCCATCTCAATGTGTTACAAGGATGGTTCCAAGTGCAAGATGCTCATTTGAAGGCATTATCCTGAAAATTGACGTTTCAGATGTATTACTTTTGTTATGGTTTTACGCATCATCCACGTCTAGTTTGTTAGAGGCGGAAAAGCACTGCGGGCAACAAACAAGAAGGAATTCGGCCATGGCCTTTAGAAGGAACCATATCGACCTTATGTGATCACGGAAAACCACACAAAACCGAAATATGGACGTAATTCCTATTGCGAGGTCAGAGCGTTACCAAGCAAACACCACAATCTACTGTTCCGGTTCTAAAATGGTGTTTTAGAAAAAAGACGTTTATGAGGGTTTTTTTAAAATTCTTATTTCTTACACATTTTGAATAGCTTTACTCTTCGTTGACGTCGAGGTCAGTAAAGGCGGGAAAGGAAGAGAGGCAATGATTGGGAAGGAATTCGGCCAAGGCTTTTTGAAGGAACCATTCCGGATGAACGGCATCACTTCCGCGCATAAAACTCTTGACAATACGTACATGCATCTAAAGATATCTAGAAATGCCTAGACTAATATTAAGTAACCAAAAATAAATCTGCTACGTTAATATCCAAACTCATTTATTTCGTCCCTTAAATACTTATTACCGAGCTTGGTGGATGAACGGTTAACGTTCTGGCCTCGCATTCGGGAGGACGCGGGTTCGAATCCCCGTCCGGGCATACATACTTGGGTTTTCCATGGTTTCCCCAAATTACTCCAGGTGAATGCCGGGGTGCTTCCTTTAAAAAGACCATGGCCGAATTTCTTCCCGTTCCTTGTCCCCAGTCCCATTCCGCCTCTAATGACCTTAGCCGTCGACGAGACGTAAAGCCGTAATTTTTAAAAAAAAAAAACATATTCACGTAAAACATAGTTGCTGTGCCACAACACAATATAAAACGTTTTACGTTGGCACCTTGAGAGAAGAAAATTTTCAGTAATTTCTGCCTGAATATTGAGGCGGGTTGTCGACGTTGCGTAACTATAATTTCTATCACAGAACAATTGTTTGGATGTGAAAAATCGGTTAATAAAGCTAACACAGCGAATGAGACTTGAAGCATGACTGTGACTGGTTGATGTCAGTTGAACTTATTTCCAGGACGCAAAGTTCACAGAACAGGGAGAGTCGATTCCGCATGAACTGATACACCGGCCTTCAGAGTCGACGTTAACGCTTGACCTGCGCAGACAGTACGTTCAGCTCACCTCTGTTGTACAGACAGGGACAGGGAAGGACAAAGAAAACTAGAGATACTCGAGCTCTGTAGCTACGATGACAGAAAACTCAGCGAGATCACAATAAACAAAAATATTCAAACTCTTGTAATGTCACAGTTATACTTGTTATTAACGTCATCTTAGGAAGCAGAGGATCTATTAAAAAAGGTCTCAAAAACCTACGAGGTTTGGCAGCATGGGGGAGGGGGTGTACCCCTCAGGGGGGGGGTGCACGCTCCCTGATAAGAAAGAGGTATGCATATAAAGGACTGACCGAATATTTAATAGCACCTACTTTCGTTTTCTATCGGTATTATTTGCTCAGCGGAAATTATTCACGTATTGAAAATAATTATTTTTTTGCTGTTATCAGTCTTTCGTCTGGTTTGATGTAATCCTCCATCCATTCCTATCTTGTGATAACCACTTCATTTCTACATAGCCCATCCAACACACGTCCTTAATTATCTGCTTCATATATTCTAATCTCTGCTGTTCTTACCTTCAACTGTTCCCTCCACTAACAAGTAAATAAATCCAGCATGTCTCAAAATATGTCCTACCAGCCTGTCTGTTCTTTCTGTAAGCTTCTTCCACAAACTTCTTTCCTCACTCATCATTTCCAAAACTCATTAATTTCGTACTTTGTCTGTCCACTTATTTTTAGCATTCTTCTGTAGCCCCACATTTCAAATGCTTCAGTTTTCTTTCTGTCTTTCTCGTATTCATAAAGTTCATGCTTCGCTACCACAAAGTACAGTGCTACACACATAGACTTTTAAAAAAGTTTTTCTATGTTCTAGATCAATATTTGAAACTAATAGATTTATCTTTTTCATGAAGGTTCTTTTTGCTAGTGCTATTCTGCTTTTAACATCATTCCTGCTTCGGACAACGGTTGTAATTTTGCTTCCCAAGCAGCAGAATTCACTTACTTCTCCTATTGCATTCGATCATATTTTAAAATGTTTTTATTAACTCGCTTTCGGCTTTGTCTGTCCCGGTGGAACTTAGTAATTGGTTTAAAGCTAACTTCTCGATGAGCTAGAGACTTGGAATTTTCACCATAGCTCAGAACTGGATTTCAATGCATGAAAATGTGAAAAAAATTAGAAAAGTTCCCCGGAAAATTTCAAAATTCGTGAAAAACTGAAAGTATTCTTTTCTATGGATCGATTTGGCTATTATTTATTAAACTTAGTAACAGTCCGAATAAGGTTTTTAGTTAATGGAAAATTGGGAAATTCGGAGCAAAGTGATAGTCTTTTTTTCTGTGTACCGATTTGGCTATTTTTTTTTAAATGTTCGTAATTGTCCCGATAAGATTTTTAGCTAATGGTAAATTGGAAAATTCGTAGGAAACTGAAATTCTTTTTTCCTGTGTATCGATTAGACAATTTTTTTAAATGGTCATAATAGTCAGAGTAAGGTTTTTAAAGAAAGAAAAATTGGAAAAGTTCCCTGGAAAATTCGGAAAAACCTGAAAGTACTTTTTCCTATGGACCAATTTAGTTATTTTTTAAATGTCTTTAATGGCCGGAATAAGGTTATCAGAGAAAGAAAAATGGAAAAGTTGCCCGGAAAATAGGAAAAATCGGTAACAACTGAAAGTACGTTTTCTAGGGACCGATTAGGCTAATTTTTTTATAATGTTTGCAGTAGTCTGAATAATGTATTTAGGGAAAGAAAAATTGGAAATGATTCCTGAAGATTTCTGGCAGAACTAGTAATGCTTTTTTATATTTCACTTTTGTTCGAATTCCAGACCATGATTCAAACGACGGATATACATAACTTTTTTTGTTTTGTTCCTTATCTCCCCGGGATGGAAAAAAACCAATTAAATGTTTTCTATTAAAAAAATAGAGTTTGTATCATGTCTCTGTGATTATGTCATCAAAGTTAGTGGTGCTGACCCCGTCACATCCATTCTAGTGGCGGTACAGGGAGTGGGGAGCTCTACCTCCGTCAATCCTAAGGGATGCAGCAGGATCCGTCGGAACCACGTGACCATTGCCTTTACCTTACAAATTTTCACTCACATAACCCTGAAAAGCAGATAATAATAATAAAATAATAAAATGTACCATAATTCTATAACGGACTAAAAAGTATAAAGTAATTTTCCTAAGCCTTATGAAGGACAAAACCAGATACAGATTTCTAACTTCTTCTAAATTGTCCTGAAAATTTATACTTGGAAATTTTTGATAGCTATTAAAATACTTGTAAGATTGGTGATGAAAAACATTGGGCGCATGGAATACATAACTATAAGAAGTGTAAAAGTAGTTATCAATGAAAGAACTTACTGTTCGGCTAGGTTAACAAATCTTTGCAGTCTATTTCATGGGAATATAGTCACATGCTCCGGGAAAAATTAATACACGAAATTTAAGTGCATCTTGAATTCCAGCGGAGATACTAACCACATCGTGGCAAATTAATGTTAGGGGAGTGATAATGGTACGAATGATTATGCAGTATTCGGCGGAACGATTATAGTGCATTAAGAGTAATTATGTAAAGTCACTTGAAATTTTGGCTCGAGAGGGATGTAAAACTTCCATAATACTAGCAGATGGGCTTTATTCAAAAGTTACTAATTAATTTAATCATTTTTATTTGATTTTAAAGCTAAGAGTCATTCTTGCAGTTCATTGAACAAATACCTTTATATTTCTGAGTCAGTTAATCAGTTATAAATTAATATACATACAAAAAGAAAGTTTCCTGTATATCTGTCATTGAAATAAAAAAGTAACGTTTCAAAATCCATTAAAAATTGTAGTTTTAACAATTCAGCTAACGATTTATGCTTGCCACCCATAAAAAATACTTCGTTTTAAGTCGTAAGAACAATGAAAACTGTTCGTCCTTATTGTTTGTAATCTAACGGTAGAAAGTAAATAACATTTAGATAAACAAATGTGTGGAGACTACTTTCAAACCTACGGTGAGTTGTTGGTATTAATGTTTTGCGAATTTGTATTAAAGGAATTGCATTATTCATCACTTTTGTTATGAAGGAAAGTAATTAACAGGACATTTGAATTTAAAATGGCAATTTAACGTCGCAACAGTAAAACGCCATCTCTAAAAATAACACTAGTTCATTTCAGCCAAAGAGGTAACAAAGAAAAGCTCCGTAGAATAATAGTGATTCCTTTCTTACTGCAAAGTGCATCGGAGAAATTAAATATTTCCAATACAGTCTTTGAACTAAACCTGTACGTGAGAAGAGAAAGTCTAAAGATACAGAAACATCAAAAATATATATTGAAAGTAAAAAATACAAATGAAATTACGAATTTACCACAGATTATGAGGTTCGATGCTGTTGAATCTCCACTTATGCTTGAAAGACGGATTGGCAGTGCAAAATCTTAGAAGCGGAAATTGGGGGCCGTTAAGCGTTCCATTACTGAAATCCACGTAAAACAATAATATGGACAGCCGGTACGCAAGTCAATAGGATTGAGCTTGGGTTTGTTGCACCTTCTCGTGTCTAATACAACGCGCTAGGCTAAACTGTTGGGTGTCTCTGATAAAAAATGCCAACATAATGCACCACTCAATTCGCGAATGGTTGTTTCTTGCAATGGCACTTTGTCATAACGAATAAATTATCACATTAAATAATATTGCAGAACAATGTACTATTATAATTTAAATAAAACAAAAAGGCTGTGAAAAATATCATTTATTAAAATAACTTGAGAGGAAACAATCTGTGAATTTATTTATTGATAGCAGTTGAAATCTAAGTTGATAGAAAAACTTAAAATATGCATTCAAAATTAGGCTTACAGAACAACAACTTATTTGATAGTTGAATGGCCATTAGTTTAAACGTTCTTAATTTCGACCGGGAGTGGTGGGTGAGCGGTAACAGTCTGGCCTCGCATTCGGGAGGATACGATTTCGAAACTCCCCCGGCCGTCCAGATTTGGGTTTTCCATGATTTCCCTAAATCACTCCAGGCGAATGCCGGATGGTTACTTCAAAAGATCATCGCTGAATTTCATCCCACTCCTGGCCGCCAGTCTTTTCACTCCTCTTGACCTCAACGTTGATGAGGTGTAAAGCCATAAATAAAGAAAGCGTTTAAACTCGAACGTCGTTTAGCTGGGTTTGTTAACTGAAAGAACAAGCATTGACTGCGAATAATGCGGACGGGCGATGAACCTCTCCAGAGACAGGGTGATGAATCTTGACCCTCTGACTGCGTGTTCAGCTGACAACGACAAGAAAGCTCACAGGTGTCTATGTCTCCACTCCACTGCCTGACCCTGACATACGAAGGGGAAATTTATAACCCGTCTACCTGAATACAGCGATCAGCTTGGATAGGAGGACAACAGGAGCAGGGAAACACGACCTTCAGTCGCCAGTTCGGAGTGAACAGTATACAGCGGGAAAGGTCATATTATTTTCCAAGGGAATTCGGACGAACACATTCTATTTCTGCTTTATTCAACAGGCACTACATTGGCGACTGATGCAGTCATGTATCATAATTCATTTTGTACATTTCCCTTTGCCTTTGGTGTTCAAGTATCATAAAAATGCACTGAAACATGAAACTGGGACTGGCAAACACCTCAAGGCTCCCCCAAGTGTCTTGGAATTTGCCCTTTCACGCACACGCTAACAGTTTCCTTGAAACATCCAAACTATTTGGAGTTCTCCGCACGTCAGAGATTCACGATTAATTGTCCACGGAAGTATTAAATAAATGCATGACTGACAAATCAGTCACTGCAGTGCCCAGCATCAGGCATGGGATTAAATACTGTGATTTTTATACTAAATATCAAGTAAGGAAAATTTTAAATATCGCTGTACTTGTCAAAATATTGATAGCACTGGTAGTGATACAAAACTGTTGAAAATGGCATATTTAACACAGCACGTACTGTAGACTGCATTTATCTCTACTCAGATGATGTCAACATTTTGCTTCCAGATTTATTCCATGAGATTTACTGTCGTTTATGTAACGAAAAGGGCAGCATGATATTGTTGTTTATGCCAGAAAGAAATTTCTTTGAAACTAGCTGAGGGAATGTTTCATGTAAAGCGTCTGACCGTTTCATTATGCTCAATTCACTGTTGTTTCGCATGAATTGGCAGTCCCACAATTCTGTGTGACATCCATTTCAAATCCTATTGCGACGTTATAGGCCTACGTGTTGTCACCTTATTTTTTGACACTCTTGGTAAATCTTTCTATGCGGATGGCATAAATACAATGAATCTCGCTGGAGTAATTGTGTGCAACTCAAATGGCTTTGTGAAGAAAAATTACACCCAATTATTTTTTTAAAAAATTCATGTTTCGGGCTATGTAGCTTTGTGACGATCCTCGCCTTTCCCATGCATGTATACTTGTATATGTTATTGAAGCGATCCTGCAGATAAGGGCAGTTTGCTGCCGTTCAGACCGTGTGACTGATTTCTATTCCAATAAGGTAAATTTGATGTTGTTGGGGGAGGTATCGTCATCACCCCTGCTGTCAGGCTTGTAGCTTCCGCCGGTAACTTTATTTTCCAATTGATTTTTGCCGAGCCCTCGAGGAAGGCGCTCGCTCCTTCAATGTAGCTGCCAGAGGATCCTGGCTGGGCTTCAAGTATTGTATAGAAGGCTTTAAGAGAGTGGTCTGAAAACTCATAGGCCTCCAACGTAAATTATCCTAACCACCATTATATATCGTAATGTTAACTGATTTTTTAGAATGTCGTTAGAATCTTGCTTTTATTACTGGGAAAGAGATCCCGTTTCACCAAAATAATAATAATAATACTTTAACAAAAGTATCAAGAAGAGGAATGACTAGTCAAATACCTCAGTGAGTTCTACTGATCACCCTTATGATATTATTTGCCTTTATTTCTTTTAAAGTATCATCTGTGTTTTATGGGCCAGAGAAGTAAATGTTTTATCGTGAAGACTGAAGTACTTCTTACTTTCCCTAACCAGACCGGCGAATTGTGTAAATACGTTTAAATGGGAAATAGCTGATATTGTGAACTTCACTGGTGGAAGTTTCTCTGGATATATGTAATCTGATGGAGTATATGACAGTAAAAATAGAACTACAAAACTTTTGTTGTCAGTGATAAAGTAAGTTGTAAGGGTACCGAAAATCAACTTCATTTGCGCGTTAAGAGCTAAAAATATTGCTTGTAGTAAATTTAAAATGTAAAAATACAGCTTTTAATCACGTGATGCCGCTCACTTATCAGAGAACGCGACGTTACGTCTTAGCAAACGTCAGTTTTCTTCTGTGTAGTTACCTTCTGACGACGATCTTGGCGTCGTTTCTTCTGGTATTGATTCTATCATTTGTTTAGTTTTCCTCACTGAACACTTTGTTTTGTAACTGTATTCCTTTCTTCTAACTCGTTAGGAGATTCAATATGCATCATTCTA
The DNA here is from genome assembly GCA_031002005.1 of Vandiemenella viatica. NCBI lineage: Eukaryota > Metazoa > Arthropoda > Insecta > Orthoptera > Morabidae > Vandiemenella > Vandiemenella viatica. The sequence continues at coordinate 335,942,737 of CM061921.1, read as the reverse complement.
TGTTTCTTGACTATATCTTGGAGGTTCTACTGTTGGTATTTTTCTATCTGGTTGGAAATCAAAGTTTGCTCCAGTACAGTTTGGTTTCATGTGTATTTGCTACATACGTCCCATTATCTGAGACTCCATATTAGTTTTCAGTATCGTTTGACAAATGTAACTAGGAAATATTTATATCTATTCAGAAGAAACTAGCAATGAGACAATCAGATGTTGTGAACACATATTTAGGGGCATGTAGCAGACATTAAGGTACTAATTTGGAACAGTGCTAAGAAATACACCTCAGGCATTCTCAGGAAAATCTACCTCAAAGTCTGACCATGCCTTTATACTATTAAAACGTTGCAATGCCGCTCAGCTGGAGCAGTGGTCTGGTGATTAGAGTGATATATAATAGTTGAGTTGAGTGCCTGTGTTTCTAATCCTTGAAACTGATAATTTTACGTAAAATGTTTTAATCCACATAAGCGTAATTAGTAAATTATTTCTAAATCTTCGTTTGTGTAAGATTTACTCATATCTTTATGTAGGTAATAACCATATAAATATCAGCAAGTGAAAAACTACATAAAAAGATAAGATATTAATATTTGATAGGTAACATGCGTGAATTGGTATCAAGAGATGAGCTAATGCTTTCATTGTAAGCCACTTTATTTCTTCCCAGATTATATTAGTACGCTTAAAAATACTATTGATTGACTTACGGCTTCTCTGAGTAAGGAAATACTTTTTATGACATAAATGAGGTCTGTCTTCAATCAGAGAATATGAAAACAAGTTTTTTACATACAACAAAAATGTCCTGCAAAAAAAAGAAAAAAAAAAACTTGAACGAAAAAATTTAGTGACATGAAGTATTAACTATTAAAAAACAGATAATATTTAGTACATACTGCTTTTATGATTCCATTCCAGTCGCTCAGATGCCAGTCCATCACTTCATTTGAAGAGCTACCATAATGGAAACGCAAGGAAAATGTTTGAGAACTTTGAAGTCGATTTTCTTGAGAATACTTGAGTGATACGCCTAATAACAATATTACCCTGGTACATGCAGCCAATATTACAGTCATAATTTTTTTATCAATGTAAACTATGATACTGTGGTGTACCACATGATCATTTTGCAGTGGTATTAATTTATGAACATTATTATTAATAATTTTAATTCCCTGTCTTGTTGCTATCATTTACTTATAATTTTGGCAACATAGAAAGTAATTTAACAAGCTCTTTTGATCAAGTAGTTTAAATTCCAAAATCGTTAGATGGGATGAAGTTGTTTCTACAAGAGTTAAAGACAAAGTGAAACTATCAAATACCACAAACAGTGTTAAAATTGTTTTTAAAGCAAATTTATTAATTGCGTCGTTAATTATACTAATTAACAGTTGACACACATATTTTACACGAAATTAAATACATAATCACATAAGTTAGTTTGGAGATAATTCTACAAAATCGCTTTAGCTTAGGGAAAACAAATTACCAGAACATTAAAATTCCTATCCTGTGATTTGTATTACTAGGGCAAAAACGGATGGCTACAATGTTCAGATTTTGATTTGCGGTGGGTTCATCGCTAAGTTTTGATATGACAATGTAGATGACTTCAATAGGCAGCACGGAGTCATAACACCACGATCCGTGATCATCACTGGTTCATTACCGGACTGTAATGTCTCTTCATACAAAGACACGGTAATACCTGCATATAGCGATCTATCTTGCTATTCATAATCAGAAAACATACTGGTATATTCCTTGCACCAGTACAAAACTTAAAAATCCAATGACCAAAAATTTAAGTACAACACAAGTATCATGCACTGCATGTCATACTGGTAGCGAAATATCTTGAAGCCAGTAGGCTTCCGTCGTTTGGTTTTCTTCCAAAGAAAACACCGGTATCTTCTCCTTCCACCCACTGACATATGTTTTCACCAGTATAGGCGTTTCAGCAACGTCCCCTCTCTATGATCGTCCGAGACTTCTGAATCACTGCATGTTTGTTTAATTTTCTTTTCATTTTCCACAGTTTCAAATGCTTTATCTACACACACGTGACAGTCAGTTCTTCGAATTAGACACTAACGTCTTCACACCGAAATTTTTAAAAGTTGCTATTTTTCTCCACGTCACAAGTACCCGGGTAAGACAATGTATTAGCAGATTCCCTATTATTTCTCAATTCTGTTAAGATGTTTTCGCACGCACAGAAACTTTGTCCTGTTATGCGCCTTTAGATAACAATAAAATTTCCGGGATCCTTATAATTCTCCAGGGATTGCTAGCTTTCAGTCTCCATTCCGAGCTATTTACCTGCTCTTAACCGGCTCTTTTGTATCGCCTATCTGTCTGTTGTCCCCTTCCCACACACAATCCTCACACATTTTAATTACTATTATTAATAATATATATTTATTTTTAAATGTACCAGACGTCAGATGGTGCAATACTACACCAAATAAAAATCTACATAAATGTGATCTTCACAAAAACAAATTACAGCAATAATTTTAGTCACTTTTCCGCATATTAACTTGATGAAAATGTAAATAAACAATTTCTGTGGTGTCTGAATTGATGTGTTTATACATTGAGACACTACACACCACTTTATAACTCATTTAAATAGCGTAATTACCAAAATAATGATTTGTTTATAACACTACTTACTGAGGAGTGACGTCACGTAGACGAAACTTCAGCAATGAGTTTTGTGGCACCTGAATTTAAAATAGCATAAATAAATACAAAATTTTGTGTTTTACGTTAGTGTTTTTTCTGATTTATTATGTTATTCTAGATGCATAGGTTCAATACTAAACAGTTTTCCAAAATTAGTCTTGTATCCATTGTAAGTTCAACCCAAATTTGGCGCTCGATAGTTCTGTACGACATTCCTCTATAGGTTCTCAATCTTATATATATAAAATTCTCCCGTCATGATGTTTGTCCAAGATAAACTCCGAAACTACTTACCCGATTTTGATGAAATTTGGCTTAATGAGTGTAATTTGGTCCACCTAAAAAGATGGGATAGTTTTTATCTCGATTATTGATCTAAATATTTATTATTGCGAATTAGATGTTCATTTAATGTTTGTCATAGGACAAAAGTTTGTAATTTATTGTAAGTTCAGTAAGATCGAAAGGTGCTCGGTTCGAATCACTGTCTCGGTGGGGATTTTCATAGGCACTTAACCCGACCATCACCTGTGGCGAAGCTTGCTGTGTAATGAGAAGTACGCCAGGACGGTTCCGTGGTTCGGATTCCACGTTAAACTGTAGGTCCCCTCCACATGGCAGGATTGGCGGGCTAGGTTAAGGCGGCTACGATAGGGGCAGAATGCGCAGCCAATAGCAACCCTGTCACCAGGTCATTACGACCACACGAAATTATTATTATAGTTCCATAAGTTTCAAACAGATGCCGATGTGTTAATTTATCGACACAACAATATATGCTGCTGTGTTGTGTTCTGTCTCTCTGTCTGTTTCTTTGTTACGTTTCTTGGGCTAAACGGCTAAGCCGATCGTGATGAAATTTGGCGAGGAAATGCTGTTTGGCATTAGATTGGACAAAGCATAGTTTTTGTATAAATAATACATGTTGTCATATAATTTTGAAAAATTAATGAACGGTGTCAGACAGACACGTAGCATGTGTAAGTGTCTGTACTACCTACACAAAAAGTGGTCTGGTAGCTCAGTGGTTAACGCACTTGGTTGTTGATGTTTGAAGCATGGTCTCTGGTTCAAATCCAGGTGAAAGCAAACGTTTTTAAAAATTGTTGTTGATTGTATGAGTCACTCCTGGAACGTCGGTTGTTCGGATTGCATGTTAAACAGTAGATATCACAAATATAGGGGTACAATGCGAGGCAAAGCGTAGGTAGTCTAGCAATGCAGTAGGTGTAGACTTTTTTACGTTATGTTGATCCCTCAGGGGTTGTTACTCCCGCTGTCAGTGTGTGAGTGTGATCTGCACTAATAATACTATAAATTCGGAGGTTAGTCTCTGTCTTTTAGTTACGTATTGACGACTAAATAGCTATACCGATATTGATCGAATTTTACATGGAAATACTTTGAATCTGTAGGAACAGCACAGGACATTTTTTTTCCGGTTTTAGTCATGAAATTTTGAGAACTTATCGAATGGTGACAGAGGACGGATGTGTGCGTAAGTCTGTAATGTTACGTCGGTTGCTCAAGCAGTGCTTCTCGCGCATCATGTTAGTGTACGATTTATTAATATATTTCGTTTAGAGACAAAACGTATTATTTCGTATAGATGTCGTTTTGCTCTGCACTGTACTATTATTTTGTGTCTGCCTAAAAGTTTCTGGCAAAAGTTTATTTTGCCTTCTTTTTTTACATCCCTTGTGGGCGTAAACTGGCCTATTGTATAGTTCTAGCTTCCTCACACCTTCGTTTGTTTTACTGTTGTTTTTTTTTAATAGGTTGGAAATAGATTGTCTTCATAAGACAGGTTTATAATAGAGTGATGGATTTCCTGTCATATTATGCCGACTAGATGTTGTTTGGGACCAATCCTACGTTACCAACAGCTTTCTATATTCAATTCTGGCAACGAAATTCTTACTCCACGCGTACGAAGTTGCGGGTATCAGCTAGTATGTTTATATGCAAAATGTTTTGACGTACTAAGGGATTTGAAGCTCGCAAAGTTTTGTCAGTATAGGTACGCAATATACACATACCGATCATGGTGGGTGAACGGTAACGCTCTGGCCTCGCATTCGGGAGGACGCAGGTTCGAATGCTCGTTCGGCCGTCCAGATATGGGTTCTCCATGGTTTCCCAAAATTACTCCATTCAAATTCTGGCATGGTTTCTTCAAAATACCACGGCCGTATTACTTCCCGTTCCGTGTCCCCAGTCCTTTCCCACAGCTAATTACCTCGACGTCGACTAGGCGTAAAACCCATAAAAAAAGACAAATATATCAGTGCGTTACAGAAATCTCTATACGGACATACCTAATTGTCTGCATTGTTACCATATCTCTGCCTTGGTTTGTAAACTAGTTCTATTGCATATAAGCTGGCGTTTGTGGTTGAGAAACAAATCCTGTGATAAAATCTATGGTCGAATTTCTTCCCATTCCTTGTCCGCAATTTTCTACTAGCTATGATGAACCGGGAACATCTAACAAAAAAGTATGTGCGTCTAGGAGACGCTATCCTAGGTAAGACGTAGAGATATTAATTATCTTTGTTCGTCGCTCTTGCTTGCGTTAACGAGCCGATTTCAAAGGTGGACGACCAACAAGAAACCGTATAAGTTATCACAAACTCTCTACAAAACCGGTGCTGTTCCAGGGAACACGTTTATACGACTGTCACATCAGAGAACAATTTTTGACGTCTTCTTCAAAGGTCCGGCTAGGTAAAAAACGTGTGTTTTGAAAAACTTAACTGTAGATCGTTTCCACACGGGGTGATCAAATCCCCTGCCAAGCTAATTAAACTGCTGTCAATCACATGCCAAAAAAAGGTGTATGACATTGTTAGCCTGGAGACAACTAAAGGTAGGTGAACAGCCGGTTTGACAGAGTATCGATATGCCACGCATTCGCCTCTATGGTGGCTACCCTTAACGTAACCCGGCAATCCTGCCAGGTACCGTACAGAGGACTTATAGTTTCACGTCGAGGTTTTCTGCCGTACATCACATATCACAGCATGCTGTGCCAAAGGGGATTGTAGGGATCCCCACACAGGGATACGAACCGGGGACCTTTCGATCTCCACTCAGACGCCTTAACCACTGTGCTACCTGTTTCTCTGAAGGATATTTGTGACAAACGCATTAGACCAAACTGTTACATTACAATGCAAGACTTGATTGCGGTCTTAAGCGTAGCTTCGCGTAAAAACATAGGTATCACCTGGAGGGGTAAATACGTGATCTCTTGTCCTTAGGCAAAAATATGAGCACATTGCATCGGTTTGCAAAAGCTGGGTCGGATGCATCTGGAAAACTGATACACAGCTGATGTCGAACTGATCTGTAAGAGTAGAAAGACAGTCTGCCATTGTTCTGATGTTTCAGTGTCAGCTAGGTTTACTAAACTCTCTTCTTCTGTTTTAGTTTGGAGGATACTTTATTATTTGTAATAGACAATTTCTTCCAGTTGTATTTATTGTTTTTGCGTTATAGTGTTTTTATTTTTAATCTACTAGTCTTAGTATCATTTCTGCTACATTTCATCACTTTAGTCTTGCCTCGATTTATATTCAGTCCAAATTTTTCCTTCAGTATTTTCTTCATGCCATTCAGTAATTTCTCAATATCATCACCCTTTCTGCTAATAAGACAATGTCATCAGCAAATCGTAGCATACAGATTTTTTCTCCTTGAACACTTATGCCTCATTCAATTTTTTTTTTTTTTTTTACTTTCTTTATTGCTTCCTCTGCATACAAGTTGAACATTAACGGGGATAGACAACCTTGTTGCACACCCTTATTAGCTGACGCTTGTCTCTCGTGATTCTCTACTTTTATTACAGCCACTTGATTCTTATATAGTTTTAAAGTATTCTTTCATCTCGATACTTACGACCTGAATTCTTTAAAATTTTGAACATTTTGTCCCACCTAACATTGACAAAAGCTATTTCTAAATCAACAAATGCCATAAATATAAATTTGTTTTTCTTGATTCGCCCTTCAAGGATTAATCTTAAAGCCAGAATTGTTTCCCTTCTACCGCGATTTTCCCTAAACCCAAACCGATCTTCACCTACTATGTCTTCTACTACCCTTTCCGTTCTTCTGTATATTATTCTGGTCAGAAATTTTAAACCATGTGATTTTAGACTAATGGAGCGATAATTCTCACATTTGTCGGCTTGTGCTTTCTTTGGAAGTGTGAAGATGATATTATTATCAAAATCAGTTGGAATTTCTCCTGTTTCATAACTTTTTGATGTCCTAGGGATTTAAGAAGTTCTGCAGGTATCTCATCAATCCCAACTGCCTTATTTGCTTTCAAGTCAATCAGAGCTCTATTAAATTCTGTCCTAAAAACAGGATATCCCAAGTCATCAATGTTGACTTCGCCTTCCTTTTCCATTACGCTATTGTTCAAGTCGTCCCCATCATACAGTTTCTCAATGTATTCCTTCCAACGGTTAGCTTTATCGTCTGAGCTTAAATGAGTTTCGCGTCGACGGCTTTAATGATCACACATTTTCCAAAATTATGTTTGATCTTCCGACATGCAACATCTACTTTGCCTATTACCATTTTATTTTCTACTTCTTCAGAATTTTCTTCTAGCATTTTTTTTTTATTTGCTTTCTAAATTGCCTGTATTGCTCTCTTCCTGATTCATCTTGAGCATTTGTATACCTTCTCCTCTGATCCATCAGTTCCAAAATCTCTTCTGTGATCCAAGGTTTTTGGGCGGCTTGTTCCCTAAAGCCTAATGTTTCTTTAACAGATTTCATTACTTCGGTCTTTAATGAATTCCATTCGTCCTCGGTTGAGCTGATTTCAGAATTACTTCCTAGACCTAAGTCTGCCATTTCTGCAAATTTTTTTCTCGTGGTAGGTTGTGTCAGTTTACTTACTTCCAGTCTGTTCTGCTAATGTTGCTTCCTTATTCTCTTGAATTTCAGCCTGCACTTCATTACTGTCAAATTATGGACAGAGTCTATGTCTGCTCTTGGGTACGCTTTACAGTCTAGAACTTGATTCCTGAATCTCTGTTTGAGCATGATATAATCTGGCTGATATCTGCCTGTATCCCCAGGACGTTTCCAGGTGTATGTCTTTCTTGAATGGTTCTTAAACAGTGTGTTTACCACTACTAGCTTATATCTTTCATAAAATTCTAACAACAAGCTTCGTCGCTCATTTCTTTCTCCTACACCAAAACTTCCTAGAATGTTTCCCTCTTTTCCTTCTCCCACTATCACATTCCAATCACCCATGATTAATAGCTTTTCCTCCCCCTTCATATATGGATTAATTCTTTAATTTCGGTGTGTATTTTCTCTATTTCTTCGTCATCTTCCTTTGAGGTTGGCATATACACTTGTACTAACGTGGTTGGGCCGGGCTTGGTTTCTAACCTCATCATAATAATCCTGTCATTAAAGTGTTCATAATAAACCTGTTTCCCTACTCTCTTATTCATTACAAATCCTACACCAGTGATTCCATTCTGAGCTTCTGTGCTAATTATCCTGTTTTCTCCAGATCAGAAATCCTGTGCGCACTTCCATTTAATCTCGCTAATCCCAACAACATCTAACTTAAGTTGTTCCATCTCCCTTTTTAGGTTTTCTAACGTACCTACCCTATTCAGACTTCTAACATTCCACGCTCCGACTCGTAGAATTTTCTATCCATTTTGATGACTCCTCCCTGATCAGTCCCCATCCAAAAATTCGACTCTGGGACTATTTTATCTCCGTAATATTTTACCCAGGAAGAAGCCATCATGATATATGTAATTTGAGAGGGTTACATGTTCTCGGGATACCCTTTGGGTATTTAATGCAGTGGTTTCCCGTTGCCCACTACATCCCCATGACCTTAATCATTTCTGATTCATCCGCCTTTAGGGGCCGTTTCTAACCCCAGGGGCAAGAGGGTGCCCTCGACCACTCCCCGCTCATCCGCCCACCTTTCTGAGGCCGTTGAGAAGCAGTGGGTGACTCCTTATACCGGGAATCATTCAGTAGCCAGAGCCTCGTCCATGCAAACAGGGTGCACCACGTGTAGGAGAGGTTGTCATTCGGATGGAAAAGGCTAGTATAGTCTCTCCCAAACCCTTACACCCCATAACTTATACAGGAGGTTAATTCTGTGGCAATCGAGACTGGTCACCCAAGATGCAAACACATTTGTAGAGAGCGTGGCACTGAGGTGATATTTCAAGTTCAAAGTTTCGTGTGAAATAACGCTGTACAATAAACTTTATGAAGCGTTTCAGAAATACTTTTCCAGGGAATTTTAAATGTGAAAAGCGGCTTCAGTGACCTATGGAAGCATTTTTTATTTTTTTATTTTTTTTTTGCTCTCGTCAGTCTTTTGACTGGTTTGATGCAATCCTCCATCCCTTCCTATCCTGTGCTAACCTCTTCATTTCCACATATCCCTTACAACCCACGTCATCGATTATCTGCTTCATATATTCTAATCTTTGTATTCCTCTACAGTTCTTACCTTCGACTGTTCTCTCCACTAACAAATTAACCAATCCAGCATGTCTCAAAATATGACCTACCAGCCTGTCTCTTCTTTCTGTAAGATTCTTACACAAACTTCTTTGCTTACCCATCATTTCCAAAACTCGTTCATTTCTTACTTTGTCAGTCCACTTAATTTTCAGCAATTTTCTGTAACACCACATGTCAAATGCTTCAATTTTCTTTATTTCCTGTATTCCTAAAGTCCATGTTTCACTACCATAAAGTGCTGTGCTCCACACAGAGTTTTAAAAAGTTCTTTCCAATTCCTAGATCAATATTTGAAACTAAAAGGTTTCTCTTTTTCATTAAGGCTCTTTTTGCTAAAACTGTTTTGCTTTTAACATCATTCCTGCTTCGGCCATCGGTTGTAATTTTGCTTCCCAGTTAACAGAACTCACTTACTTCTCCTATTGCATCTGATCTTATTTTTATATTTAATCTACCAATGTTGGTATCATTTCTGCTACATTTCATCACTTTGTCTTGCTTTGATTTATATTCAGTACAAAATCTTCCTTCAGTATTTTGTTCAAGCCATTCAGTAACTTCTCAATATCCTCAGCCCTCTCTTTGTCATCGGCAAATCGTAGCATACTGATTTTTTCTCCTTGAAAACTTATGCCACATGGAAGCATGTTAAGCAGCAAAAAGAAATCATTTCCTGGTAATATAGAAAGAAAAGCGATAGAAACAGCAACCAAAAAATGTAGTTCTTCTTAGTATTATAATACGGCATGTATAGTTAGCACTACTTTATTAATAAGAGAAGAATTTTTTAAAACAACATGAAGAAAAAAAGGTCCCATATTGTGCCCGAGAAAGAGGTTTTCCCAATAATTAATCATTTGTATTATTGGTAGTGTCACCATTTGAGTGAAAATATTTATAGCTACAAAAAATAAATAAATCAAATATCAGTCCTGTTTATTACATACGCAATAATTTTAATGGTAGAATGGTATGAAAAAATATAATATGGAAGTAATTATGTTCCACTACAGGGTGGAGCGTCAGGGTACGTGGGGGAAGCAAGGTGTTCAAATGAGGCCAAACTGGAATCATGAGTTTATGGTCGCACCCTTAAAAAAAGAAATGAGATATCACAAAAACAATTGTTCTATAAATAGTCCAAATCTAGTGTTTGTTTAGTTACAAGAAGTCACCATATCTTGTCCTGAACCAGTCTACTTTTTGTGGTTTGTATTCACTTTCTAAAACAGAATGATTTCTCTGGTTGCCTGTATAGATCGTAGATTTAAAATAAAAAGTCTGGCTACTGTAATTTTTACTAATGAGATGAAAGTCATATTATTTATTACTATCTGATACCTGCGACTTCGGACGCGTGGACTTATAATTTCATTTTCAGAATTGAATATACAGTCCGGTCAATTTAGCCTGAAAAATAGGGGTACCCTTGCATAAATTTCCAACAACCTGAAAATTTGCATGAAGGTTAGGGATACCATTATAATGAAATTGTGAAAAGTCTCCATCGATCCCCTGTGTGCAAAAAATTTTATACAATGTCAAATTTCGCAAAAATGGGTTTTTCGTATTTTTTAGCGAAGCGGTTAGGTTTACGATAAAAATAGCTCAGACAAAAATTGTAGATCATGTAATTATCTACAAAAATTGTTCTTATACTTTTATTCCTAAGATTTACAATTTCTGAGAAAAAGCCATTCTAAAATTCACTGAAGTTGTATTCTCCATAATATGCATGACTACACTGTCTATGTACATCATTGGACGCATAATAGAAGTATAAATATAAGTTGCGTGGCTAAAACATTTATAATGAATGATAATACTGAGAATATGAGCTGAAAAGAAACCCAGTCCCACATTTTATGTGACCACGTGGCCTTGAGCAACACCTGTCTGCTGTTCAATTGTCTACCTGGGAATGCCCGTCCACCTGCTCTTTTTTCGGAGGTCCCAATGAAGTACCGTTGGTCTTGAACGTTCCCTCGTAGTGAAAACACGTGGCTATTGCTAATATTCTTTACTAAAGTTCGTGCTGTATTCAGTTTTTAAAATATGTCGCAATTTTGCTTCATTTGTAATAAAAATTTGCCTGCAAGCGAAATGGTTACTGTTGATCATGGCATGAAGATGTTCATTGACGCAAGTGTTGAAAGATATGATGAATACACTGACTACCTAAAAGGACAAAAGTCAGTGACAATTCATGTGCAGTGTCGTAGAAACTACGCTCGGAAGAGAAGTTAAAATTTCCACCATGTCTAAAATTACAGAACTGACATTTGATAATATTAAACTCAAACGTACTGATAAAGTAATTCCTCTGTTAGCAGTGGGTAGCACCATAAAATTTCATGATGAGAAAGTACTTGTTGAGCCTGTGTTATTATTTCAACGCATGACTATTACAACGTCATTTACGATGAAGTTGAAAAATATTTTGAATATGAATTGGCTCCCTACCCTTTGTCCTTATTCGATGAGCTTGGAATGCTGAAATCACAAAAATCAGCCATTTATGATTGCTTTCAAAAAGTAAACATTGATATTGACAACATAAATGCTACAAATACTATCGATGGAGGATATGTATTGCACCGTGTGGTCTGAGATCGAGAAGATACATTCAGCAACATCTGAGATAAATATGTTCAGTATATACGCAGACAATTGAGTCAAAATGTAACCGTAGTATTTGATGGCTATACCGATTCTACAAAAAATATTGAAGCCGCAGAACATCATCGCCGTGTGACAAAAAACATCGGCATCTTCTGATACTCTCTTTGACCAATTTATGACAATCCCAACTAGCCAACAACAATTTCTGTTAAACACAGTAAGTCTCGGTGCATTGCAATGTTCTACGAAAAATGTACTAGTGAACATATATTAGTCAAGCAAGCTGACAATGACGCTGATGTACTTATCATAGAAATTGCAATAAATCAATTTGATCCAGTAGATTTAAATGTTGTTGTTGGTTAAGATATTGATCTGTTAGTATTACGTACCGCTCGCAATCCAACTGAAAAAATCATTTACTTTTTAAAACCAGGAAAGGCTCAACAACCGTCGTAAATTTTTTCAAGTACAAGTTGTTTATCGGCCTATCCTAAATGTAAAGATCACATTTTATTTTTACATGCTATGATTGTTGCTTCTTATAATCCATTCTGGTAGATAGTAGACATTTGGTTTAAATCTGATGATATCGTATTGTTTTGTGAAACAGGGAAGAGTCATTTCTTGGATCACTAATGGTAGTTTTTGTTTTATTTGGTTGAAGCTAGTGGCCAATAACGGTGTGGAGCGGTGAGGCATGTTTCCCCTCCTATCCATTATTGTTGCAAGTCCCTTTGCCTTCTGGGACACCGGATGGTTGGTGATTGAGGCGCTTCTCATTAGGTAGATATTTGATAAGAGTTGTCGCCTCGTTTCTAGAGGCATTTCTCTGGCTTCAACTAATAGCGCATTTGATGCTGTAGATTTCATTGGTCCAATACATATTCTAATAGCTCGATGTTGTGCTATATCCAAATTTCGGAGTGTATAAAAAAGGGGGGGTGGTTATTATTATCTCCAACACCTACCTTCATACCTTTATACGTGAGTTATTAAATATGAATATGAAAATGAAAATGATTTAATGGTTGCAAAGGGTGAACGAGAACCATGAATATTTTACACAAAATATGATCCAATTTATTGAGTCTTATGGCTTATACAAGGCCGGGTAATAGTTAACGTTACGTTAAACATATTCCAAAGACAACAAAAACAAGCAATACCTGACGTTTACAATCCGCCGATGAAAAGCAAACATAAAACTGAATTAAATATTTCAACAATTAGCAAAGTCAACATATTATCAACGTGGCAACACAGGCCATCAAATTGAAGTTAACATTTACCACAAAAAGAGTATCCCAGGGGCGCCATATATTGTTAAAAAGCATCGTCTTGAATTTACACAAGATCAGCAAGATGCTTGGAATTTGAAGTTAAACATGAAAATTAGTTAGCTCAGTGAGTTTATGGCGGGAGCAGAGTCTTATCTCAGTGCCGCTTAAGGGCTCGCAAGTCTCGTCAAAACCCAATGAACTGTGACCGTATGCGTCGGTACTTTACCATGATTGCATCGTCGTGATGAAGTGTGACACGCACAGTGCCACTGCAGTTGCGAAAGCCAGGATAGTGGATTCGCCAACCTTACCACATCAACTTCCAGATTATGGCAGGCATGCCATACAACTTCTAGCTCCCCAGAGCAAGAAAGTGTGATCAGACACAGTCACTGATCACCGGATGAGAGCGTGTCGGCTGACTCGTCTGCACAGTGGCTCGTCCCGACAGCAAGTGAAGTCAAAAATGGCCTCTTCTCTTCTTCCTCGGAAAAGTCGTCTCCATCTCGCCACATGCAACAGAATCCCTTGAATTAACATTTGTGAACCCCTATAAACGTTCACGATTGGTGCATCGATATATGTCCATCATCACGTGTTTCATATCGTAGCTGGTATTTGCTGTCCGCTCGCGCCTATTCTGGTCGACCTTCAAGACACCAGGGCGGGGGGTGCGAGGTCGATGGACCCTCCGACTAACGGTCCGCTTGCATCCTCTGCTTTGTGAGTTATGGCGCCTGTCTGCCGGCGAAACTTGCCATTGTCCCGGTCTCTGAGCGTTTAAAATGGCAGTTCCAACTTCCCATATTCAACTATATTACTGAGCAGCAAGTTTTGTAGAAATTAAAATTATAATACTGATAACTCTGGCCACCTGGGTTTAATATACAATTATTTACCTATGCAATTTCCCTATTATTTATGATATTTACAACTTACATAATTGAATATTATAAAGAAAATCTGAATATTAATTAATTATTTAATTATATTCATTGTGGGTGACTCTGTCATACCACAGGAGATTATACTTAGGGGCGTTCCCGTAACAGATGCTTCCATAATAGAATATGGGACGGATTAGTGCTCTGTATATATTAAGCATTATAGCCGGATCTGCACACCACCAGGTGCGTGTTACGGATCTTAATATATTCAAGTGGCGTTCCGTTTTGGTTATAATATGGTTGATGTGCCCTGTCCATGTTAGTTTACTATTCATTATTAAGCCTAAGTGTCTGGCAGATGTGCACAACGGGAAGGAGTAAGGTCCCAGATGAAGCTCAGTCTCTCGATATATACTTTGTTTCGTAGAAAATATCACTGCTGAAGATTTCGATGTTGAAATGGTTAGTCCTAGATGTTGTGCCCAATCATATAATCTCCCCGCAGCTTCTTTTAACCTCCAGAGGATTATTCCTAGGGATGTGGACGTCGTGTATATACATACGTCGTCTGCAAATTTTAATACTTTTATTGTGGGACTAAATATTTTTTCTATTTCCCCTATGTAAATAGTGAATAGTAAGGGGCTAAGGATTGTTCCTTGTCGGATTCCTGTTGAAACTATGAATGGTCCATGTAGAGTATTGTTTTGTTGCCGTATATATATAGTTCTACTATAGATAAGATTATATATTCCACAGACAAATACCTCAGGAAGGTGTAGTGCCTTGAGCTTTTCTATTAGTATCGGAATTTGAACATTGTCATAGGCTCCTGTAATGTCTAGGAAAACAGCTGTAAGAAAACTTTTGTTGATAAAAGTTCGTTCTATGTCTAATGTGAACGTACTGATACAGTCATATGTACTTCTTCCTTTCCTAAATCCATATTGACTATTAGGCAGTAAAATTGTGATATTCAAGCCACCATTCTAACCTCCTTTTTACGATTCGTTCAAACGTTTTACCTATGCAGGAGGAAAGGGCTATTTGGCGATAGGAGTTGGCATTTTTACTGTCTTTACCTGGTATTGGTACTGGAATAATAATCGGAGTTGTCAAATTTCTTGGAAATTCACTTTTGACCATGAATTAGTAAAGATCTGTATGATAGCTACCTTGGCGCAGTGTGGGAGATGGTGGAGCATGAGGTAATGAATGTTGTCTATTCCTGGTGTTGTATTTGAGGCTGATTTCAGGGCCATTTCCAGTTCGTTGAGTTTAAATTCCTCTGATAGGATATTTTGTCGGTTATTTTCCGTGTGTTGGTTTGTTAATTTTAGAGGCTCTGTAGGCACATATGGCGGGGCTACCTTTTTTCGAATTCTTCCATACAGTTCATTGGCGCTTTTATTTCCACAGGGATTCTTCTTTTATCCGATTTATCATATTCCATATTAAGTTGTTGGCGTGGTCCTATTTAAACTATTACAGAATCCTTTCCAACAGGCTTTTTTCTTTGATTTAAGGAATCTTTTTGTTTCCGCATCTATTTTTATTTTAAATTTATATAGTTTTCCCAAGTGGGGTTCTCGTTTATATACTGTCAGAGCTAGTTTCCTTTGGCTATCTTTCTAGAATATTCCTCGTTCCACCAAGGGGAAGGTAGTCGTTTTGCGTTTGGTGTTGTTTTGTTGGTGGGGATCGAGCATTTTGCCGCCTCGTTTATAACATTTAGCAGTAGCTGGTACTGACTTTTGGTTGTGTTTGCTGAGTACACTCGTCCTATATTTTCTTCAATGTGTTTCCTGTATTTTATCCAATTTGCTTTTCTTATGTTCCATTTGTTGATCGGTTGAAAGATCTGTGGGAAATTCAGCTGTTTTGTTGATATTAGGATAGGGTGGTGGTCCGATCCCCAGGTCTGTCTTAGATTTTCCCATTGAAATTCGGTGGCGATAGATGCGGAGCACATGGATAGATCAATTGCCGATTTCCTTTGGCCGGGTTTTGAAATAAGAGTAGGAGATCCGTCATTGAGTACAAATAGGTTGAATTCATCTATGAACTCTATCATCGCTTCCCCACATGCATCGTTCAGCTCGCATCCCCATAGCGTGTGATGGGCGTTAAAGTCTCCACAGATTAAGTAGGGATCCTCTATTTGGTGGAGGAGTGTTCGCCATTCATCTATTCTGATTGTTGTTTTGGGAGGACAGTATATTGAGACTAAGGTTAAATTCATATTTTGGCTGTGTACTTTGGCTGCTATAGCCTGAAAAGATTTGATGTTTGTATGATCGATGTATACAGCTGTGAAAGGTATAGATGTTTTTATTAATATTGCCACTCCACCTTTTCCATCTTCCCTGTCTTTTCGTAATATATGGAATCCTTTAAATGAGATATTAGTGTCCGGTTTCAGCCAAGTTTCTGCAATAGTAGCTATCGTTATGTTGTTTACGTCTAGTTCTCTTTGTAAAGATTCCCTATTCGCTCTTATTGATCTGGCATTCCACTGTAAGCACTTAATTTTGGCCGTCTTGTTGGAGGATATTGGTTACCATTCCTAGTATCGCTGTAGGGTTTAAGAGATCTTCTGATTGAGATTTTGCTTCTTTGATTAGAATCATGATTAAGTTGACTATTTTTTCTATTAAAATGCAATTTAGCGATTGTGGACTCTTAGTGGGATCGTTATCGTTTGATTGTTTTAATTTAGCAGATTGCGCATGCAGGTCTGTTTGTGTGTCCTCCCTGGGCGTATTGGGTACTTGTGGAATTTCCGTATAGCTGCCTGTTGCTGCAGGGTGGATCAAGCTTGTATTGATGGGAGCCATAGGTCCATTGTATGTGTATAGTAGTTGTCTTGTATTGAAGGATGGGTTATCTGTAGTATATTTAGCGTTCTTATAATTTTTAGGTCCTTTTGTCCAGATGTATCTGTTTGGGGGATTGACTCTGTATTGCTGAGGGGTGGTTTTTGTTCGTACTGATTAATGTCTGTGTTTTCTAACTGCTGGGTGCCAGGATCTGCGTAGCTGTTTGGCATCTGGAGTGTTGAGTTGTAGTGAAATGGTTGAACTCTACTAGATTTTTCAGATCGTCTCCTAAGATGTTCGGGGCAGTTTTTGTCCGTTGCTAGGTGATTTCCTCCACAGAATAAACAACATGCGTTTTCCTGGGAGGGGCAGTGGGTTAGATCATGTGGTCCCGCGCATTTACTACATCTTTGCTGTCCTCTACATTGTGCTCTGACATGGTTAAATCTTAAACACTGAAAGCATTGATTAAGGGGGGAATATATGGTTCTACTTTACAACGCATGCCAAACAGATATACTGCTTCTGGGAGGACCTGGGATCTGAATGATAGTTGGCATACGGGAAGATTTCTTGCGTTTACCTCTCCATTAGAATGTTTTTTTAAATCTTCTAACTAGTCACTTTGTATTGGGATTGTATGTTTTCCAAGATTTCTTCTATGCTTAATTTGTCCACATTTCTAATAACTCCCTGCTTTGAAGTCAAGTACATTGGGATAGATGCTTTTAGACCTATTTCTTGGAGGGACCCTAGGGATGCTAGTTGGTTAGCTGATTCGCCAGATCTACATTCTACTTTAACTTTGTTTCTGCCCGCGTGAGAAATGTTGATAATGTTTTGTTTGAGGTGGTGATGCTTATTAAAAAAGGAATTTACCTAGGGCCATGGGGTGCCAATTTCCAACATTTTTGTCAACACTTTCTATTATTACTATAAACGGGCCTCTGTCAGTTTCACTGAATCTATTATTTGCAAAGGTCCCGGCCTTATCCTGCGCACTAGTAACACTGCTGCCTGCGGGCGCTTGGTCGGTGAGTGGCGCTAGCTGCTCACCTGTAGTTGTGAATGTGTTGATTAACTTGGCGCTGGTGTCTGCTGGTGACGTGTTGCAGGGAGCTGTTGAGTAAGCTGTTAGCGCCATCTGACGATAGTCTTGCCATCTTTTCCGCTGATCGCGTCAGTCTTCTTACCTCCTCTTCTTCTGGTACTTGGCGTTTGGTCGTCTTGAAGCTGATGGATTGGCTGCCACGCATCGGATCGTCTAATACAGGAACGCGCGAAGTCGGTATGGTGACGGATGGGCTATCTTCTTCTGATGATCGATTGGGAATTACAGCCGTTGACATTGCCATGCTGGTTGCAATGTGATTATAATTTGAGGTCATAATTGTAGGTTTGTCTCCTCTCCGAGCTAAGAGGTGAACAGCTACTTCTGGGGAGGCGTGCCGTTCTTGTGACGGGTCATCTCCCGGTCCAGTTTCCATCTCCAAGGGCTGTTGCTGTTGATGATGTTGCTGCTGATAATGCTGTTGATGTTGTTCTATTATCTGATATTGTTGCTGTAAGGTATGCTGTTGCAGTTGCTGCTGCTGTTGTTGTTGTTGTTGTTGATGTTCTGGTGCTGTTGAGGATGTTGGGAGTATTGATATCTTAATTGCTCCTCTTCTGCTTCGTAAGGGATGATTATCTGCTCACTTGCTGAGGATACTGCATGAGGGTGTGACCTTTCTACCGTGATGTAGTTGCCTGATGGTGAGGCTGGGATTTGAATGCTGGTGTAGCACGTTTCTAGTACCATATTAATCATCTGACCCATATCCGGCGGGTCGGCCATAATTTGCTTGTACCACTTGTTTCACTAATTAATTCTAATTGTTCACTAAAGACAATAAGCTGAAATATTACGAAAAGTAATCGCTTTCACGGCCTCGCGAACTTCCTGACGCGTAGAGCGCGCACACGATACAACAGGAACTATATCGACAATAACACGTCACGAGCTCTATGAGGAAGTTGTCGCCTCGGTGTCTAGCTCCGAACTGATGGTATTCAGATATGTTTAGTGATGATATTTGAGTTGAGTATAGTCACGTGACACACGCGAACTTCCTGTTGTTAATTCAAGTGACGATCTCAAATATCGCGTCTAACCATCCTACATTTATATGTATTAATCAGATTATAATTATTATTTATGATCAAATTAGTTTAGTAGGCCTACTTTGGATCTTGGGTGATCCAAATTGTTAAGCAAGGTTGCTCAGGTATGAGGAGACAATGTATCCGCAATCAAGTATAAGTAAATATTGTGCATATAACTGTGGTACGAAAACAGATAAATCCAGCGTGCAGCTTGGGGAGTGAGGCATCGCGCCAAGCCGTCGCCAGAGCGGAAGGAAGGGATGGGAGCCGACCACACGGCTTTTCCCAGGTCCCGTTAGGGTCACTGTACCACGGGGGCGATAGCTTCGTGATGGAAAAATAATCGCCTGCCAAACATGGCCGGACGTTTCCGAGCCACACGACGGAAGAGCGAACCGGCGTCGCGAATGAAATAAGTGTTAGGAGTCACGTGATTTCAGCGACCACGCCTCCTTCCAATAATATTAGAATTACGAGACTTGTGATTTAAAAATGTGGATTTTCTCTGTCCATGGGTGTCTTCATCGACAACGGAGACGGGGCAAGAATTTACCTGCTGGCAGAAGAGCCTGCAAGAAAGGGACTTGATCGCAGAACGTGACATGGAGATGAGCTGCCTCATCTACACTTGAGGAGGCACTGCTGACCAAAGAGGAGACGGGCCGTCACCTCTGGATGGTTCCGGCACATACGTCACTGATCATCATCTATGGTAAAGTGTTACCCAACCAGGCCTGCACAAGTCTCATGCGATTGTTTAATAAACCTGTAAACGTCCTGGAGACAAGAAGTTTTTGATCTTTGCATCTTGTCTAAATTGAGCTAGGCGGACATTTGTCACAGACTATATTTGTTCCTGAAGGCACCTTGCACTTCTGATTTTGTTTATCAATTTGGAATGGTAATTTTTCCCATTCCGATGGGGTTCAATATATAATTTTGATTGTTTGTGAAAACGTTTTATAATTTGTGTTTGACTAGTTATTTGATGAATTTCAATGTTATCCATTTGAGTTGAGTAAAGTTAAAGGCAACGATTATATTTTTTGTTAACAGCTTATTGTAATCCTGGGCCTTGCTTGGTGTTGATTTTAACATGTTTATAGTAAAGATAAATGTGACCAGATGTGTATACGCCATAAGACCCAACAAATTCTGATGTTTTGTGTACCTGTAATCCCGCAAAACTTGAGATTCTTGCTCGTCACATTCCTAATATCCATTTTATGTAGTAAATGGGGAACACACCAGCGGGAAACCCTACTACCCATTTCGTCTGAAGCAGCAGACGTTAGCCTGTGGCAGCTAATCGTCCACTGAGAAGTCCAGAAAGACGATCTTGCTGTGAAGATGATAGGAAGGCGAGTCTTGGTGGGATCTCAATTTGACATTTGAGTGGCGACAGTGAAGAGACTCACCGGAAGCCCGTTGCTTGCATAATGGCCACTCCACCTCCGCCCACAACAGCTGTCAAGCGTTTTCTTCTTCTACCTCATGGAATCTCACATTCTATTTGCTAAATGGAAGAAATTCTAACAAAAGTGCATTGAACTCATAATTGGTTGGTGTTTTAAGGATTTAATACCTCCATGCCGAACCGTATTACCCAATCTTTCACAACCCACCTCTTTTAGTCCTATTAGTAAATTTATAATTTCGTCAGCCAACGATTTTAATAAACCATTTTTTTTAATACAAAACATACTCAAATATGATTAATGTTATTAAATAAACTGATATATAACGTTGTTAGGCAAAAACTTAAAGCAACTACAGAAAAAATTAATTAAAAATTACATTGTGAACGATTCTAAAAACACAAAGATACTTTTTAATGAAACCAAAATTACACGACTACGTCACATCCTTCCATCTCCATTCATTATTTATTCAGATTCTTTATGAATGGTTGGCGATCTAGGGTTATTTTTACGAATATAAGGCTTTAAAACTTGTTCCTAGAAATCCTTTTGTTAAAACATTTAATTGCATGGTTACTTTAAAAAACATATTTTAGAAATGTTCGATGCTACCGCAATAAACATTACGTTTTTAGTAAACTCTACTTTCTTATTTCATTTAACTATGGAAAAATTGCTTCATTGAATAAACTTCAATTCAAAAAATTAAATTTTGTATTGAATAATTGAATTTATTGAATAAGCATTGCCTCTATATGGATGAAATGATAGTAGTTGTACATAAGACGTATTTAGATCGGGCGGAATTTTCAAAAAGCTCATTGGAGATGAAAATTTAAGAGACAGCTGAAATATGAACCTCTTGAGCATTAATGAGTTTATTATTATACTAATGCAGTATTTCTTGTACATATTCTTCAAGAAAGCTTGACTGTAAGTCAATATGATTATCTGCCGTAGTCACGGAGCCTATAGGCGATTGCAAACTTTTCTTTTGATTAATTCAGTTTTGCTTAGCACAGGGAACACTGATCAGTGCTGGGTCCGGTTTTTCCTGTGAACATTTTTTTCTTCAGGTTCTGCCATCAAGAAGCTACGATGGCATGCAATTTGGTTTTAAACTGCACACTATAACCCATCTTTGCTTATGGATTTTTTTTATCTGTCCGTCCACACTTGTTTTCCACAGGTCCCCGAAATAACTCCAGGAGAATTCCCGGTTGGTTCCATTCTGGAGGACATGTAGAATTCCTTTCCATTCCATTTAAACAATATGATTCTGAAGTGGTTGTAAAACCTTATTTTTTTATTTCTCAATTTAAAAAATCTCGGCACAAAATTTCCTTGATAATCCTTGCGTTTTTTTTCATTTTGGAGTCCATTATTTTTTGCTTTCTGTTTCTGTAAAACAACAAGTTTTTAGAAATACTTGAACATTCCTTTTCAGTACATAATTAATCATTCCTCGAAATACAATGTCCTCTAATAAAATATTACAATGTTTGAATTCCAATATTTCTTAATGAAACATTACACACCTAGACTGCGTTTTTCTGAACCTGACCAACTCGTTATATCATATGGATAGAGGACTGTTACAGATTAATTTGGTATTCTAACGACGAGCGTTTCTATCACACGACACATTCACTGAGTTTTTCTGAAATAAATATCTTGTGATCATTCAGAAAACATTGCAATACGACCCAGACTATACCTCTGTCCAGGCTACTACAATTTCATTTACCCATTGTTTTACTTTTTTCTATTAATGGTTTCACGATATCCTCAGGTATGAGATCCCGATTTTTCCCAGGATTTACAGCCGCGTCCAGTAGTGCCTTTAACTTCAAGAACACGAGACTGAAATTGCAGGAAGATCAATGGTGGCTAAGGAGCGTAAAAGAGGACATTGGAGATCGCCACACGTCCTGATAATATAAATGTAGATAATGGGCTCAAATTTCACGACGCAAGGCTGTCTGTAGTGCGGACGGAACAGGTCACGTGCCGCCTTCCCCCCGGCGCCCCTCCATCATGCTGCGCCGCCCCTCCCCCAACCAAGTCAACAATCACGTGATGGGTCGGACATCTCCATTGGTCAGGAGGACCGAACTTTCTGGAAGGCCAGCGGGCCATGGGTACATAATAGCATGCAACACCGCAAGATAAAGCTAATAAATTAACGCAGTTCTGCCCAGGAAGAAGACTGCAGAAGGACGGTCGAAACGTCGGCTCCACGTATAACGACGCGACGTTACCCGCACAGCCAAGAAACAGTCCATGTTATTGGTTCTAATATTTGCTTCTCACTCGGTTTTCCTTATTTGTTGAAGACCCATTGTACTCTTTACATCTTCGTTCACTTTTAATGTCACGTAACAAACATTTAAAAAAGCGTTAGCCGGCCCTGGCAGTGTAGGGGCTAGCACGCTGGCTTCGCATTGCAAGGGCCGCCGGTTCGAGTCCGGCCTACGGCATGGGTGGTTTTAATTAAGTGTTGTGTTCGTCTTGTGCTGTCCTCACTGTAGTGTTCACAGTATCATACTTGAAGTCTGATACAACAGTTGATACATAAACAAATTGGAGCTGGCTAAATGGTCGCAATGACCGAAGGCCATATTTTTTTTTAAAAAAAAGCGTTACTTTCTAGATTCTCAAAACTATTCCAAGACACGTTCGCTTTCAAATAGGTTTTCGAACATTCAGAGAGTTTGCCGGCCCAAGGTAAAATAAACCGCTGGGGAAACACCGGTCGGAGATGCGAGACATTACAACAGCTCGTCACATTTTGTCATGATATCCGGCCACCTCACTCCACGGCCATATTATATTGCTCCCTCATTACTACAAATATATATATATATTTTTTTATATATTTCTAGTGTGTCAAATGCGATTGTACCTCTTCTGCCCTTGTTAGGTGTGTTTAATACTAAAAGAATACAGTGAATTAAAATTTTACAGCATGATATTTGCTAAGCACATTTAAACTACGAACCAAGTTGTTATAAACAAAATACAAATATCGAGATTGGAGTGATAAAATAAAAATAGCTTTAACCTGAAAATCCTGTAAGTATGAAAATGTTGGAAAAATTAAATATTCAATTTCATGAATTCTAATCATGTGACTCAAAAGAGTGATTAATAATAAAAACAGCTAAAACACCAATTTCTGTAAATAGTATTTTCTTTTTTAAAGCAAAAGTTATAATTTTCTCTGAATTATTCTAAATTAGCAGTTACATTAATTACAACGTACTTGCTAATAATCAATTCTGGCAGGCTCTGGGATACATATTTAATTTGACGATCTATAAAATAAACATTGGTGCAGTTTATAGCCTGATTTCAGTGGCCCTTTTTTATTTTAGAAATGCAAGCATAACATTGCTGCGATGTTCTTCTTTCAAGAAAGTGGAATCAATGTAAAGCAGAAGGAGACGATCGCCGTGCTGTGCTGTGTCTGAGGGGTTAGTAATTTCATCTCTGCGGGCTTTGACGTCCAATCGCGCTCTCGCCTTAGCTGCGTTTCTGAGTCTTTGGAAATGCAAATCAACTTAGATCACTGGTAGATTTTCCAGACACCCTCCAACAAGAATGTCAATAAACTTCACTCCCTTCCAAAAGTGGCGTTATACGCTATTGCACATTACAGCTTGTCCCTCAAAGTACTTTTTATATATTAACAAAGAAAATATTCTGCTTTTGTTACTGTTATCTACTTATTTATATTTACATATATTTTTTATTTCCACCACCATTGTGGCTCAGTGCTCTGAGGAAACAGGCAGTGGAACGGGTAGGTACAACAGGACCGTGCACGATCCTATGCCCCAGGGAATCGGTAGTTCTCTCAGCGGTTTTTAGGAGGAAGCAGCAGATCTTAAAATTTCCGGAAAAGGTGGTGAAATAAAAGAAGAAGTAGAATACTGAGTGTTGGTACACAATTTTTCCCAAATACGTTGGTGCACATGAAGTGTTGTGGTCACTCAGAATTTTAATCTTTAAATTTCTAAACATGCACATATATTTAGGTCATTCGAAGATGTTATATAAAATGTCATACGTTTCGTACGAGTGTCATATTTTTTCATGACGTCAATAAAATTGAAGTAATTTTTTTCGTTTAAATGATGTTTTCAATCATGACATTCATTGTTTGCCTACTTTTTAACACTATTTTATGTATACTGTATACAGTTAAAATTTTGCTTTAAATGCTTAATAAGCAATGCTGCTAAATTCCACGATGCCTAAGAAAATTTATAAAGAACAGCGGTAGCGATCTTATGTCTCACACAGAGACAATGACCTACAATCTTCATTAAACTTAAGATCTGACACCTAACTTTTAAGTATATGTTCTAACTTTCTTGTTTATGAATTTATACCTCGTCGACGACGAGGTCCTGAGAGGTGGGAAAAGACTGAGAGCTAGGAACGGGAAGGTATTCGGCGATGGTCTTTTGTCTGAACTATCCCGGCATTCGGTATTCAAAATCAGGATGGCCGAACGGGGATTCAGAACTGCATCCTCCCGACTGAGAGGTCAGAGAGCTCAACGCTCGGTCTTGCGCTGAGAAATTGACCTTACGATTGCCGTATCTGAATCATCTGGTAATTTAGTATATAATCCGAAAGTAATACTAAGATTAATGATGTTTCTGTGGTCAAAATATCTTTAATTGAAGTTGTGGTACTCCGGAACTACATATACCTGTATGCACTATCCACTTAAGAATTTTCTTACACAAATAGCATCAGACGTAAACGTGCAGTTAGGTGAGTGGAAACATGTTAGATAACAATGTGTTATTTTATTCTTGACCACACAGGAACATAAATTGTATTAACCTATAAGTTTGCTCACAAAAGAACGCGGATATCGTGTTAAATGTTTATATGAAATACGTGGTTCAATTGAAATAAATGTCCTCTGTTAGTCTGAAATTATTTCGTTAATCATCTGAGAACCAAAACACTGATTTTGTTGACCATGGCATACACAACTTTACTGACAAATATACTGGAAAGTGGACATCCAAACTGTCAGTGCCAGAAGAAATGGTACAAATTTTCTACGATTTCATGAAAAAAGTACATCTTCCAAGGGTTACTTTTAAGTTAGAAAGCAAGCGAAAGTTTCGATATGATAAAACTAGTTTGCGTAGCAGATACTGATTCAAAATGCTATTCAGACCTACTATTATCAAAACAGATTGTTCTACTGTCTTCATTGTATAGGCATACGTAAGTGACGTTAAAGGCAAAATTATAGTCGGATCCGATAAAATTCTTGACCATAAAAATTCTAACAATTTCGGTCAAATCGCTTAAATCGATTAATGAAGGTTTGTCATTGAGACATGTCTCATGCAGGGTGCTTATTACTGGAAGGAAATTATTTGTTTATATTTACCAATCTAAAGTATGTACCAACAAATTTGTTGCCATCTCAGCTATAGCAGAATGGAGTTCTAAACATTGAAGGCATATTCTATGATCCGTCAGGTGTGATAGAAACCACACGTATTTTATAGTATCGCAAAAAATCGGAGAAGACAACTCGTGGTGCACGATCGATTGGATTCGTATTCTGTCTTGTCTGGAACTGATCTCACGGTCTTGCTCGATTAAATAAGCTGGTAAATAAACGCGTCTAAAGTCTTAACGAGAGGAGTGCACTTGGGAGGAATGACCTTCATAGCGCACGTTGGTAACTTTTTATCGTCCTCAAACATCTCATCATCTCATAATAGTATATACATGTATTTTTTTTAAAATGTTGCCGCTGGCGAGATTTAATCTTATGACGATTGACTTAAGAGGCAGAGAGTTTTCTCATTGCGCCACTATCGCCTTGACGGTTTCTAAACGTACGAAGCATTTGAACACAAGGCTGTTTCTAGTTGAATATTTTTTCTTTCTTTACTTCCTTTCCAGTTGTTGTAAAAAATATATCAAATATCTAAAAATCGTGAAGTTTCTGCAGACAGGTATTTATTATATTTCACAGCATAGGGTTTAAAAATAAATTCCGCTCTCAAACATGAATACACTGGTTCGCCGGGAGTAGAAAATCATTTTTATTTTTAAGGACACTTGTTCTTTGAAGTGAAGAAGCTATAATTGCAACCTACAGTTACAACATTTTGGTTTTTATTCAGAATATCAGTAAGCACTATATTACAAAGTTTAGACTGTAAAATCTTTAAAGTTCTGAACATTCTGTCCAAGAAGAACGTAACAGTTCATGAAAATCACTTTCGTCTGTGGCTGGACTCGAACCGTGTACCCCAGTAACTAACCGAACGCTAGCCACCATGTTTCCGGTTCGGCAGTGGCGCGCGCGACGCCTACTGTGCTAGCGGCTGAGACCTACCAAGACGGCAGCAGAGGGACAACAACTCCTATACGCGTGTTGACCAGCATTATGTTTCCTTGTTCCCAGACCTGTGTGGTCTCATAAACAGCTGTTACAAAATATGAAAAAAAATCATCTACATCTACATATATACTCTGCAATTCACCAAATTGTGGGTGGTCAGCACCAAAGCTAATCTCTTTGATGTTTCCTGGTTCCCAGACCTGTGTGGTCTCATAAACAATAGTTACAAAATATGAAAAAAATTCATCTACACGTATACTCTGCAATTCACCAAACTGTGGATGGTCAGCACCAAAGCTAATCTCTTTGTTGTGCATTCCAATCCCTAATGATACGAGGGAAAAAGAATTCATATTAGAATCATTGCGGCACCTTAATTGGCTAATCTTATCTTTCCTGCCATTCCGGCTCAAATAGGTTGGTGGACGAAGTATTTCACTACCCTAGTTAGTGAAAGCGGGAGTACACATGTATACCAATAAGTTTAAACGAAACGTGCGTTGTCTATCTACCAGAGACTCCCAGCCCAGTCTGCTAATCAGTTCTATGACGCTTTCATAAGGACTGTAGCAAGCGGTCACGATTCGAGCGGCTCTTCTCTGTACTTTCTTTATACTTTCGACAACCCCTTACGAAACGGATCCCAAATGGCACAAGAATAGTCCAAATGTGGACGCACAAGAGATTTGCCGCCATCTCCTTTGTTTGTTCATTACAATTTTTCTAGATTCGACCTATGAATCGCAGCCTAGAATTGGTACTACCTACTAACGAATAAATGTGTAAGTCCCATTTCATGTTCCTTTGTACTGTTACTCCCAAATATTTCATAGAATCAACCATATCAATAACTGAATTGTTTAACTCGTATTTCTGAACAATCGGATTCTTTTTGTTAGTTATGCTCATTGTCTTGCACTTATTACAATTTAGCGTAAGTTGCCACTCAGCGCACCATGCCAAAATAATATCCAGATCACGCTGAATTTCCCTGCCAAATTCCTTACTTCCCTATAAATATCCGCATCATCAGCAAACAATCTAAAAAGGTTTTTCACTTTGTCTCCGAGATCGTTTATAAAAATTAAGAAAAGAAGTGGTCCTAATACACTTCCTTGAGGTACACCCGATGTAACATCTAGATTAGAAGAACTTACACCTTCAACGACGACATACTGCGACTGACCAGTTAGAAAATCCTTTATCCATTCACAAAGCTGATCCGATATACCGTACGCTCGAAGCTTCGCTAAAAGGCGGTTTTGTGGTGCAGAGTCAAAGGCTTTCTGAAAATCTAAAAAAAATTGCTTCTACCTGTAAACCTGCATCAATAACTTTCATTACGTCGTGTGTAAATAGGACCAGCTGTGTGTCACATGATCTTTTCTTCCGAAATCCGTGTTGATTTGGTGTAAGCAAATTATTATCATCTAGAAAATTCATTATGTTCGAGCATATAGTAAACTTCATAACTGTATTAGAAACAGATGTTATAGATATGGGACGGTAGTTTCCAGGATCACTTCGATCACCTTTCTTGAAAATTGGAGTTACGATTTTCCAGTCTGAAGGTACTTTAAGGTCTTCTAATGATTTACTGAATATATCAGACAGAAATGACCCGATTTCCGCCGCATACTCTGAAAATACTCTTACTGGAATTCCTTCCGGGCCCGGTGCTTTCTCCCACGTCAGGAGTTCTAATTGCTTTCCTTTATGATACCTGCAGTATCTAATTGTTCATGAATTTATGATCTTCACTAGTAACAACTTGTAAAATTTTCACACTTTTATTAAGTTCTGGTTGTATTCTGGGTTACCAGACGACTGGTAACAATTTTACACCTTAAATCAATGCGAGTTCTTTGCGGACTACTGTCGGAAGAGCTCACCGTAGTATTAACATCAATATGGGGTGATAAGTTGGTCTGCAATAATAATTTCAAGTAGCAAAAAGCGTATGATCTAATTATTTCGTACGTGTCAGTTAGCAAACGCTGCAGCTTGTTAATTACATAATGTTTTGAGTGCACGTCCTTTGATATTTACCAATAGTTTTTATTATTATTATTATGTTTGAAAGAACAGCCAACCTACGTTTCACCTGTCATTTGAGTTTTAACAGCAGCACCCACGGAATATTTCTATCGCGAAAAAGCCGTATTAGTTTTTTGTACTTTTTCTGCTTACTAAACACCACTAATACCCAAGGGTGACAAGTATATGTGAAATTGTGTCTTCATCTATTGAACCTTTATCGTGTTTTGTTTTCGATTTAAAAGGAGTATTCAGTGCGCTTTAAGCAGCGTTCGATATTAATGGTGGGTGGAAATACTACCATTGACGCTAAAATACTGTCAACTCAAACTTCGTTATCGACATCTCGTGTTACCATGTTTCTAAAATAAGTTTAAATGTAGTAGTAAAAGAACAACATGTCTTAATAGCACACCGCAAAATTAACTAACTTCAAAATCTGCAGTTGTTTGTTAGTGCTCTCACTTAAAAATAACTTTTCTCAGAATAGTTATACATTGCAAATATTGATTTTGTCATTAATATCTAGTTATTTTAAGTGAAAAATGATCAATATAACGTCTTCCTCTGTTTTGATCTTAGCGTTTTGTTTGAGAACAGTAACTTTTTATGTTCTGTAGAGGCACTAATTTCTCTTAAATGTTTTAAAAACTAAAATGAAAGTGCATTCAATATCTGCACAACTCTTTTATTAACGAAATATAATGCACATTTTCGTTTGTAAAACGAATATATTAAAATATATCACGTTTTTTGTGAGGTGGGTGAGTCTCAATTTTGGATATTCACATTACTATACAACCTACTGGGTATAGGACTGTGTAAGCAGATCTGTAGGAATGGTTGAATAAGTTTTGGGAGGAAATATAGCGATGAGCGCTTCAGATCGTTCGGATACATATGAGCATGGTAGTACCAGGTGCAGTAATATGACTTCTCTCGTCGGCGTTCTCCTTTTCTTCCATTTTAGAATGTTGAAGACTGGAACAGCGATGCTAACTCTGATGTACGGGCAGGTGGAGGAGGAGCTAGGGCCACGAAAATTGTCTGCATAACTTTCATAGTCATAGCGGGAGAAGATTGCCTAACGTTGGACGGGAAAGTTGCAACTTCTACCGCCTCTCCATATATCTAGCAGCGGAGAATACCACAGTAATTTCTACACCCCTCTCGTTGTTCCTACTTCAGCATTCTTTTCGTGCACGCTCGTACTTTGTTAATAAGTCTTAGGGTATTACAGACTCTTTACATAAGTAATTAGATTCGCATTTTTGTCACTTTACGATTGAAACAAACAGTAGAAGGAATCCGTGGTAAACCAGTACAATCAGCTATACCGTATGTTGTTTAGTACCGACTTCTTGTACAGCCAAGAACACAGGTATGGACTTAATTGCTCTGAAATTATAGAAGAAATTACATACGAACGAAGTTAATATATGTACCCCAGTTTCCCTTCGCACAGTGCGTATGGGCTCATGTGTTGTCTATTTTTTCTGTATAGTGTTAAAAAAGTATCCTTAAAAATCATGTATCTATCTTAATAATTCTTGGAAAATTTACCGTTATTTATCAAGAAATACTGGATGGTTTTTAAGACTTTGCTTGTAACTTAGCAACTGGTTTGAGAAAAATCTGATTCTACCAATTTTTCTATTCTTGGCAACGTTCGGTGTTTCTTATTAAGAACGTTAATTTTCACTCCCCCTAAACCATGTTAAATTTATTAACGTGCTGTTTTTAAACTTTACACTTCGTCGACATCCAGGTCATTAGAAGACTGGGGCTGAGGAACGGGAAGGATTTCTTCCACGGTATTTTTGAAGGCACCATTCCAGCATTCACCTGGAGTGATTTCAGGAAACCATGGATAAACGAAATCTCTATGACCGGACGGGATTCGAACCACGCGTCCTCCCGAGTGCCAGACCCTAGGGTTACCGCTTACTAACATTCCCAAATGTGGCGAAATGGCTGATTTTTTTCCGTATGTTTTGGAAGCACACTTGGTGGTTTGTAGGTAAAAACGAATTGCTTAGTAATTTCATTTTTCATATCTATGATTACAGGGTAGTCATACAGGTCCTAATATTTAACCTATGTTAAGATATGAAATTTTCTCATAAAATATTACGTCTGGTCTTCCACATGTCTAACTGGATTACAGTGTGGAAATATCATATTCTATGTAATTAAATATTAGTTTCAAGGAATTTTACAATTCGTCTTACACACTGTTTCAATGCCACCAGACCAACCCTCAAAATAATAATAATAAAATTCTCGTACACTTGTACGACTGTCAGATCGACTAAATTAGATGTGAAAGATGCAGTGGGCAGTACTCGCGAATTTCGTGTTATAAACTGTAAGGAATCTATCTGGAAGCTAGTTGCCAAGATGGCGTGGATTGTAATGGTGACCGTGGCAGACGATATTACCAGCAGTAGGGCTATCGGAACCCGATGCGGAAGTGCGAGCTATCCGGTTTGGAGCTGGACTGCAGAATCATTTTCGTTTGGCGAAAGGGGGTGGGCGCTAGCATACATGGAATCTATCGTGGTAATGGCAAGAAGACACGCGAGAATCTCGGCACAGAGGCTTCGCTAGCAAGTTCCCAGCGATCTGGATAAGAGTGTAGAAGCACCGTTAGTTTCACACTGAAATATGCGAAAGACACTATTGAATGCCACCGTCTTGGCGTAATATGCATCGTGATTACAGTTTTCAACCGATTTTCTGCGGCTTTTATCCCACTTGTTGTCTCAAAGCCTATACCGCCCACGCCCACTATACTTTTTATATCAAATGATCCGTTGTGACCCTGGTAATCGATAGAATCTCATAAATTTCATTTATTACTTCGGGATTAATGACTCGTCAACATTGAGTCATTAGAGCCGAGGGAGAGTGGGTAAAGTAACGGGAAGGAAGTTGGTTATGGCCTTTCAAAGAAACCGTGCAGTAATTCGTCTTCAGTCATTTAGGGAAACCACGGAAAACACAAATCTGGATGGCAGGACGGGTATTTAAATCAACGTCTTCCTAAATGTCAGAAAAACAAATTATGTGTTATCCTTGCCCTAAAGATAGCCATAGAGGAAAGTTTTATGTTATATGACTTGTTGCGCACTCACATCACAGCTGCGACATTGTTTTTAAGAGCAGTAGCACTCTACAATTTGCGAGTGCTGCTACATTTCCTTTATCAACTAACTATTGTTCAAAATTTCTTATTTAAGCTCATCCTCTGATAAGCTCTCGACTAGTTAAGGTATACCTCTTCCTGTAATGCTCCGTGTGTTTATGGTTAGATCATCAAGCGATTTTACAAAGATCATTAAATTGTTAGCTAACAGCGCTGTTAGGATATCTACTATGACACGGCATATAATTTTTCCATGTAAGTCTAGGCATTACTGAATGCCATTTATCTACCTGTGCGTTTAGTCTCCCAAGGTTGGATTAATATAAATCATGAGGTGCGTCACATTCTGGGTTAAGTACAAAAGTATTTTTCTCATTCTGGTGAATAAAGGTTGTTATTGATTCGCTCTCATTTAGTTTGTTTGCAGGTTAAGTAATGGTGGACATCTAATTACTTTTCTTGAATACGTTGTTATTCCTTGTCGGCAATGGTTATAATTGGTGGCGACTGCGCCTTCAATCACTTCTAATCTCCTTTCGTTGCGATTTGGACCATTGAATTCATGATTTGCGAATTGCTGTAATTCTATGATGGAGAAACCTTAAAACATTTTAATATTTTTCCTTGTCATTTGCTTCCTGCTCTAACTGGTTTTACAGCACTGTTTTGACAGCATTTACACAGCACAGGACAAGAAGCGAGCTACTTAAATGTTGCTCCTCTCGTTCCCTATTCTCCATGCCATTTACTATTCATTACAAACAGTAGTCCTCAATACATTCTGCGATCCGATTAAATCTAGCAAAACTGCTTCATACTCTGTTTTGTTCTTCAGTTCTTAACAAGTTACCATAATAACTGAAAAAATATTTACCTTGTACCTCACATAGGAATTACAAGGAATGGAGAACGTGGTACCTGAATTATAGATTAAGCTTCTGATGATTAGTGTCGTTTAGTACTACGTACAAAACTCATCTATATACCTTGGGTTAACAAATATCTTTAACGAGGCTTCATATCACAGAAAATTAAGATACAAGAAACACATAGTTATCAATAGAAAAAGAGGATCTGGACTGCTCCATAACGTTTGTCCTATAATTCGCAGCATTAACGCGACAACCGGAACTTAACTCAGAATTTACAAAATTATTATTCTCCAATACATATTTTATGGATGCCATGTGTGGGGAACTGCATGTAAATCAAATTCCTCAAACAATTTTTTTTTTTTTTTTTTTTTTTTTTTTTTTTTTTTTTTTTTTTTTTTTTTTTTTTTTTTTTTACTTCTGAGAACTTGTTCAGCATCAAGTCTACATTCTACAGTGTGTATTCACTCACTTTAGGAAACAGAATGGTTTCTCTCGGTATCAAGGATCATTGATTTGAAATAACAATAAAAAAATCTGTTACAAGGTCATTTATGCATGCCATGTTTTAGTAAAACGTCTACCTAAATAACCAACTTAAATGTGTTGCTTTATAAATCTTACAGGTGTAGGAAGCCAATAGTTCTTCGCACTTATTTCTGGTTTTTGACAAATCTTAAATCATACGTATTATGCCCTTCAGTAAAAATTGCGACGTTCATAATGGCCGAGTCACCAAATGTTTTTATTTTAAATCAACGATTCATGATACCGAGTGAAACCACGCTTTTTATGGCTTTACGCTTCGTCGACGTTGAGGTCATTAGAGGCAGGAATGGACTGGAATCAAGGAACGGAAAGGAATTCAGCCATGGCCTATTGAAGGAACCATTCCAGCATTCGCCTGGGGAAACCTAGGAAAACCAAAATCTGAATGGCTGGACGGGGATTCGAACGTGTCTTCCACAGATTGCGAGCCCAGAGCTTTACCACTCTCCAACCAAGCTCGGTGCCAGAGAAACCATTTCGTTTCAGCAAGTGACATGAATTCACTCTGTAGAGTGTAGACTAGGCTCAGAAAATGACCTCATAACTTTTCGTCACTAAAGTTTACCTTTATTCAATGGAATTGTTTTTGTCGGATCTTATTTCTTTTTGTAAGTTGATTGATTATCATCGCTCATATGTAACGGTTCCATTAGGAAAATCCGTGTACCAGGACATTTCAGATTTCAAGAGTTATAAACATAAGTGTGACCAATACCAAGAATGCGCATTCCCGTTGCAAACAATGAGTGTGCGTCCTGGGCTAGAAATGTCATATAAAAAATGATATTTTTTTAATAAGCTTAAGTATTCAGGATACACGAAGGTCTCTATTGCAAAATAAAAAATTACCTATGTTGACATACATTTAGACATACGTTTGTTTTAAGTAAGTCACAATTATACTGCTATGTGTCTATTTTTATTATTATTTTTTGGTAACAATTTCCTTTATAAGTATTGCATTATCGGAGCAAGGTGTGTTTTCGGGTAGAAGATTCTTTTTTCCAGGAAACGCAAAATTATTCAAGTAATTATCGTGTTCTATTATCCTACTATAAACTGAAGTTGAATGTGTACTCCATTACGCAAGATATTATCAGAAAGGAAAATAATAAAAGAAATAGCCAGGTCAGGGGGGCTTATTACTTTGCGGCGAAGCCTGTTTGAAGACGGGTGCTTGCCTGCATCGCCCCTTCACATCGATACGTCAAGATGATGGATTGATTTCCAAATGTAGACTACAAGGTAAACCTGATTTCGCATTTCTTACAGCAAGAATAAACATCCATGTTCATCATCGTGGTTTAAAAATTTCCTTTGCCACACACGAAGCGAATAGTAAAATAGAAACCAGTTCGATTAGTTCATTTATCGTAAGAGAAGTTGTTCATGGCAGCAACCAATAATTTTCAAAGAAATATTATTTTCTATACGGCATTTGGCTGCTAGGCCATAGAAACGCCTTTACTGTTATTGCGATTCTTCCAATGATTGATTTTTTGCAGTACTTTGTTTTAGTCAATTATAAACAACACAGAATGGACACAAAATTTAAATAAAACGATCGATGCCTGGATTCTCTGAATCTATGCGGTGTCCGTTTACTTCCAGGGACCTCCATTTCTCTTATTTCAAACGAATATTGAATAAATTTTTCTATTCGTGTTACAATTAAAATAAATTGAGTCGACAGAATAATTCAGAGTTACATTCCGATGCGAAGTTTTACGTTTAGTGGGAGCAAGATCTTGGTTGTGCTGCTGTATGTAGTTATTATTTTTTTATTCTACTCTGCGTTGGTTTGCAAACAAGTCAGAACTCCATGCTTAAGAAAACCGAATAACAATGTGCAGGACAAACATAATTTATATGCGATCAAAGATGAATTCAGTTAGCAATGAAATCCTTAATTATAAAATTTATGGAGATATAATCACCGGAAATATATTTAAATCTACTCCGTGAAATTCTCAAATAATATACTTACTAAGTTGATTGGAGAAGTTCGTGGTCTGACACTGATGCATACCAGTTAGACCAAAACTTTTCGGTTATCTGTCAGAATTACGCCTCTGAGCTTCTGGCCTAATATTCGGGAGGGCACGGCTTTGTATCCTCGTCCAGGCATCCAGATTTGGGTTTTCCATCGTTTCCCCAAATCATTCCACGCGAATGATGGGTTGCTTTCTTCAAAATTTCATAGCCAATTTCCTTCCCGTTCCTTGTTCCCAGACCTTTCCCGCTTCTAATGACTTCGACGTGGTCGAGGCTTAAAGCCATAAGCAGATAAGCAGTGACCTCCAGGAATTTCCTGCAATGATGTTCCAATGCTTGTATGCTATTCGCATAAAAGTTTTTCAGGGATATTAAAAATATTGTTTTTTTGTTATGGCTTTACGTCTGTTGACATCGACGTTATTATATGCGATAAAGGACTATGGGAAAGGAATTTAGCTATTACCATTTGAAGGAACGGGCGTTTGCCTGAAATGATTTTGGGAAACCAAATCTAGATTGCAGAACGAGGATTCGAATCGACGTCCTCCTGTATGTCATCATAAAATGGATGAGACTCAGAAACTTTTTAAAGTTTGGAATTAGGTGTGATTCTGAAGGAGTCAGATTGGTCTAATGTGAGGGGAGGGGGCTATACCAATTGAAACCAACTGCCACGAGCCTCCAATACTAGGATAAGTACTATATCTCCTTCGAAAGGGTCAAAACAATCTTCGGTTTGAATACCAAGGTTAGTTTCCATGCAAAGATACCCTTTCCAAATGTTGTCACCATATCCTGACAATTCTTTTTACAAAAATATTTAATCACAGCAAGCATTTGTTTCATCCTCATTTCGTATTAAACATACGCTTCATTCCCTTTCAAAATATGTATCAAAATAAAATTTCTTTAGAGGTTATTGCAATATTTAAAATAATACTACATGGGAATAAATAATTAGTTTTGCGTGCCGTATGGCTTACGTTTCCTCGTCAGACCACAAATTACAATATTATAAACATCATCAACAAAAACCAAGAGAAATTTTGCCAATCATAAAACCACACAAAGAATGCATTCAGTATGAGGAACACAGATAATCAATTAACAGTGATACTCTAATCAAGCGTTACGGCGAGAAGAAGACGCATTTCCCTTCTGTTTGTGGCCTGTTTCTGGGAAGATGGAAATGCAACTTTGAACTTTCGTCCGTTAAAGTATCTTGAGAGCTTGCCATAAGTTTAGTTTAAAAGATGCTGCCACTAAAGTCGATACCATCAGAGTCGTCAGACAGGCCTGTAGCAATGAAGTAAGAGAACAAAAAAGGGGGACCGAATGATCGTAGTTGGTGAATAAACTATGGCGGCACATTAAAAACAGATTAACAGTGATCGAAGTTGACACCTTGCACCGCGCTTCAGTGCTATAAATAGAGCATGGTGGATGAGCAGTAAACGCTCTGGCCTCGCATTCGGGCGGACGCCGGTTCGAATCCCCGTCAGGGCATCCAGATTTGGATTTTCCATTGTTTCCGCAAATCACTCCAGAAGAATGACGGGATGCTTCCATGAAAAGGCCATGGCCGAATTCCTTTACGTTCCTTGTCCCCAGTCCCATCCCGCCTCTAATGACCTCGACGTCGACGAGGCGTTAAGCCATAAGTAAAAAAAAAAAAAAAAAATAGTTCTGCTATACGATATGAAATTCCCCCCAATCGGAAAAATTAAAATGCATTTAGTTTTATAGGAAAATGATATCTCTTCTTTGTTCTAGCATTTGTAATAGCCTCATTCACGCTCTATACTTTTGGAATAGAATGAGTCGCTGTTTATCGTAATCAGCTATCAATCAACTGACAATTATGAAGGAAAATATTGAGAATTGCTTGAATTTCCGTATGAAATATTTTATCATTTGCCTGATTGATCAGGTGGCTCAGTGGTTAAGGTGTCTGACTGGGGATCGAATGGTACATACCTGTTTCGAATTCCTGTCTCGTCGGGTATTTTCAAAGGCCCATAATCCGACCTTCACCTGTGGCGCAGCTTGGTGTGTAATGTGAAGTATGCCAGAACGCTTCCGTGGTTAAACTGTAGGTCCCTTGTACCCGGTAAGAATCCCGGGTTACGGTAAGGTGGCCACGATGTGGGTGGTATGCGCAGCCAATAGAAACTCTTGTCAGCAGGTCACTACGACCACACGGAGTTGTCATTATTATCAGTAGCCTGATTCTGACCACCCTTGTATTGGCATCAATAACTTAACAAACAAAAATTACCTTAATATTTAGAAATTATTGACTTGAATTAAAACAAAACTAAGTTTTAAATACTGCATCTTTAAAAGTATTTACGTTCAGCTGATTTCAATATATCGCAAAAATTACATTTAGTATTAGGAATTCAAAAAAGTATCGCACCATTACAATAGAACTTAGAGCATCCGAAGGTCTGGAAATATTTCCAGCCTTGCAGTTATGTTTATTCTTTATAAGTGAAGTTATTCGGAAGTTAAAAAAACTGTGACTGATATGTGTTTCCGAGGCTTCACTGAAGACTGAAGTTAAAATTTCTCGAAAATCTGTATTTATACTTTCCGTCGCTGGAGCAGCATCTTCAACTGAACGTGATGTTATCCGCTAGTAAAAAAAGTTAAGCCAGACTCGTCTGAGACATAACCTGCAAACTTAACTAGCACTGGGAAACTCTCCTGACGGCTTTAATTAAGAAGATGGATTCCAACCATTTTAATCTCAGTGCTAATGACAACCTCCGAAACTTTCCTAAAAAAAAAAGTTTTCAGAGAATAATGAATACAGCTATTCGCCTTTCAGCAAACACGAATAACCAGGAGTTATTATGTGGTAACTAGCATGCATTTTATCATACATGCCAAATAAACTTCTGCCTACAGTTATTCTGCTAACAGGTATTTTGGGTTGAATATAGTTTACAGATGTGCCAAATGCACGTGACATTACTTGTAGGAATTTAAATGTTGAATGAATATGGGTTTACAACAATTTATTAATAAACTGTATTGAGACATTTCACAATAAATGAATTTATTAATTAGTAAAATGAAACTCTTGCAGAAAAACAAATATTGCAGTAGGTTTTACAGTGCTCGAAGAAAAGTCAGTTCGGAGGAAAAGAATTTTTTTTTTTTTTTTTTTTTTTTGCTTATGATTTTACGCTTCGTCGACTTCGAGGTCATAAGAAACGGGAAAGAAACGGGAAAGGAACGGGAAGTAATTCGGTTATGGTATTTTGAAGGAACCATCCTGGCAATCGCCTGGAATGATTTGAGGAAACCAATAAAAACCAAAATCTGGATGCCTGGACGGGGATTCAAACCAGCGTCCTCCCGAATGCAAAGCCAGAGCGTTACGTTCACCCCCCACGCTTGGTAATTTTTTTGAAATTTTGCAATCTATATTAAGACATGGTTTGCGTAAGCTTAGCAAAAACTGATAAGTTACACAAGAATCTGATAAACACCGAAGTTGTATTTTGTTGTAGTTGACTTATGGTTTGTTTGTAATGTACTGGAATTAATACTTCTAAGTCGATTTCTGATTCAACCAAGCTCCGAAACTTATAGTTTTCAAAGTATTTACATAGCATAGTCCCGATACTTTGATAGTACTATTTACGTTCAAAACTGTATTAAAAGAAGCTGCAATTTACTCAAGTATAACATATCATAAACTGTTAAAGTTAATTTGATTCAGTTAAACTTCATACAATAATCGGAGGCGATAGAAAGATCACAATTATTTAATTAAAACCGTAATGTTTGTGAAATCAAATCGCAAAGAAGTTTAAATTGCGAGTGATATGGAGAGCTGTAGAATTCTGCTATTATTGAATTATTAACAATATTTTCAAACAAAAGAAACCCGCCAGTGTGGGTCTGTACCTAGAGGCGCCGCACACTGGATCTGGGAGGCACAATGGGACCTGGCACGAGCCCAAATCCCACGTACCGGCCGTCTAGGCTGCGTTTTAAGGAGGCTTTCTTCAGACATCAACGATCCGTAACCTTCACCTCATAAACTACACATTTCACAAACAAAATATATACTTATCATACATAAAACATAGTTACACACTACGCAGTGTAGCGGAGAACTGTGCGTTTGCAATTGAAAAGTAGTATGATCGCCACTGCAATTTATGTTACAGCACTGAAACGAAAGTTAGTGATTTCAAAGTACTTATGTTTTATTGTGTTCAAATTGACCGTGAAGGTCACCTCAATACCATGCTTAAAAGATCAAACAATGTCTCCATTCATGCAGTTGCAGGTAAGAACTCTTCCACGTGGGAACTGTTTACAAGTTTTCCGCACACATTCGAACCCAAAGAAGTTTGAATTCGAACCACGCTGCATACGAGACCATCGTTGCACCACGTTACCACGTTTTTTGTCCACCTATCTCCACAGTCTGCTTGCTCTTTTCCAAAGATATTCCTCTTCATCCAACACCATCGATAATCAATATATCGATATACAAGGCTTACTACGCTACAGCAGATAGAGGATAACATTTCACTTTCTCCATTAGACCTAGCAGTTGGTTTTAAACCCTTGGCGACAGTAAGGGTATGCTGTCGTAAAATCGAAGCTACAAATATGACATTGCGAATGTCTAGTAAAAAACTCATCAAAGCAGCCAACCCCTGACATTAATAAAATGTGATGAAAAAGGTTGCAAAGCAAAGGAAAAAAAATTGAGTAAGAGTTAAGAAATACACACATAATTTAAGAAATTTTCATTGAAGTTTTAAAAAATGAAATATCATAAAACTTGAACGATTGTAATTTGAGTTATCGTTTATATAATACTTAAGTATAAATCGCGATTTTACGACACTAATAACTTCAGTAATATACGTTTCTGTGAAATGTATTCACGTATATGCACTACAGATGACTAAACATCGTCTGGTGCTATTGTCAGATAAGAATACAGAAAAACGAAAAAAATTAGAACTTGGTCGTTCCAACAAGGCAAACACGACATGAAGACATGTTGCAATCAAGGGATGAAATCATTCCCTAAATCCTTCTCGACAGTCCAAAACTAAAAATCCTGTCAGTAAACAATGATAAGACATTAGGAATCAATCTGCATATTCTACCTAACAGTAATGAATTATCATTATTATATAATTTTTGTCGTTTTCGCTATGAATAGGTCACCGAACCAAATAGAGAAGGGTCAATGGTGCCATGTGCCTGGGAGCTGTGTAAAAGTGTTTTTTGTTATGTGATGTTCATGTGAGATATAAACATTAGGAGCATCATAATAAAACTATACCAACACTTGCATAGGTTACTACGAAAAAACACTTAAAATCGTAATAATGGCAACGAATCCACACTCGTCGTACCTCACCATGTGCAGCATTGTAGCGCTTCAAGAAGCTCAAACAGCCATCGATCTGACAAATTATGCTGCGTGTTTGATCAAACCTTGAAGCATAGTGACAAGTTACATAGCTCAGATATCTAATCTAACAGTCAGCGAAAGTAGTGAATCTATGATGTAACCTTTCTGGACAAGTGTTGCTGTAAAATGAGGTTATGATTCTGCATCCTCCTAGTTACCTAGTGACAGAGTTTCTACCGGTTGCACACTTCGCCTCTTTCGTTACCGCTTATTCTAACAAAGTAATCCCTCCATGTAAAGGAATATCTGTAGTTTTACGTAGAAATGCTGAAGCGTTAGAGAGTCAAAGAAATCTTTTCCAGGATATTTTGGTTTAGTAGATTTCTATGGAGAGATTAATCCCTTCATAGAAATGACCCAGGAAGAAGTACCTCGGATGGTTTCTAGTTGCCCTTACCATTTTGGAAGCGTACTTATTACTGTATGTATGGATCATTGTGATGGTGTGTGTAGGCACGAAATAAATAATTATTTCGTATTGTCTTTTCAGGACATGGTTGACAGGGACTCTTACCAGCTGCGCAATCCGCCTTTGTCGTAACTGTCTAAACTTACCCGGTAATACTACCGAATATAGGGAACCTACAGTTCCTACAATCTAATGTGGAATCCGAACCACGCAAGCGTTCTGTCGTACGTCACATAAACGAGGCAAGCATTATCATAGTTGAAGATCGGGTTACAGGTATTCCAAATCCCAACCACGACCGGGCTTCGTATTAGAGACCTTCCTATCTCCAATCAGTTGTCTTAGCCACCGAGCCACCAGACTGCTGTAGATAAGAGATGAAAGACATAAAGACCGGTGTCGGTACTTTTTTGGCCTACTCTTCCGAAAGGCAGCCGCAGTGACACCTAGCTAATGCCCCTAATGTCGTGTGCCTCCACTCCATTCGCGCTAAAAAGAGGGTTGTGATTTTACAAAGAGGTTTAAGCACAATATGTCGATTAAGGAATCGTGCACCACCATTTCTCTTCGATCAGCGGTTTTCTCTGCATCTTACATCGTTCGATTACTCGTTAGAATGCATAAAATCAATTGTGTAAGGAACCACAATGGGTCCACAATAGGGCTTGGTTTGCCGGATAATGGCAGCAACGGAACTGCCGCAGCCATTGCAAGTTTTATAGCGCTTCAGGCAAAAGTTTTATCGCTGTACCAACGATTGTGTAGGGATTGCTGTCCTCAACTTTGAAAACTTGTAATGTTGTTCGATATATGTTACAACAGCCATTATGAACGCTATCACTGTCTCACAACTAAGAAAGTTAAGTATACGCAAAAATAAGCATATTGTCTATTTACTTGTAACTGAATAAAATAAATTACTTATTCATAGAAAAGGGAAATGAGAAATGTTATCGGTCAAATGGCTTTGGGTCCTGTAGCGAATGCAGCGGCGCAGAAACAACAGCTACGCGGAATCCTTAAAATGAATATTAGAAAGCAGCAAAAAGCAATTAAAATCAAAATTTACCAAAAAATTATTTAGTACAGCATTCGTTTTATCCAAAGTATTTTGTTTGAATCGTATCTGCTGAGCAGTTTGCCACCAATTGTAACGAAGACGTTCACATACGCCCTCATTAGCAGACCATTATCTCAGAAGTTTAGGTCTTCTGGAAGACTTGGCCACTTTCGACATTCAAAATAATGTTGGCACCGTATTAATTCTGTAAAGAGTAATATTTTTAAATAATGCAGCATGATGCACTAAGTCCTTTCAGTTTTTTATCTTGAGCCCTGACATAGACAACGTACTAAGCTGTTAGATTTTTAAAACCTTGGTCTGCTTTCAAGATATTGAAAGTCGGGTTATGGTAATTTAAGTAAAAAGCTATTATTTTGATCCTATGAATGCTATTCGCTATCATTCTCTCTCTCTCTGTTTGTGTGTGTGTGTTCAATTGGATAGTTGAATTTGAGAAAAAAATATTGATTGAATTAAATTCTAAAGATAAACAAGAGAGCAGATTATATCTTAACATCTTTAATGCTTTCACAAGTGACTGTGTACTATTGTGCCTACACTCAGATACCTACGTCCAGATAAATTCATAAACAATCAACATAAGAGCAAATATTTGATAGAACATAAGAAAATCGCACGAGTTTAATTACTTGGAGTAAATTTGATTCCCTTAAACATGAACATAAGCCATTTTAATTTAAACTGTACGGTATAAGTGATCACAAGGCGGTTGTGGTAACGTTAAACTCTAGTCTGAATCTGAAGCATGACAAAGAGAAACTCGTGTTTTGCTTCGATAAGGCAAACGATGAGGGTATGGTTGACCACTTTGCGAAGAATTTTGAAACGTACATGCTAAATACAAATGTTGAGGAACTTTGGTTTAATTTAAAAGAACTAATATGGACTGGTTTAAATCAGTTTGTTCATAAGAAGTGTATTAAGGTCAGTAATAACTTCCCTTGGTTCAATAGGGAAGTGAAACGTTTGCTCAGGAGGCAAAGGCGTTTACATGCAGCGGTGAAAAAATCGGGGGACTCATCTAATCGTGCTAAATTAGTCCAGTTGCGTGCGGAAGTGCGTAAGGCAATGCGCGATGCGTTTAAAGAATTCCAAGCCAGGAATTTATCCGAAGATCTGATTACTAATCCAAAAAAGTTCTGGTCGTATATCAAAGCAATAAGAGGCTCTTGTAAGATTATGCCGTCGCTGATTAAAGAAAATGGTGAATTATCAGAAACAAGCGTAGAGAAAGCAGAAATTTGAATGATATATTTAAAAAGGCTTTCACGATAGAAAACTCAGAGGAGATACCGATATTTAACAATCGTACCGACAAAATTATGAATGATCTCGCTCTTGATGTCGAGGGAATAACTAAACTGCTTATGAATGTAAAAACCAATAAGGCTCCCGGACCAGACGGTATTCCTACAAGATTCTACTCAAGATACGCAAAGGAAATTTCACCGTATTTGATGAAATTGTATACCGTCTCTCTGGATCAAGGAAAAATACCAGCCGAATGGAAGACCGCTATCGTAACTCCAGTGTTTAAAAATGGGAATGTTAATGAACCTCAGAATTATAGGCCGATCTCGTTAACTTCAATATTTTGCAGGATTTTAGAACATAACATCTATTCAAATGTCATGCGGTTCTTGGATGAATGTGAGCTTTTAAATCCAAATCAACATGGATTCAGAAAAGGCCGATGCTGCGAAACACAACTTGCACTTCTAATTCACGACTTGTGCCGAATTATAGATGAGCAATCCCAGGTTGATTTGGTTCTATTAGACTTTAAAAAAGCTTTCGATACTGTGTTTCACACTAGGTTACATAGGAAACTTCGCGGTTACGGCATATCTAGACAAATATGCGAATGGGTTGCAGACTTCCTGAAGGGCAGAACACAGTGTGTAGTTCTCGACGGTGAGCGTTCATCACTTACTGAAGTGGGGTCTGGAGTTCCCCAGGGAAGCGTGTTAGGGCCACTGTTGTTTCTCATATACATCAATGATCTATGCGACATAATAGGGGGGATGAAAAGATTATTTGCCGATGATGCTATAATTTATCGCGAAATCAAAACCCAGGACGACTGCGCTTTGTTACAAGACGATATTATGAAAATAATTGCGTGGTGTAAAGATTGGCAGTTGGAGTTAAACACTAAAAAGTCCCAAGTCATGCGTGTAAGTAAAAAGGTGACACCATTTAACTATGAATATACGATTAATGACACTGTCCTTAGAAAGATAGATTCCGCTAAATACCTAGGGGTAACAATTGGTAATAATTTGTCGTGGAATGAGCATATCGAGAATGTAATGGGAAAAGCAAATCGTATGCTCCGATTTCTAGGTCGTAATTTAAATCAATGCACTCAGGATGTTAAATCGATTGTATACAAGTCACTAGTACGTCCTCACTTAGAGTATTGTTGTTCTGTATGGGGTCCCCATCAAAAGGTGTTAATGGAGGCTTTAGAGAAGGTCGAAAGAAGAGCCGCCCGATTCGTGACAGGTATATATAGTTGGAGGGAAAGCGTAAGTGCGATGTTGAAGGAGTTATGTTGGGAAGACCTGGAACACCGAAGGCGTTGCTCTCGACGGAAGCTAATTGAAAAATTCACGACAGATGTAT
Source organism: Vandiemenella viatica (assembly GCA_031002005.1). Lineage (NCBI taxonomy): Eukaryota > Metazoa > Arthropoda > Insecta > Orthoptera > Morabidae > Vandiemenella > Vandiemenella viatica. The sequence goes on along the minus strand of CM061921.1, from coordinate 335,897,751 downwards.
TTCGGGATGACAGTCAGCAAATATTGCTACCAGCAACATTCATATCTCGAAATGACCGTGAAAATAAGATAAGAGAAATCAGGGCCAGAACCGATTCATTTCTGTACTCATTTTTCCCACGAGCGATTAGGGAATGGAATAGAAAGGATTTAGCGGGCGAGTAAAGTTAAAATCCGACAGGAGTAGCTTTCGATAAAGCACTTCAGCCATCCTGATCTGGGTTTTCCATGGTTTTCCCAGATAACTCCACGCGAATGCGGGGATGGTTCCTCACAATAGCCCATGGGCGCCTCCTGTCATATCCCTTATAACCCTTCCAAACCATAACCCTTTTCGATAGGTGCAATGCACCCTCCGCCACACACTTTTAGTGAATCGCGGAGTAATAATAATAATAATAATAATAAACTCAGTTTCGCCATCTATATGTGTTACATCTGTTTGAAAATCTAATTGACTGAAATACATCTAAATCGAAATTTGATGTGCGTAACCGTGATAAAGTTATTTCAGTTCTTATTTATGCTTTTACACTTTGGTGGGTAGCACAATATAACTCAGCAGTAGAATTTGCAGTTTCTTAATCATACGTTCAAATCTATCTCAAAACGAATTTCAGTTCGAAATAGATATGCATGGAGACCTTCGCATAAACTAGTTTATCATATTCTCTTGATAGTTATACAACCACATTCTCACTGTGAAATATAGCATCGTCGCGTTATCTTCTGAGTGGGTGTGAAATCAGTTTTTTTGCCATCTAAAATATCCCAGCTTATTTACACAAGGTAGTTGTAAAAAGTGTCTATATCTCTTGTGACCCATAAATTTTTCAAGAAAAATAGTGTGTCAACTCTACCTACAGCAAATTTTACAGAATCTACTTGGTGTCTACCACTTCTGACAAAAGTTCAATATTTTAAGTTGAGAACTGCCTGCAGATTGGAAGGCTTGTTTCCAAAACAAGTGTAGCTGTTCACTATTACTGTAGGATGTTATTTATGTATTAATAACAAAATAGGTGAAACAAAATTCTGTCGGGTCTCCAGCCGGATGGTGTTGTAAAAACACGATGTTTCGACAGCTAGCTCTGCTGTCTTGATCAGGTATCTTGTAGCTGTCGCAAGCTGACTGCCAGGTGGTGACACCATCAGGGCTGTATACCCGAGAGGATTTCGTTGCATCAGCACGCCGGGAAAGTATCCACTCACAGAAAATAGGTGAAAATAATAAATCAACTTTTGGTGTAGTAAATAGAAGGTTGTATTAGATCCGTTGGAATTATAAAAGTGCCATTGCTTTGTGGAATATATTTCGTCAGCAATTTAGGCAGTTCACTATATTAGTAAAAAAATAAATAAAAAAATCATTTCACTTTTTTCAACAAGGTCAGTTGGAAATTGGTGCCTGGTCCTCAACTGACTAAGTTACGAAAAGCAGATCTGGTAAAGTTGTTTTGCATCGGAACTGCTTTTCTTAAAAAGAAATTTTTGGTTCCTATAATGAAAGTATATAAATTACGCAATAAATGATATATTGACGGCATAAATCTAGGAAAATTATAATAAGTTATAATAAAACAATAACAAATAAATATAAACCTATTGTTTATTGAGTGCAGTCAATTACTCCAATCCTCATACTGTCCCGGAACTTGCCATGTTAGGTTGTAAAAAGGACTGAAGTCATCTAATTGAACTTATGTTTCACTGCTTCTACTATTGAACTGCTATTAATTCCCGCCTATTAGCGGGTACCCTACGAAGGCCGAAACTCTCCGAACACGAAAATTGTTGCTCATCAAAATCGAACTGTTTCTCTTCTCCATTCTGCAGTCCTATATATACCTTCTATGAGAACCTTGTTACGTATTGCAAACGTCGTGTAATGTCTTACAAGTAGCATCACGCGTGTAAAGGATGAGATGAAGGTAAATTCCGTCATTCTTGAGCCTTTATTGCCCACTGTCTCTAATTTTTCAGCAAAATATATAATACTCTACAAAAATATCTAATGACGCACATCTATAAAGCCTTTGAGGCATTACATACCAAGAATGGAAATCCTGTCATAACCCAAGCCGAAAGATATCTCCCTGTGACACTGGTGACAGCGGAAGTTTCAAATCCTAACAGCATTAGACTGGTCATTAAGTGTAAGTTGTTCCTTTATTCCTCTACAAGAAATGTGGATTAATAGTATCCCCTGATTAAACCAGATTATGAATGCTATGTCCTTACGACGACCGAACGTCACTCGTCAGAAGGCGGTCCATGGAGACGGTCACGAGCAACCCGAACAAGTCCCAGGAGCAGGCCGAAACGTCATCCAAAAAACGCGCTCTGGCAGAGTCGGGCGTGAGGTTCACAGAGTCCGAAGAGAGTACCAAGACGTAGCCAAGAACGAGCACTGTCTGAAGTCCGATAGGCGATTCACAGTAAGAGAGAGTACCGAAAGCTCAGTGAACACTGAACTGAGGAGTGGAGTAGTATTAGTAGGCTGGAGGTTTGTGCCACCCGCGGGCTTTATTTATATGCGCGACGGGTCGGCTCCGATTGGCCGCGGCGGAAAACTATGATGTGGTGGCGCTGGTTGCTCCGATGCCAGCGCCGTCTATATGAAGTCGATATCCATGCCCTCTGCCGGGCATGCGGCGATGTCGGGATGGGATACCAGAATGAATACATTAAAAAAAAAAGAAGTATGTTAAATGTTATCACCAACTACACCCAAAGCTATGAGAACACGTATCTTCCGCATACGCATGAATAAGTTACCAACTAATAATAACCGGTGTGTGATATCTGGTATTTAGATGGTGTTACAGTTAACTTCCGGGGACATATACCTTGGGTACTTTTCCGTTGCCTTCCGATAGGTGAAAGTGTTTGGAAGTTTTGCTGTGTTTGTTCAGTGTAATGTGATATTTGTGTCGTGGTTGAGAGATGAACAAAGGGATAGAGTGAATCCCACTAACCGGTTCATTGAGATCTAATCGGCAGAAATGCATTCGGAGAGGTCGAACCACCATCAACGGTATCGTATGCTTTCATTCCATACGCATTGTGGGATTTAACCCAGAACATAAGTGCAGAGTCTAGTTATTACTAAATACAGTGATTTACTCTTCATCGCTGTTAGTTGGTTACAGAGATAACTGGTTAAGCGTCCTGTTCTATTGTGGAACTATTTGTACGTTTAATACATCGCGACAAATGGTACTTGTCTTTCACGGCATGTGACACGTGCTACGCTCTACAACAGATTAATAGTGACTACAGGGTATGCACTGTTACAGCTTCATGAAATGGGATTGTTAGTGTTCATTAGGCACTGCTGTCACTGTGGGAAACAAAATTGCTTTAAAATTACAATCTCAACTACATTATCCTTCATCCGATACATATGAGTACAAGAGGGTTAAATACCATTCAAATTACAGAGATCATGTCGGCAACTTGGAGATGCAATAACGCCTCATGTCTTCTTTTCGGAAATTGGTAATTTTTCTTGTTTCTTATTGCACTTGCTTGATTAAGGATTCCTAGAATGGGCACTGGCACACAATAGCTTAGCTTGGTATTTTGTTAATAGCAGGTTTTTTTTGTCTTAGCTTAGGTCACTTGAGATTAATTCTCCAATTATATGAACGTTTCCAGAGGGATATCTGGTTGAGGTAGCTTCGGTACGCAACAAGTTAGGTAGACAGAGAACCTGCAAAATGTAGCGAAGGGATGAATAGCTTTCGCTTATCAAAAAGTATTATTTTCTATTTTTGGTGGGTGTAGAAAGTGTATTTCCTTGAAAATAAGGAATAGGCCTATTGACTTGCCACGAAACGTGTATGAGGAAAAGAAAGTTGAAAAAGAACAAATAACAGGTGGAATTACTAGATTAAAGTTAATATCGGAAGAACAATATTCATTCATGAGATAGACTATAACATTTGGAGGAGAAGTGATAGGGAACAAAATTTTTTTGGCGAGCAACAAACTTCTTTAAAAGGTGTGTTTCACTACCATTGCAGTCTTAAGGAAATGATTGAATAAAAATTATACAGTGCATTTGGTGTGTTTTTTTACAATTACGTACACCAGAAACAATAAACGTAAAATTTAAATGATAAACTGTGCCTAAAACAGTTATTTAAACATCCTAAGATTGTTTTTAGGAAGTTTTGTCTGATAAATTGTTATGAATCTTTACCTTTCAACAAATTTACGTGATTACAAAAAATTGGGCTTAATATCTAAATATTAAATGAATCCAGTATTTATGAAGATCACCAAAATAAAATGAAGACTTTTATTTTCTATTAAACTTAGATGTATAATTTTTCAGTTTTCATAAAAAAAAAGTACCCGATACAGTCGACTTTATACACACAGATTTTACTGTGATACTTTTCACTAAGAAAAAAACCCATCGAGAATAGAAAATAATGCTATTAGAATTTCACTGCAAGTTTTTGGGCATACGGGTTATATTATTGTTATCCAACTAATGTCACGATCCACAATCTTATACACCGCTGACCTGAGTTAACTATAACATAAGGCTGGTTATAGCTTCGATAAAAAAATTTTTAAAAATTTCATTCCTTCCAGCTGAAGGCTGGGAGGCGGGCTGCTGGAGGGTATCGGCGACCTTTTTCAGCCGAACTTTACTACGGGGAGGGAAGGGGGATGGAAGTCGGCCGTGGGCTTGTAGGGAACCATCCCAGCATTCACCTTGAGTGACTGAGGTAAATCACAGAAAACCCCAGTCAGGATGGCCGAATGGGATTTGACCCCCGTCCTCCCGAATGGTAGTTAAAAGGGCAAATTAGCCTTTTTGCTATCACGGTATTGGATAATAAAATCAGCAAGCATTTATTAACAGTATTTGTGTTTTATAACTAACATAACATTATTTGTAAACAATCACGCCGGATTTTTTTATAAAATAGAATTGTCCTTATCATCACTTTTTTATATTAGTGTTTATAAAAATTGTATTCGTCCTTATAACCATTCGGTCAACCCTCGGCATTTGCGATTGTTTATCTCGAGCGTATAATACTATTCTCTAGTGTAACAGGTAATTGTAAATGGAAGGAAATCGCAGGATGGGCACAATACTAAATCAGAAACGCCAAACCGTATACCCGGTGAGGCAAGCAAAGCCAGCTTGCCAGCTTCGCGTTACGGGGACCAGCTTTGCTAGGATTCTATATTCGAAGGGGAACGGAGGACTATAGCTGTCGATCTGCTATCTGTCCGTGTGTCATCTCTTAAAGGGAATAAATTTAAGACTTAATATTTGTGGCACTTTATCTTTGCTGGCCAAGAACTGCAAACCCTATTAAACTTTGTGTAAAATTATGTTCTGGGCGGAGGAGGTTTCCAGAGGAGTAAGCGAGATAGATTTTTTAAAATTATTATTATTTTTTAGAATTCTTCAAGTTGAGAATTAAGATATTTTTCAATTATTTTCAATATTATTACTATAAAATAAAGACGTGAGTTGCCTGCCAAGTCATCTCTATACCATTTTTGTTACCTGGTCTATTTCGAAAACGCTGTTATCTAGGATCTTGAAATTTGTACACTAATGTACTCGATATCTGCCATACGCAATACAACTACTTCTATAGCGCATTCAGTTTTAAGAGGCGGCTCAAGGTCAGTCTGCTCTATCCCCACCCCGTAGCCCTTAAACCCTACATGTGAAGGGGAAGCTTGCCACTCACCAACCTGGACACCAGTGTGTGGTGACGTGAGGAGTGGAGCCAGGGGAACATAACCTTGAGTCTCCAATTGAGTGTGAACGGGTTAATTTTTAAGTTGTAAGTAAAAGATATTGGTATAAAATTTCAGTATATTAATACGATTTTAATGAAAGTGCTCTTAATCCGTAATGCATTGCATCCTGACTTGCGTGTAATATATTTGGCTGGAAATTAACGATTGCAATAATACCTCTGGAAACATGTGGGCCTCCTTTAGAACGTCGAAGTGCATCAGCTAGTACGCTCTAGAATCTTGCATGAACTGCTCTTTTCATTAAGAGCCAAATTGTGCTCCTGGGAAGTGGGGGGGGGGGTAATATATGGGTAAGTAGGGGGCCAAATCATGTGTTGTAACTTTCCAGAATGCTCTTAAAAGGGAAAAGCACTCAACCTGGGCCCGGTCACACGGCGCATTATCATCCTTGAGAATCCCATGTTTAAGAGTAATTGAAATATGTAAGAATGCTCTGCAAACAGTTTTTTACAGCTACATCCTGTCATGGACCAGTTCAGTTTGATCAGAGAACCCAATAAACACTAGTGAATCAGGCATCACATCAGTGTGGAACCATCACTAGTGTGCCTTGCTAACAAGTTTGTACAATACCCTTAGTTTTAAAATATTACTTTTACTACTACTTATTTTGTTTGCCTCGTCATATGATTGCCAAGCTGATATAAGTTGATATAGGTCATACTCTTGGGCGCCAGTGAGTTCAATCAACTACTTTGATTTGACAAAATAATGGATCATAAGGAAAGGTGATAAATGAACCATATTATTAATTGAAAAACCCACAAATTAAGAAATAAAATTCTTTATTTTTATTTAAAGTAAATCACCTACACCCTTAGCAATTCATAAATTGCTGCTCAGTGGATTGCATGAATTATCCCATAAGCGTTACTGGGTTTTGCTAAACTGAATTCCGGTGACCACTGAGGCGTGAACTGCGCTCCTTTACCGTTTGTTGGACGTTGTTGTTGGAAGAGGCGAGACGCAAAGGTTGTTGACCATTCTGGAGAGATGCCGTCGTGAACTGCAACAGCTGTCGAGTCGAGCGCTCACTGCTCTGTGTGGCGTCGTGTAGGGAAGGCGTCTGCACAGCCCGGCTCCGTCGACGTCAAGTAGTCAGCACCGGCGAGACTCGATCGCCGAACAGCCTGCAGCCGTGGTCCACGTTCCGACTCCCAAACAACCAGACTCGTCGAACCCTCAGCCACGAATGCCCCTCTTCAGTCGTCCGTCGCTTAAGATCACCCTGAAAAACATTCTCCCCAGTACCGCAGTCCTCCATCAGACGACCAGCAATAAATTTCAACATACCACTCACAACACGTCTGAACCACTCGTATCTTCCGAGCGCTAAACAAACATTCCCTTCTCTCTTGGGACAACAACATTTATCCGCACGGGCAGCGAAGGTCTCTGCTCCCCCGGGTCCTAGTTTTTTTGTGTGTGTGGCGAGCGTCTGGTGAGCTCGCCCACCTCCTGTCTGTGACTGCTCAGGTCTATAACACATACAGTTTCGTTTAACGTTGACAAACATCAGCTGTTATTTATTCTCAAACCAGATGTAATATTACATTTCGCCCCACTGTTCTCAATTAAAAAGACCTGGGACTGTCTTTTTAATTCACCCACTAACACATTCACTGACTCACTGCACATTGTTGTCAGTCATTGGTCAGTTGTTCCATGACCTTTTGTTTCAATTCCGTATCCACTTCCCCATTTATGAATTGCTAAGTGCTCTATTTTTCATCATATTAGAATTTCCTGATGATCATTTTATGGATCCCAATATGATTACATTAATATTCCCTTTCCTTATGTTGGATTTAAACCAGATTTAGAACAATTCAAAAATCCCTTAACTAATAGCAAGTTGGTAGTTCATGGCTGCAATCCATCCTTTGATGTTACCCAGTGCATTACTCGGCATTTCCGATGACTTGCACATACTCATGCACACCAAACTCACACACATACATATAATTTATCAACAAAACTCTACTAATCAACTTATCATCTAATCAACAAAACTCTACAATCTTTCTCGTGATTATTCACATTTATATCAGAGTACTAAAGTAAAATTTTATGCCATTCCATAATGGTTATTTCTAAATCCAAGGATTAGTTAAAATCTACGAGGAATTTGATACAAAATTGTTTCTGACCTCACACAATACAGGATTCGAACTCTATCGATACTATCCACTCCTTACTCCCTTTGATCATTTATCCAGCCAGCCAATATTATCTCATGCTTAATGCTTTAGACTTGACCCAAACTTGCACCAACTACGGATTCCCATGTTTTATTTCTGCGAAACTGTTGCTTGTGATGTGAATTACACCCCATATGTCAAATGTTTTATGCCACTTTCCGTTTTTTAATTTTATCTGGAGGTTCCTATCGTTGCAAAGTCAACGTATCATCATATCGTCTAGTCTCGACTTCCTCTGCACAAGTTATGTATAAGGGTTTTCAACGTAGTTACGTTCATATCACGCGGATTGAGTTTTACTTCCCTAATGAACTTCTTTTGTTCCTCAAGTGGAAATAATAGACATACGCTAAATTCGGGTAAAGTCAACTCGGTCAATAACGAGCAAAACAATTGCTTATATGCAATACAACTTGAATCTCGTGTCCTCGGGACTTAACATTTATTTGCCAGAGATGACACCCGATTCACTCTTCCCATTTCTGTGAACGTATTTGCCTTACATCAATCAATTATATCGCGCTCCCTTAACAATAAACTTGCGACTTGACACTTGAAATTCCTACTATTGAGGGTTCTGCTTCACATTAAATTCTTTTGACGGTGGAAGCCACGTCTCGTTTGTAATGATGGGTAGTTCGTTGTTCATAATTTTTATCATTATTAATATAATATTCGTCAACGCATGGGTCATATCCGTACATCAGGCTCGTTTGTACGCTCGTCCCTGGTGTAAATACCGATGGCTTAAACAACTCTCTCTCATAACCAAATCAGTTTTGGCTTATACCTTATGATTATGATCCTATATTTTGACTATGAATTATAATTATTCTATGACTTATTTTCCATTTTTATTCATACTAAATATTTCACTTTACTCAGTGTTGTCCACTTTCTTCACAGTTTTATAACTCCAAAGGTCTGGAATTGCTCCCGTTTTATCCACTCGAATCCCTCTCAAATTATGGAGACACGATTTTTCAACCCACCTAAACCGATCTGTATTTTCTGAAACTTCTTGCGTTATATGGTCCGAATTGTTTGACTCCTTCGGTTAACAAATAGGCGTTCGGTGCTACCATCTTCGTAATTTCAAATGGACCCGTATAAAGATGAAAAAACTTGGAAATAAGCTTTTTCTGAGCGTCAGATAGACGCACGTTTCTCAACAATACTTTCTCCCCTACTTGATAAGTACTTGTACTTTTGCGGTCCTCCCGTTCTTTTCTCCTCCTCGCCTTTTCCATTAGGAATTCTTTGGCTTCTTCAGCTTGTTTTGCTGTGTCCCTGATCGGATTATCCGCTGGGTATCTTACGATCTCTTCGGACAGTGTCGCCAGAGGTTTCTTCATTTGTAGTTCCGCAGGTACATGTCCCGTACTACAGTGAATTACTTCATTAAAGTATTTTTCAATTTTGTCGATATACTTTACCCACGATTTGTGGTTGTCTCCTACCAGAAGTCTGAAATACACGCCTAGCTGACGCATATAACGTTCTGCCATATTTGTTTCAGGTGACCTTATTGAACACATCACCACTTGAATCCCGGCGTCGTTCAATGTTTTACTCCACTTCGGACTTGTAAAAACACTTCCGTGGTCCGATAAAATCCGGTTCGGCTTTCCGTATGCAGGAATATACTTGTTAAGCACAATATCCAATGAATTTTTTGTGCTAATTCGTGATACTGGGTAGAGTTTCACGTATTTGCTGAATGCATCCACCATCAAAAATATGTGTTGCCGCCCAAACCTTCCTTTTGGCAATGGTCCAAAATGATCAATGCATACCAATTGATTCACTCTGTCCACTGTTATTGGGTTGCATTCTCCCGCAGTGCGTCTATTTACATGCTTGATACGCTGGCACATATCACAGTTACTTGCACACTTTGCAGCTTCCCTCCTAAGAGAATTTCCGATCCATTGTTGTTCGACCGTCATGTACAATGTTTCCGTCCCTATATGCCCATGATATTCGTGGTACACTTTCATCACTTTTGGAATCATAACCTTGGGTAACCATATTTTCCACCTTTCAATTCCATTGACTGGTTTTGTCAATGTTTGGTGGTGTCCATTCGTCTCTACCCGTATCCCACAAATCTCACGCTCTATCTTTGTGATTCGCCCATCACATTTCACCTGACCTTCTTCAAGTGTGATAGTTTTGTTAACCAGTTGGTTATTTGTGTCCTGGACAACCAGTATTTCTTCGGAGACCTTCTTTTTAAATTGTTCAAGTTTGTTGTCGGTCTCCCAACAAAATCTGGCAATCCTGTCCTCGATCCGTTGAATGAAACTGTCTTGCTTCACTTCAAGAGAATCAATTTTTTCGTTCATATTTTTGAACTGAGAATTTACATCACATCGCACAGATTTCATCTGTTCATTCATTTCTCGTAACAAAGCAAACACCATACCTTGAGAAAATGCTTCGCACTCGGTATCTGGTGGGTTATGCAAATTGTTATTATCTATAATAGCAGCTACACTATTGCTGGTCACAGTTTCATTCATATTCGTTACTTCAAGACAGACCGCCTCCCGTACAGAACCAGTTGCTAGCAATGGATTTTCAACGAAACTGTTTTGTAATTCCGCGTCATTTGCCACGTTCTCCAAATTATTACTCTCGTCCATTGTTGTGTTCATATTTATTACCCCCACTTGTTTACCACACCGCAGTTTCATGTACTTGTATTTTCAAATTAGAAACCCACATTAAATGTAACAGATCTTTTGTTTTAAAAAAAACTTTCAACTAACAAACTGTGACGAAAAATCCTAGTGAATGTTTAAATTTCAATATCCATGGAATAATGCAACGCCACACAGACACAAACAACGCCGGATGCAAGAAATCGTTTTCTCAACCATGAACAACAACAAAATCACTGGCAAATAAAGTAATGGAAATGTCAGCTTCACATGGAATAACTGCATCTGAAATTACATTCATTTAATGATATTACTCTATATTTCAGCCATTCTCCATCCACCGTACAGCATCTGAAATACAGGCATACACAAAAGTACATCAAAGAATAAAGTCAACAGTTTTCACCATGAATCCAGTTGTAAGCTAAATTATTCGCGCTAAACACGGCCCCACGTTCTGGTCGCCATTTTGTACAATACCCTTAGTTTTAAAATATTACTTTTACTACTACTTATTTTGTTTGCCTCGTCATATGATTGCCAAGCTGATATAAGTTGATATAGGTCATACTCTTGGGCGCCAGTGAGTTCAATCAACTACTTTGATTTGACAAAATAATGGATCATAAGGAAAGGTGATAAATGAACCATATTATTAATTGAAAAACCCACAAATTAAGAAATAAAATTCTTTATTTTTATTTAAAGTAAATCACCTACACCCTTAGCAATTCATAAATTGCTGCTCAGTGGATTGCATGAATTATCCCATAAGCGTTACTGGGTTTTGCTAAACTGAATTCCGGTGACCACTGAGGCGTGAACTGCGCTCCTTTACCGTTTGTTGGACGTTGTTGTTGGAAGAGGCGAGACGCAAAGGTTGTTGACCATTCTGGAGAGATGCCGTCGTGAACTGCAACAGCTGTCGAGTCGAGCGCTCACTGCTCTGTGTGGCGTCGTGTAGGGAAGGCGTCTGCACAGCCCGGCTCCGTCGACGTCAAGTAGTCAGCACCGGCGAGACTCGATCGCCGAACAGCCTGCAGCCGTGGTCCACGTTCCGACTCCCAAACAACCAGACTCGTCGAACCCTCAGCCACGAATGCCCCTCTTCAGTCGTCCGTCGCTTAAGATCACCCTGAAAAACATTCTCCCCAGTACCGCAGTCCTCCATCAGACGACCAGCAATAAATTTCAACATACCACTCACAACACGTCTGAACCACTCGTATCTTCCGAGCGCTAAACAAACATTCCCTTCTCTCTTGGGACAACAACATTTATCCGCACGGGCAGCGAAGGTCTCTGCTCCCCCGGGTCCTAGTTTTTTTGTGTGTGTGGCGAGCGTCTGGTGAGCTCGCCCACCTCCTGTCTGTGACTGCTCAGGTCTATAACACATACAGTTTCGTTTAACGTTGACAAACATCAGCTGTTATTTATTCTCAAACCAGATGTAATATTACAAGTTAGATCCGTGGCCTCATGGATTTTGGAACTTAGCTACCATCTTCCAGTCGTCCAAGGTCCAATGCATGACTTTCCGAGCTCAAATGAGCTACCAGCACCAATTGAGTGTTGTGAATAATGACACCAGAGTGAGTTTTCCTGTTCGTTTCTCATCCACTGTGGCTGTTATTTCATAGATCTCAATCACACAGCTCATGTTCCTAATTGCGCTGCCCCAGGTGGGATTTAATATAGTCAATGAATTACTTTCCGTACACCGTTGACACTGGTTAATATATATTTCAAAACAACTTCCGAAATGCTGTGTCTCATGCGTCGGGCTTCAGTTATAATTCCACTTTCAAAGTCAGTTAATTCTCTTTGGGTAGTTATTTCTCAGTAGTAATCTATTCACACGACACTCGCGAATACTAATGAAAACCATTTTCTACTGATAGTTTTTTGACACGATGCACCACCTGAACATTTGCATCCTACTATACCATGAACTTTGTCATTTTAGTGTATACTTAAACACTCAGAAATCAAATATCAGTTTTGAACCATAATCGACACAAAATCTGATAGTTTAGCTTAGGATTGATCTTTAAGGTTGGGCAGTTTGGTCGAGTGTATTAAAGCGCTCTCATGGTCCGACTGCGATTTATGGACGATTTTGATGTGATAACGTCTGATAATTTGATCTACCGTTAGGGCTGAAGGCAAGAAAACTTAGTGTAACGATATTAGGAGTTTGAGGAACGCTTACGATAGGAAGTGAGTGATCGAGTTCGTTAATTCAGGTATTAACATGGCGGTCATACCTTCCGCCTCGCAACTAAGGTTGTCCGTCTCAGCGCGGTGGGTTGTGGGGTTGGGAGGGGTACATGCGATCAACTACGACTGGCTCTGTGAGTATACGTGTTAACCGATTTCCATGTAATAAGGAGAATCTTGTCGTTAAGTAAACCTTGTTTCTCGAACAGTGATGTTTTAACAGAAGGTTGGCTTTTTCTGATATCGCCAATGAAGGTCGAAGATACTGGGAAATTAAGAAATGGGATGAACGTAGTATTAGAAATCTATAATATTATTACATAAATTACACCCCACAAATTTCATGATTGCCACACAATTTCACTCGTTGTGGACCCTCAGCCCCATGACGTAGTTTATGGATGGTCTCAGAATTAAATAAATGCAATGCTGATGTCATTAAATGCGACAGAAGTTGATGAACATTTTTCCGACATCCAGCAACGCGAAAGCGTCACGCTCATTAGGCTTTCTGAAAACATCTCCAACCGATGGTTCTTGATGTGTACGGAAGTGCAAATTTCTGTTGCAGCTTGAAACTCCAGCGTATTTACGGTGGTCAAATCTTTTGTCCAGCAACAGAAGTAACTTGTACTAAAAAATTGGACCATATTTTGTAGAAATAACAAGAAACTCTGATAATTAAGAAGTAAAATTACTTCTGATTATTAAATTAAAGATGCCATAAAAATCATGATGACATAGAAGTTATAGTCTTCAATGCCGCATGTGGGAACCTGCTGTTCGAATGTTGCTATTACTTCTTGTTCTGGTGTGGTTCCTGAAAACTTTAAACTGCAATAAAATGAATTGAATGTTTTTATTTTTTCATTCTGCTGTGTTAAAAAGTAAAAGTGTTCACATTAGCTTGTGTCAAGTTATTAGTTCAAAGGCGGTATTTCATTAAGAAATCTGGTTTATTTGTTATTTTACATAAATGCACTGATTTTATTCTTAAATGTGCGGTACAACTTAAAATCGAGTGACGGAAACACATATAATACTTTGCTTGTGAAACTGTAATAGCTATTTTAGTTCACGTAGCGGATAGTTCAATATTTACTGCCATTTAAGCAGATTAAAAAAGTTTGTTAAAGTTTGAGTAGCTTTCAGAAGGAAATAAAGTGACCAATGCTTAAGGTCTCTCAGTTACGAGTGAGAATTGCAGGAATAATGAGACTTTGTCATATTTTACAAGAAGCTTTATGAAAATCTTTGCAAATAAATTTACCAGAATTTATCATGAAACCTATGAATCTGCCTTTAAGTGTCATGACCGGATGCGGTTTTATTTCTTTTATTGTTAAGTGATCTTATACTGATAAAATAAATTCGTTACACGATGTCACTCATGATATCAGATAGCAACCGTTCGGCATGAAACTAAAATCCTTAATTCTTCAGTTTTCTTATATTGATTTCCTTACCCGATCTTACGTCTTGTGCAAAGAATATTGTGATCATTCAACATAGTATGTTCCTCTCTCATGCAGAAAATGTGGAAGAATTTGCCCTTAATTCTGATTGTATGACAAATCCTCGTGGGTGAGCGGCTAAAACTTGGGCCTGATATTCGGAAAGCCACTTGTTTGGTCCACAGTCTTGCCATGATTTTCCTAAATCACGCCAGGCAAATTAAGGGATGGTATATTCAAAGGACCATAGCCCAATTCTTCGTGTTTCTTGCACCCCATCGTTTCCCATCTATAATGACCTCATAAGGCCAGGCAGTCAAAATAATGTATTTGCCAGGTTTGGATTGAGCTAATGTCTAGAATGTACCGATATACCGTATATGATTTAGATGCTTGATTTGTTCAATATTCTGGATGCAACCGTAACATTCATTAGAATTGCTCCTATCCAGCCAACGAAATGCCAAAACACCTCATTAAATTTATAATCGCAATAACAAAACCTGAATTAATATTCATTCAAAGTGTAAAAAAGTTTAAAATTATTATGTTGCTTAAATACGAGTCTTAGATGTTAAGAATACCATTGCTTTGGATAAAACATTTTTTCTTTTGACGTCTTATCTCAGAATTATCAAAAAAATTTATATCACTTGATATGAACACTATTTTACGTGATATTTCGGTTTGTTTGAATATTTCTCCGGAGTTGAGTGGTTTTGGATTCAGCAATCGCACTCACTAGTCCAGTCACTTCTTGGAGCTGTTCTGATAGTTAAACAGCGGTATATACCTTCACAATGATTTGAGATTATTCAGGTTAAACTATGGAGTGATACCTTCAATCCAAAATAATACTGTTAATTACTACTTCGTTTAGAATAGCACTTGTGTGGTTTCGAGTCCAGATGGAGAATGCATCTGGTTTTGTTCGTATATCAATAATGTGAGACATGCAACATGATCGCCGACACGTTTCTGACAGTTGGACAATCAGTTTATCAACGTAATAACTCTATTCGTCTACAGACTTTTACCACGCTTTCATAATGCTCTGAACGAAGCAATCGGGACTCTTTGGGCATTCCAATAGTGTAAATATTGTCGTTCTGTTGCATGCCTAAAACTCTGTCCTTCTGCGTGAATCTACTTGACTCTCATGTGATTATGATGATTTTTTATTAGTACTTTTGTAATTTTCATTCCATATACTGAACTTTACAATGGATATTTTCAACGATGTAATAAAAAACTGTATACAAACTGTAATGTATTTGAATCAGCAGAAACATATCTCGTTAAATCCTTGAGCAATGATAGATTAGGAGAAATAGTAAATGTCAGTACTAAGATGTTCGCTCACGCTCATGGTCCTTATATCCACTATGCAGTGCTAAGCCCGTTTAAAACAAATTATTCCTCAACACTGGAAACTATGACGTCAAATTTAAGAAAAGTGCTACCTCTAACGTGAGGGGTTTAAAGCTTCCCTGGCGCACAGCTAAAATGAAGCCTTTACTGGTATTACGACATGCGCTTTTTTTTAAAATTTTTAAAAAAAGCTTGTGCCATCTTTATTGGGTGGTGAATGTGGATTCTCGCACTTCTAGATTCAAGACATATTCTATGGACACACAATGCGGATTCGTTATATTATGTTCCTCATTCATCCTCCTTTATTTCAAGCCCCTTCACTATAAGTAACGCTTGACTCCATACAACCTTCGCCACCAGAAGTTAGCCCATAGTTAGAGACAGTTTACCTAGGCTTGGCTACTAATTAGAGCCCTGAAAGAACCACGCCAGGCCAACATTGCAATAAATGGCCCCGCTGGACCCTGCTTCCTGCCAGTTGCAAAAGCAGAGCTACTGGCCGAACACTTTGCTGCCCAACACACAACAGCGGAATACCAGTTCACAGAGGCTGAAATACGAGAAGCTAAGGAGACCAAACAACAAGCAGTAGACATCCTGAACCAACCAACCGCCGACCAACCAGAACTCACATCCCCAGGGGAAGTCAGGAACATTATAAAGAAACTAGCGCCGAACAAAACCCCAGGACATGACAAAATAAGAAATCTACACCTTAAAAACCTACCCAAGAAGTGCATGGTTCTACTTACTAGCATTTTCAATAGCTGTCTCCTCAACTGCTACTTCCCCACAGCCTGGAAGCTAGAGAAAGTAAAGGCTATACTAAAACGCGGGAAGGACCATCGACAAGTCGAAAACTACCGGCCAATCAGCCTACTCTCATCAACGTCCAAGGTACTGGAACGAATCCTGCTCAAGAGGATAAACTCCAGCCTTGAAGAGGAAAGGACGATCGGGCTAGAGAAATTTGGATTCCAGAGCCGAGTCGCCGCCACAACCCAACTACTCCGCATCACGGAAGACATATCCAAAAACTTCAACTTTCAAAAAGCTACTGCAGCAGTGTTCTTGGATATAGAAAAGGCATACGACAAAGTCTGGCATGCCAAACTTATTCAAAAACTAAGGACCAAAACCGGAATCAAGCACTGTGACATTAAACTTATCGGCAGCTACCTAAAGGACAGGAAGTTTTATGTATCAGTCGAAGGACAGAGGTCACCAATATACCCAATACCTGCCGGAATCCCACAAGGTTCCGTGATAGCCCCGTTAACGTATACATCAACAGGATCCCGACTCCACCACATGTGAAAATGGCCAAATTCGCTGACGACAATACCATTTTTACAACGGGAAGAATAAAGGACCTGAACATCAGACACCTGCAGCAAGGACTAGATGCCTTTTGCAATTGGTGCAGGTAAAACAAAGTGAAAATAAACCCCAACAAATGTGCCTGTATATACTTCACCAAAAAAAGACCACAAATAAATGAAACCCTAAAAAGCACAAGAAAAATGCAGGGGTTTTCACTACTAAGATCATCTCTGATGATCAAAGCCCTGGTTTTCCCCTGAAAGTGAAGTTTCCCAAAACAAAACCATCCTGAATCCTAGAAGTAAAGATACCGAAGGTAGTGGGGCTTCATACACAGCCGTTGAGGCAATGATACACAAAAAAAAAAACCTCGCATCGCTCACTTTGTATTCAACCTGCTGTTCTCGTCTAGTACCTAGGTGGTAAGGGACCCATACTCCACACATATGGTGCGCTAATTTTCAGGCGTTGCTAAAATGCAGGTTACTAACATAGTCTGTTGTGCTGTAAGAGACTCCATGTCTCTAAAACCAGCATTGTGAGTTTTATCCAAAGATCAGGAAATCACAACTGCATTATTTTCTGTCTCTACCAACTATCACCAAAGTATTGTGCGTAAATGTTCTTTGTTTATGTTATTCAAATGAAGTGAACATTCTGGATGCGTACTTACATTCCCTTGAACAGATGTAGCAACGTAAACTTCTAACATTTTCATGTTAAAAAGATAATTCCAAAGCTGGTTTTATCAAATGGGGGTGTTTGTGACAAATTTCAGTTCGCCTGTTCTGAATCTTCATTTACTGTATACTTCTCTCAACCAATGTAACATAATCAACACAGTTTTGATCTAATAGTGATATGAAAAAAATGATACAGGGTATGTCTTATTTACGTGGCTGGCTCAGAGGTCTGTTGGCATATGTTAACACGCTATTAATATGGAATCTAATACATTTCCATACTTCGTTGATCATATGTTTTAGGTTGCCTTTGTTTTTGCTGATCCCCCCCCCCCCCCGTGTGATACTCTTTATACAACTGTTACTGAAAATATTTATATCTTGTCCGTCTCAATCTGTACACACTTCTAATACTGACCCTGTTACCGTTAAATTTGTTTCCCTTCATATTATTTATTTATTTATTTATCAATCTTGTTCCATGGATCCCTGCTGAGGAAATACCTCTGGGATGTGAAACATGTCATTGGTGATACATATACACATAATATGAGTCATATCATAGTAAATATATATATATATATACATATTTTACAAATACAAGAAATAATAAACATACATTTTTGCAACTGAGTTTTGCAAACGTCATAATGAGTACAATTAATTATTTTCTTCAAATTCTTGAATGGAGTAGAAGGAGTTGCCAATAAGATAATCTCTAAGTTTTTGTTTGAATACATCTTTATTATCTGAAAGCTGTTTTATACGATTAGGTAGTTTATTAAACAGATGTATCCCAGAATAATTAACTCCTCTTTGTACTAATGACAGAGATGTTTGTGTTTTATGCAAGTTATTTCTGTTTCTTGTATTGAAACTGTGTACCTGTGAATTAGGTGTAAACAGGTTAAAATTTTCTATGACAAAGCTCATGAGAGAATATATATACTGAGAATACATTGTAAGAATATTGAGTTTCTTAAAGAGTTGTCTGCAAGAAGTTCTTGGTTTTACCCTACACAGAAACCTAATAGCTCTTTTCTGTGCTATGAAAACTTTTTTACTTTGTGAAGAGTTTCCCCAAAAAATTATGCCAAATGACATTACTGAATGAAAATATGAGTAGTACACCTGTTTCATTAATTTTAGATCTGCTGTTAGAGAAAGTGTTCGTATTGCAAAGGTGGCACTACTTAACTTTGCCAGTAGTGTAGTGATATGATCATGCCAACAGAGTTTCTGATCTATTTTAATACCAATAAATTTTATACTCTCTGTTTCTAAGATTGTGTTGTTTTTATAGTTTATACATATATCTGGCTGTGCATAGTTTTTTGTTTTAAACCTAATATAATGTGTTTTTTCAAAATTTAATTTTAATGAATTTGCCTTAAACCAATTTGCTACTACTCTAAGTACTTCATTTACATTAAATTCTATAGTACTGTTTGGTGTTTTACGCACAGTCAGGTTAGTGTCATCTGCAAATAAAACACTCTTAACTTTGTCGGATAAATTTCCAGGAAGGTCATTGATGTATAACAGAAAGAGGAGGGGACCTAAGACAGAGCCTTGTGGAATTCCATGTTTTATTTTCTCCCAGTCTGATGAAGCATCTTTACTTATTTTAGAATCAAAAATTGAAACTTTTTGCATTCGGCTTTCAATGTATGATTTAAACCATTTACCTGCGGTCCCAAAAATACCATAGTATTCCATTTTTTTCAAAAGTAATTCATGATTTACACAATCAAATGCTTTTGCAAGATCACAAAATATTCCTACAGGATTCATTTTATTATTCAGTTCCTCAAATGTGTTATTTAAAAATGAATATATAGCCATTTCTATGGATGATCCTTTTTTGAACCCAAATTGTGAATTAGTTAGGATATTATAGTGTGTAACATGTTTTATTACTCTTCTATACATGACTTTTTCAAAAACCTTTGAGAATGTTGAAAGTAATGAAATGGGACGATAGTTGTCTACACATGTTACTTCTCCTTTTTTAAATAATGGTTTTACAACAGCATATTTTAGTCTATCGGGAAAAACACCTTGTATTAAGGATTCATTACAAATGTGAGCAAGTACATGACTGATACAGTCTGAACATCTTTTCAGTAATTAACTTGAAATATTGTCATAGCTGGAAGAATTTTTAGGTTTTAATTGTTTAATGAGTTTATTTATTTCTGAGACTGTTACTGGTGGCAATTTCATCTCCACAAAGCTATTTGGGAAAGCAGTCTCAAGAAGCCTTAGAGCACTATGTGGGGATTGCTTTTCTATGCCTAATTTATCTACTACTGACGTAAAATGTTTGTTAAATATTTCACAAACCTCCCCTACTTCGCTATACACATATCCATTTTGTTCTATTTTTATGTCTTTAGAGTGATTTACAGTTTTTCCTGTTTCAGTCTTTATTATATTCCATATTGTTCTCATTTTATTATCTGAATTTTCTATTTTCGCCGATATGTACCTGTTCTTGGCCTTCCTTATTACATTTCTTAGTATTTTAGAATAAAGTTTATAGTGAACTTTCAGCGCATAGCTATCCGATTCTCTCATTTTTAAATAAAGGTCCCTCTTTGTTTTACTAGAGATTCTAATACCCTTTGTTATCCATCCCATGCCCAGATCATTGTTTGGAGTGTTGAGAATTTTCCTTTTTTTGAAACTACCTTCAAAAAGTGTTAGAAATATATTCAGAAAGGAATCAAATTTCGCATTAACACCCTGCGCATTATATACTTCTAACCAGTTTTCATTGTTTAAGGTATCTATGAAGTGTTTTATATTATTTTCACTAATATTTCTTCTATAAACCCAGCTTTTCTTTATCTGTTTAACAGTGTTCCTGGACTCGATACATAATAGCGGGGCATCATGATCTGAGATACCATTTATTACTGGATGTATGCTGTAATTACTGCACTGAGAAATATCCATAAAAAAATTATCAATTGCAGTCCTGCTATTATTTTGTATTCTCGTAGGAAAATTTACAAGTGCTGTTAAGTTAAAAGACAACATCAAGGCTTCCATATCTAATCTATCATTGCTGTGATTCAGAAAGTCAACATTGAAATCTCCACATAATACTATTTGTTTGCTATTTGTAAAACTTAGTAGCAAAGACTCTAAATGAGATAAAAACAGTCTGAAATTACCTGAGGGGGCCCTGTAAATTGCTATCACTATCAGCTCTTCCTTATCATATTCTAGTTTAGTAACACAACATTCAAAGTGTTGTTCTATACAATACTTACTTACAACTACACTACTGCATTCAATATTATTTTTAACAAAAATGGCAACTCCCCCTTTCTCCATTTTACATCTGCAGAAATGAGAGCTTAATTTATAATTTGGTATGGACAGCTGAGATATTCCTGTATCAGACAAATGATGCTCAGATATACACAAAACGTCTACATTAAAATTTCTGGAATTTTGAATCTCTTCTAGGCTTAAGGTAATGTCATCAGTTTTACTAAATATTCCTCTTATATTTTGGTGGAAAATACTGGTCTGAACACTTTGACGCAATGACTTTGAATTGTTTATTTTATTATTACATACTGGTATATCAGTTGGAATTTTTAATTTCAACAAATTATGATCATCAGAGACATTAATTTCCTTTAGACATCTTAATAAATCTATTTTATTTACCCTAAAAAAGGCCGCGACTTAACACCATTTATCACAGGAATACCTCTTTCACACACCTGGCATCCTCTGACCTCATCAGCAATAAGAAGCGAAAGCTTCCTCTTACCTCTGACATTCAGATGGTGTCCATGGCGAGTATAACTGTCCCTACCAATACAGGCCACATCAATCAAACCAATGTGTGAATTAGCCGGCTGCCAGAGAACCCTTTCCAAGGATGCATTTGTACGCCTGATGTTATGCCACATCCAGGGTTTATCATAACGCTCAAGCAAACCAACAAATCTCACACTTGTCTGACATGTGTTCCTGGAAATGTGGGCAATGTCTCCCTCAATTGAATAATTGAGGTCTTTATCAAGGCTATTTCCTGGTCCCCCAACAATTACAACACAATCCTCATCTGAAAAATCTTTAACTAGGTCTTTCACATTTGCTACCACACTTCCAAGATCTGCATTTGGTTTGAAAATACTGCAGACTTCATAATCTGGCCCCAAGTCAGACTGAACCATCTCACTGATTCCCCTCCCGTGACTGCTCCCAAGTAACAGTACCTTCCTGCGTTTACTTTTAGATACACCCTGAAAACTTTTCCCTTTTACTTTGCAAGAACCCAGATCGTTCAGTCCAACCTGACGGTCCTCAGAGTCACCATCTAGATCCTCCAATGGCCGAAACACATTGGATGTCTCCAGCTGGAAACCATCAGACAGACAGCGTCTCCTACCTCTCCTGCCAGAGCTGACTACCTTCCATTCACTGTTCCGCCTATGCCTAAGAACAGAGTTTTCTGCCTTCAGGGCCTTCAAATCCCTCTCTGCAGATGCCAAATCTGACTGGAGTTTCAGAATCCGCTGCTCCTGATCACTAATTCTGCAGGAGTGACAGTTCCAGGAAATACTGACACAAGAGTCACTGTTAGATACATCGCTGCACCCCCAGTGAAACCAGCGCCCGCAGTCCCGGCATGTCACTCCTTCTTTTACTATCCTTCGGCAGTTTCCACACTTTGTATCCATTGTGATACTTACAAAACAACTTAAGAATTTATCTTCAGCTGGAACTCTATGAAACTGTATTGATTATATACAGATCTTCATAACAACATCTGTATTTGCCAGTGTTATTTCAAACGCTTAAAGTAGTAGAGATTTGGAACGTGAGAGCATAGAAGAATCATTTAGTGAATGACTTAAGAAAGAAGTGCCAGAGAGATAAAATGTTAATAGCAGTAGACGAAAGAAAGGTTAGGACAACTACATGTTAGTAAATATCGCGATTAATGACAGAGTTCACTAATAAGAGAATAAAAAACAATAAACTTCAAAACAGATTTCAGGTATGTAAATAATGAGATTGAAAGATGTTACAGGAAAATAAAACAACTAGAAAAGCAATACAACTATAAGTTCTTGAATTTGTATTAAGGAATCAATAAAAGATGTTAAATGAAAAATTATGTGATTAAACTATTGATTTAATAGATACCTGAAAGGTCAAATTAATGGAGAGCCGGGAAAAGTGGATAAGCTAAGATTTTTTGATGTGTAAGATACCTTACAATAAACCTACAGATCTCAAAATTTGCAGTTACATACTTCAAATATTCTGCCACCCACTAGAATTTTTTAGTTACCGTTTTAGTGCCAGCAACAAGTAATTATAAAAAAGTACCCAAATGGCCACTTTATCCAACCATTTCGGGCAAAGTGGTCACTTAGGATTAAAATCAGGAATTACAGATTAAAAAGCTCCATATTGCAAAAGAATGTACTTAATTTAAATAAAAGTAAATTGATATTAACTGTAATTTTCTTCAACTTCAGCACAGTGGTCGTGAGCCCAAATGGAACACGATTGCACTGTATCTATTGTTCTTGAAATCCTAAAACTACAGTACAAGCGATGCGTATCTTCTTGATCATCAGCGTCTTTACCAAATAACTATTTTCCTGGGTTAGATTTCCTCTGTCTGCTAGTGTTATTTGTCGCAATGGATTACTTCTTGTTTTTGCCTTTTTCTTATTTTTTTGTTAGCTTTATGCAGATTAAGTTTCATTATTATATGGACTTTATGTCAACTCCAGGGCAGAACCTTTGTTTCTACAGTTTTTGCATTTTACTACTATTTTATTCACGAGGCACTGGAACAATGTCCTTTTATTAATTTATTTTGCGTATGATGCTATATGACAACAACAATTATATTATAATCAATGAACAACCTTGTTTCAAAGTAAACACACATACTTCAGTGGTCCATGCCTGCAGCCGGTCACTGAAACAGGATCTCCAGTCACAACCACTGCAACATTACTTCGAGGCGCTCCAACCAGGCCACCGCCTCTGGCGTAGCCAAATTTAATCTTCAACAATGTCCATTAAGCTAGCAGAAAAAGAATTTTCTGATGGTTAAAATACCACCACAACATCAGCTTTACAATAAAATAACTTTCAAACAAAAATAATTTCATGGAATTATTATTATTAATAATATACTCACTTCAGCTCCAAATTATAATAAAGCATTTATTCAAGGTATTGTATATCGTGAATGTATATAATTCGAAAGGAACAAACACAGTTGGTGCTCAGCGAGCAAAGTGATTGTCACTAGCAACTTGGACACTTTGCCCGGAATGACGCCATTCCATGGTACATGATTCTTCCTTAACAATGCGATCTCCAAATCGGATATCTGTAGCAAAAACACCACTCTCGGGTAAAAAACTCAGAAGCGGTATGTCACCTGAAATAAATACATAAACTGAGCACTTACAAAATATCAGGATGATCAAAAACCACAAATATTCAGATTGCTTCTAGAGACGACACGCTAACCGGATCGGGTTTCTCAAGGTAACTAAAGGGATTGAGTGAACCGAGGTATGATTTTTCCCTCACGATGGCAGCATCCCTTGTCCACAAAAACACCCTTGGCCGCATTGCACGGCTCTCCCCTATATTACATTGTACTGAAAAACATGATGCTGATCCGAGAAACACGGGCGAAGTATTTGAAAAAACGTTTAAAGTCATTTTACTAAATAAAGTTTCCTAAATACTTTGGAGCCTTCATTTGATCAAAAGTTTACAACGAATTTCCCTTTTCGTAAATCAGATTTAGGAGCCAGATGAAACATTTTGCGATATGTTGTTTTTACAATTATAAAACAAGTATGGATTATAATATTATAAAAGAATGTTTTATATTCGGCGGTTGTAAAGTCCTAATAATAAAGGTTTGCAAAATAGTGGAACTACATATAAGGTGAGCAAATAATTATCCTGCAACACAGTTACTTTTTAATAAATTGTTTATTTATTAATTTATGGCGTGACGCGTTTCAAGATCTGAATCTCATTTTCAAACGCCGTTTTTATTTTTATTTTTACATTCTTGATGTGACGAGTGCTCGTGTAAGTTTCTGCTGGATGATAGTATGTTTTATTTTGTGTTTCCTGAAAATGATATTGTGGATTGTATACACAGTTTTGCAAATAAGATGAAGTGGAATATTATTATTGAAATGAAACTTACATTTTGTGGAGACTTCTTCAAAAACACGAAACACAGAAAGTCACACGTGCACTTTGTCACTATGTTTACATACAGATAAAGCAAAGATGTTTCAGTATATCTTAAATTTAACAAACCAAAACAAAGATACTTCGCTACAATGCTGTACATGACTAATAGTCATGTACAGCATTGTAGCGAAGTATCTTTGTTTTGGTTTGTTAAATTTAAGATATACTGAAACATCTTTGCTTTATCTGTATGTAAACATAGTGACAAAGTGCACGTGTGACTTTCTGTGTTTCGTGTTTTTGAAGAAGTCTCCACAAAATGTAAGTTTCATTTCAATAATAATATTCCACTTCATCTTATTTGCAAAACTGTGTATACAATCCACAATATCATTTTGCAGGAAACACAAAATAAAACATACTATCATCCAGCAGAAACTTACACGAGCACTCGTCACATCAAGAATGTAAAAATAAAAATAAAAACGGCGTTTGAAAATGAGATTCAGATCTTGAAACGCGTCACGCCATAAATTAATAAATAAACAATTTATTAAAAAGTAACTGTGTTGCAGGATAATTATTTGCTCACCTTATATTTCAAAACAGTTACAGACTTTCAAAAGTCCATTTATCATGGATAAAATTAAAAAAAAAAAAAAAAAAGTGGAACTACAGTTAGAATGTAAATCAGTGATGGATGAAAATGCTTCTTTTGACCCGAAGAATAAAGGCTAATTTGAAATATATTATTGTCTAATAGATTAGTGAATGCAGATCAGAATGAAAACTTTAAACTCTAGTGATGTTTAAAATTAAAGTGGAAAGAGTAGTGATTGTTATAAAGTATGCAAATACACTACTGTTTGTGAAAATTGCAACACCAAGAAGGAGAAATAAGATTACAATTAAATTTATTCCACAGATTATCTACATGATGAAAAACAAATAATTTGAATCAAAAGACTGTACATACACTTTCACCATGAGAAGTCAATACGGTGTGAAATCACCACGTGTTGCAATCACAGCCTCCAAACGTGGTGGCATTGAATCATAGAGAGCCTGTGTATAAACTTTTGTTTATACAGTTATATACAGTTCGTTGCCTGAAAAATCGATAGAATGCATTCCACAAAATCTTTGGACAATAGTGGTAGTGAAAGAAAAGTAGCTGGTGTGGAAATACGAACTTGCGCGTGTTAATGCATGGTATAAACTGGCACTGAAGATGTCTTATATAAAGACGAAACGCGTTTTCCATCAAAAGCATTTGTTTTAATTGCAAGACGGGAAAACTAAAAACAATGACCTGGCCCTGGGCCGAAAAATCACCAACATGTTATATACGAATTGCTCTTGTTAAGAACTTCGGCGCTAGTATAGCAATATTATTCTCCTCATCCCCAGTTTATCTTTGTTGATGGGTTCAGGCCTACCATTTGGAAGTACGTGGGTTGGATCTCCGGCGCGGCCATCCTGATTTCGATTTCCCATGTTGTCCCGTTCCTTGCCCCCTTTCCTTTCCCTCCTCTAATGAACTCCAAGGCGCAAAGCCATAAAAATCAACGGTTATTGGCTGTTAAACCACACATTATTTTTTATTTATTTGTGTCCACGTGATGAATAATGCGATGTTAAAATGTTACGTCATCAACTGTTGACTGTTTCACAATTGGTACAGATGGAAACTGCGATAAGATATCTTGAACATGCCGAAAGTATTTGGTAGATTCAGTTTATTGAAACCGATTTGTGAAATAGTCGCCACATGTTTTGTAAGCTTCCAGTGAATACTGTTAGCACAGAGACATAATGAAGTATTCTTTCAGGTTAACATATGTGTATCACTAGTTTAAAACAAGAGTGTTATTCGTAAGTTAGCATTATTGAATCGTAAGTATGCATTATTGTTAAGTACAGGCTCTTTTCAAAACAATTAGCACAATACATTGACCCAAGTAATCAAAAATTTTCTCTTCAAACAAACAGATATTATAAGATACTATTAGAGATAAGAAGCCCACAAAGATATACGTATCGCTCTAACTAAATTGGAAACTATTTCTGTGTCAAAAGCTGTTACCTACATTCAAGTTCGTACGTGTCAGAGACAATATATAGGCGTAGAACATTGAATTTGAATAGTAAATTATACAAAACGTAATTACCTTCTGGAAATGTTGAAATCCCATTGAATAAAATATTCTTGTGTTTAAATCATAAATTAGAAAAGGCAAATAAGTCTGCGGCGATAGCTGAATAAACTTTCATAACAGAATAAAAGGGCGATAAGTTTGAAATGAGTTTTAGTTGCAACGGCGGCTGTTCAGCATCTTTTAAATAGAACTTAAGAACGAGATGAGAAATGCAATTTCAGATTCCCATTGTCACGCGAATAACTGGATGGATCTGTTAATTAGAAAGAGCTTAGTTTAAGAAGGTAATAAACTTACACCAGCTTTAAGATCTCATTTAAGACAAGCACACAGGACAGATATCAGTATGCTGCACGTTCCACCGGTTTGGAAATAGTTTTTGCGCCGCATTCATGATTTCCTCCACATAAATGTAAAATTATTGACATTTTTATTACCATATACGTTAAAATGGCGAACATTCTATAACTCCCTGGTGCCATGAGAACTAAATTTAAATAACTAATTAATATTCCGTGCAGTATTTTGGTGGTGCGGGCAGTAGATTTTACTAGCTTTGAGTTGCGTAAAGCCTGAACTCACTGCTATACAGTCAAGGGTTGTTGCGGATGTCATCTTTGCATATGCAGATATTCAGTGCTTGACATATGCGGAAGTGGATGTTTTGCGGAAGCGGATGTGGAAAAATAAATTTAAAATCATTTTTTTTTCATAAGTAAATTTTATTTCCATATAATACTACCATATTGATTTATTTTTTCCTCATCTTTCAACAACAAAATAAGTGCGATGATATCACAAGTGAATTAAATTATTTACTTAATTACGCACGCGTCTAAAAACAAGTATTTGTCATATGAACTTTGCGGAGTTCCTATCAAGACTAATTCAAGCGTCAAGCACAAGGCCACGCAACCAAGCATCTCCGCGCTTGCTTTTTTTTTTTTTTTTTTTTTTGTCTTACAACGATACGCCTCGTCGACGTCGAGATAATTAGAGGCGTGAAGAGATCGGGGCTAGGAACGGGAAGGAATAAGGCCGTGGTCTTTTAAAGGAAGCATTCGCCTGGAGTGACTTGAGGAAGCAATTAAAAACCCAAATCTGGATTCCCGGAGGGGGATTCGAATCGACGTCCTACCGAATGCGAGGCCAGGCGGTTACCGCCTACCAGCCACGCTCAGTTTCGTGCTCGCCACCCACCTTCCACCGCTATAGTGGCGCATTCACAGTACAACTTATAGGACCTACTAGATCCGATTTTAGATAAAAGAACTCTTGATGGTCCGTGAAAGCGGTTACAAGAATACATGTAGGAGGTGTTGGATGTTGTTGGACTCCCAGGAAACCAAAAAGGGTCCTTGCTGTCCAAAAAGCCATAGATATTGGAGGAAGCTATTGGAGTAAACATCCTACGAGTGTGTGCGATAAGGACACATTGTGTGCCGTGAGAAAGTACGAGTGGAATGGATTGTTTGGAACATCTAGAGTAGCGTGAATGGGTGAGCGCATCCTACGGTAGTTCTACACAGATGTCCTATAAGTTTGAGCATGAATAGGCCGCTTTAAGGTCGGGCCACACTAGACCACACCGACACTCGGACGAGTGACGGCCCGCCCTCCTCGCATCCACACTGGTCCCTATCTCGTCTGTGTGACGGACGGGTTCCATCTATGTCTTCAGTCTATTTTAACGTATACACTTTGTTGTTACACGGAATGAATGCAAACAATTATCTTAAAAGTGATTAAGGATCGCAGCTAGGGTTACCACCCGTAATTTATTATGGAGGACGGTACTTTATTTTGCCTAGGCGTACTTTACAATCTACAAAAGTAATAAAGTTTTTTAAAATACATTTTTTTTGCCTGACTGTTTGACCACACTGTTTGATCTCTTATGCACGAAAATAGTATTCCAACGCAGGTTTGACAAATGATCATCACTGTACTGGATTGAAAGATTCTCCTGCATATCAGCATAGTCAAAATGAAATGTCAAGCGTCACTCACTTCATATTTAACGTGTTTGTTTTAGTTGAGGATCCTTTCGATTCACTCAATATTTTTTTAACCAAAAAATAATAAGATTATTATACATTTTAATTTAAGTATACACTGCGAAAATTCTGTAAAATAATAATAATTTCATCTGACCTAAAAATTGAAGTTTTTTATCAGCCGCGCAGTACACCCCTATCGTTGTCACCTATTTTTGAAAGGAGACCTACAGATTAACGTGAAATTCGAACCACGGAGTGTCCCAGCATCTTAGCATTAACAAATCAAAGCTTTGCCAGAGGTGACCGTCAATTTTAAGATCCATGAAAATTACAGCTTAGTCAGGGATTTGAGCAAGGGACTTTCAGTACCCCATCCTACGCCGTATCCATCTGAGTCAAGAGACAAATTTGGACGTCATGACAAATAAATTTTCAAATATAGTAAAATCCACGTACTTTTTTCTGTTTAATTTATTTTTGTTATTCCAAAACACAAATGTGCTTTTATATGATTAAATACATATTTTTCAGTACTTCTAAATTCAGATGCTTGCGGTGTGTGATTCGGGAATGGAAGGTCCCCCGTTCGAAATCCACGTCTCGGATGCAATTTCTACAGGCCTTATAATCGACCTTCACCTCTGGCAAAGCTTTGATTTGTTAATGCAAAACTGCAATGACTCTACTACCTACATTTTACGAACATCTGATGAACCTAAAGTAAGGCTGAAAAAAATGACACTTTTCTAAAGCAATCAGTAACGCTAAAACAACATTTAGTCGTAAAGGACCAGAAGGACTCTTTGTACACGCTTCTCCATATCGACCAGCCCGCACCGTAAAAAATTTAACCTAACTAATGACGGCGGCCGACATACCGTGCAGTGTTCATTCAACTCATTTCAATCGAGTGAGCGACAACAATAAGAAAAATGTTGGTCGGTGACAGTGCGGTGTCGGTGAGGTCTATTGTAGCCCAAACTTTACATTCAAATTCAAACTTGTAAATTCGTTGGTTAGGTAAAGACACCGTTTAGTTCATTGTTACTTTTATTGCAAAATAGTCAGAAAACTACCACATTTACTGTTAGCTAAGCGACGATTGGCAGAATCTCGATTAAAGAGAAAAGAATAATATATATTGCAATGTAAACAAAACATCCGCATTAAAAATTGCGGATGAGGATGCGAAAGCGGATGTAGGATTTCAAGCGAAAGACCAGCACTTGCGGATGCAGATATCCGTCACAACCCTACTACACACGTTGTAAAGCTGAAATTTAGAAACCATTATGATCACCCCTTACTTTGGGTTATTGTGACTGAATGAATTTATGTGTCTCTTTTTGCTGTACGAGTCAGAATGTGTTTTATTCCAGGGGCGCCGACTCTGTGGGTGCTCGGGAGCTCTGGCACCCATGAGAGGTAATCTAGTTTGAGCGACACCTGTATTAGCTACGTCACACGCCGCCTGATTAGACGAGATCCCACTTGCTTACGATGTGAGTGTGCACGTCACGCCCAAGGAGAATATAAACACTACGTTAGGTCATACCTAACACTATGTACTGTGTGGTAAGTGTAGGTTTGATTTGAAGAGAGCAAGCATACAAGAAAAGCAGCTCGACCCCGCGCTAACGCGCGTAAAATCTAGCCCGTCATCCATATTCCATAAGCCGCGCAGCCACCGCTTTCGCAGTCACGGCTCGCAGGTTGTCCCACTCGTTAGTCGAGCTGGTAAACAAAACATGTGCTTTAAGATCACGCTGCGCTTGATGTTATCGTGTTTATTTCTGAAAATTATTAGTTTCGATAGATAAATTCGTCTTTCGAAATCGTAACCAGAAGAACCCTCCACTATCAGCTCTTCTGAGCTTAGCATAGCTCAGCAAATCCAACCAGAAGATGTTATTTCTGCAAATTCAGTTAAACAGAAGAAAAGGCACAATTTTCAAAGTGGCGGACAGTTATTTCATGGCTGCTAAAATGATGAAGATATAGATAAAGGGGTTTGCCAAACCTGTAAATAAACCATGTCTAATGGCGTTTCTGCGCCTAACACGTCATTAAGAGGAGATGAGTACATTAAGGCACTCACTCAAGGTGGTTTTTCATCATGAACTAAAGCTTTGAAAAGCATGTAAAGCCTGAAGTGTACTGCATAAAACCAATTTAGAACGCGTCGTCAATGTACACTGAATGCTATCAAAAAGTAAACTATATGATAAGAAAATAAATCGTTTTTAGTGACCGGGACTCTAGCCATAAGGGTTCACGCGGACAAATATTCAAATTGCATTCGATGTTAAAGCTGTGAGCACAGGATATTTTAGAGTTAAAAACGTGGCAACAAATATGGGAGGTTGTCATGCGATATCACCAACGAAGCGTGTGCAATTTTGAGTGACGAAATACTGCATAAAGTAATAAAAGTAGTGCAAAATGCGGTCTGCTTTCAGTTATGGTTGATAAAACTAGCGATATTTCCAGTAATGAACAAGTTACACTCTTCTTTCGTTACGTGGACGCAAAGTGTAATATACACGAAACTTTTATCGGCATCTATGAAACGGTATCAACAATATCTGACAAAATTTGTTTGAAATTTTGAATGACTATTAGTACTGAGAAGATTCGACATAAATATCAAGATGTGTAGGGGCCTGTATATAGATGGTGCTTCTGATGTTGAAGCGCATACTGACCTTCAATTGTGGATTAAAGCTATCGAAGCAAGGGTAATTCATATGCTTTACACCGCTCACTCGTTAAACCTGGTTGTTCAAGAGAGTATAGAAGAAGTAGATACGCGTAATAAGAGATTTTTTAGCGTGTTGTTTTCGTGCGTGGTTCATCGAAATACCAGGCCTGTTTTGAATCACTACAGGTAGCTAGCGATGAGCCTTTGTGGCCCTCTTGACCAACAAGATAGTGTTGTCGAAAATTTTCCTTAAAAACTATTCTAAACAATTACATTGTGCTGCTATGTTTTTTGAGCAACACAAAACGTCAGGAAGATAATACCTGCGGCGAAAGCAAAATGGTTTTTAAAAAGTCTTCAATCTTTTGAATCTCTTTTCAATATCATTTCTGATAGAAATTCTCGTTCGTTTCGAAGCTTTAAACCCAAATTTACATAGATTTCTTTCCATCTGCAAAAATCTGTAGATAATGCTTTCAAAAACGTCGTATCATCCCAACGAACTGGCGAAAAATTTCAAAACCCTTGGAAATCGACTCTTGACCCAGTTTTTATATTGGATGATCAACAAATCAACATTAATAACTCCAAAAATAAAGAGGATAAATAGACATATAGACGATCATCAAGTGAACCGCATTAATTTTCCTCGCACGCTGACTGACATAAAAAGTTATGTCTCTAGTTTTAGTCATTGGCCGTAGCGACCAGCACTTTACTAAAAATGCTATGACGCAGTTGAGTAAGGTGGAATTATTTCTTACTGATTAAAATGATGCAAGCAACAGTTACGTGGAAGAGTTCCACGAAGATCTCATTGATGTGCATCGTTTGGTTCCTCATCGTGCTATTAGCAATTGCATGAACAAAAAATGTCAGACTGAATATATATATATAATTTGGTATTGCAAATCTACCGAGATATGATATCTGAAATCATCAAATTGTTAAAAATCGTTTCAACTATTCCTGTACCGGCATGCACTGGAAAACGATCATTATCAGCATTACGAAGAAGAAAAACTTATTTTAGGAGTACCATGGCTCAGCAAAGATTGAATGATCGCATGGTATTGCACGTAAATCGATAAATAGCGGATGATGTGGACCTACAAGATTTTGCAGATACGTCTATAAATATAGCTGTAGTTTTCATTGAAAAAATTGATACTATACAAATTAAAAATGTAGCTTCTTCAAAAGGTTTATTAATGTTGATCATACAATTCTTAGTAAAACTGTGTAGTTGAAGTATGTGCTAATGCATATACATAAAAATTATGCTGCACAATGTTAATATAATGATTTCATTTTTATATTTTTGTTATTATGATAGGTAAACGTTCCTTATTGTTCAATCTAGTAGGCCTATTTTAAGCATCTTTTTGCATCTCGTCTGTATATTAATTATTAGCTGTCCTGCGACTCCATTCACGTAGCGTTCTTTGCGGACACAAATCAAATCAAATACAATGATAAACTCCTGATTTCTAATAGGAAGACACAAGTTATTGATTATCTATGTATTACTATTATAAAGTTGAAAATCTATAACTTTGTAACTCAATCAATTAAATTTAGTGTGCTTTTTGGCCTCAAACAGAATTTATAAAATGCAATATATTTATTTCCTACACTGCCTGTCTGTTCCCTTATTACTTGAAATCTACTGGATGGATTTGGATGCGATTTTCACTATTATGTAACACTATTTGGTGCCTGCGACTTCGATCATGTTTTTCAAGGATTTTGAGGGGTTTTAAAACATCGAGATAGATGAATACTTTATAAACTATATAAGAATCAAGTGGCTTAGTAGTGAACCATGAGAGACATGCATCCCTTAAAAAGGGTGTGAGACAAGGCTTTAGTCTATCGCCGTTAATATTCAACTTGTATGTAGAAGAAGCAATAAAGAAAGCAAAGAAAGATTTTAGTCTGCTACGATTTGCTGATGAAATTGTCTTGTTAGCAGAACAGGCTGAGGATATTGAGAAGTTACTCAATGGCATGAACAAAATACTGAAGAAAGATTTTGGACTGAATATAAATCAAAGCAAGAGAAAAGTGATGAAATGTAGCAGAAATGATACCAATACTAGTAGAAAATATTAAAAATAGGATCGGATCAATAGGAGTAGTAAGTGAATTTTTTTACTTGGGAAGCAAAATTACAACCGATGGCTGAAGCGGGAATGATGTTAAAAAGCAGAACAGCACTAGCAAAAAGAGCCTTCATAGAAAAGAGAAATCTTTTAGTTTCAAACATTGATCTAGGAAGTAATAAAACTTTCTAAAACTCTATATGTGGAGCACAGCACTTTGCGATAGCGAACCATGGACTTAAGGAATACCAAAAAGAAAAAAAATTGAAGCACTTGAAATGTGATGCTACTGAAAAAAATTAAGTGGACAGACAAAGTACGAAATGGACGTGTTTTTTAAAATGATGGGTGAGGAAAGAAGGTTGTGAAAGAAGCATACAGAAAGAAGAGCAGGCTGGTTGGTCATATTTTGAGACATGCTGGATTGGTTAATGTGTTAATGGAGGGAACAGTCGAAGGCAAAAAGTGTAGAGGAAAACAGATTTGAAGCAGATAATTGTCGTGAGTTGTAAGGGATTTGTAGAGATGAAGAGGTTAGCTCAAGATAGGAAGAGATGGAGGATTGCATCAAACTACTCGAAAGACTGATAGCAGAAAAAAATTAATTTCCATGAAACCCTAAATGTTTTTATGGATAAAAAGTGGCGTATGTCATTCTCTGCGAGAGTCTCTTCGAAACTAGTTAACACTCTTTTCTGGTTAAAAAAAAGTGTCAACAAGTGGTCATGAGCACCCACGAGGTTTTCTAAAACTCGGCGCCCCTGTTTTATTCCATCTTTTAAATGGCTAATCTTGTACTGAATTTTCAAGATCAATCTCTGCATTAGTTTCCCGCTTTCCTCTTATTAATTCTCAGCAAATTATTGACTTGCTTTTCTATTTTGACTACAGACAAAGTGGGCTACACATAGTACTTCATAAAAAATTCCAAAACAAAATTTCGAGGATATTGATGTATTGCTGCTTCTCGAAGAAGTTTAATGGCTTTTTCCTTTTCATTATTGCTTTAAAATTTACACCAGAACATAGTTAACTCAGAAGTTATGATATATCTGCCTCGGGTCCTTTCTGATCTTTTAAATTTTGTTTTCATTCCATGCTTCGTACACGTGTATTAAGAATTTCTTTGCCAGAATTGTATATAGAAAGCTGTTGGTAACGTAGGATTTGTCCCAAACAACACCGAGTAGGCATAATATGGCAAGAAATCCATCACTATATCATTCTACCGTCGAACCTATTTCCTGAAGAGAATGAATTTCAAACAATTTTAAAAACAGAAAAACAAACGAAAGCGCGGGGATGTGTAAAAGGATTTGGGGGGGGGGGGCGGTTAACTTATGGCAACTTTATTTCAGCTTGGTCTTTTCTTCTTTCTTCACCATGAGCATCTGATTCTTGGGTTCTAGTAACTTTAGCTGCTCGTGGTCTTCTAGAGCTACATCTTAGGCCCGGTTTACTCCCGCAAGGCATGTCAAAGAGGAAGACAAAATAAATTGGTGCAAGAAACATTTAAGCAGACACAATATGTCGGTTAGTCTGAGCTAGGATGTTACGGTTATTTACATAACATCTGTAAAAGCTTGCTGATGCACGACATTTTTAGTTTTTCCCTGTGCTGCGTAAATTCAAAGTTGACTTGGCGTCCCATCCCTTGAGCTGCTACGTATAGGTGACCATGTGAAAAGCGCGGTGTAACCAAGTTTATTCCGACTACGTTGAGCGATTGTTCCTGAGCCTTGTTAATAGTCATTGCAAAAGCAAGTCTTACGGGGAATTGCAACCTTTTAAAATCAAAGGGCAAATCATTGGTGCCGGATATCTTAGGAATGTTTGCTCCCTTAGAATTTCGGTAATTATTGTTGCTTGAATGACATTCGGAAGCAATGTGTTAACTGAAAGTCTCGTCCCGTTCCACAGCCTTGGAGGATCAATGTGGCGCAAAAGAATTATTGGGGAGTCAATTTTCAAACGTAGTTTGTGTTGAGGCATTCCAGATGGTTCCAATGAATTCAGAAATTCCGTGGGGTACAATACAGCTTGTTCAATGTCCACCACGTTGTCGACGGAGGCCATTTTAATTACAAATATCTCGGCTCCGAATTGCCCGATTTGAACCGGACAACTTCGATTCGACGGGAAATTATTCAACCAAATGTAGTCAGTATTTTTCTCCTTGTTTCAAAGGATAAGTGTGCGAAGTTTCATCGAGATCGGATGATAACTGTGGATTTGTATGAAGAACAAACAAACAAACATACACATACATACATCTTTATATATACAGACAAAGATAATATTACAAAAATGTGGCTATAACGTAAATTGAATTGAAATGACTAAAATTGCTTTTGATTTCTTGCAGATAGTGGTACAATATGGTAATTATTTAGCTTTTTTTTCGTGTTTGCAATTATAGTAAGGGAGTGCTGAGTAGTTTACCAGAACACTAAAAGAGTTTAAAATTAAAATTCATAACGAGCAAAAGTGGATGGGCTGGTAATTTTACACACAATGAATTTCAGATAAAAGTTATAAGGAAATGGAAAAATGGTTGTGTACGGAAGTTGACATAGGAATATGCACTCCATCACAGTTAAATTGAACTGAATTTTAGTGTTTATATGCTAAAGCAAGTAAACCAACTATTTACAACAATCTTTGGCAAACTGCTCTCTTATTCAATTACTGTTTTAAACTCCCGTCAAAAATTGTGGCTATCACTCACGGAAGTAGAGGGAATTTCTTCTGGAATAGTTTCAAAGAAAAATGAATTATTATTATCTTTCTACATACTGATATTTTTCGTGATGTGAGTAAACTTACTATGATTAAGTTGTGGGCGTATTTGGCTAGGATGTTTTTAAATAACTGGTTTTAAATGACGGAATATTTTATTGTCAGTAAAAGTTTCAAGGTGACGTATAATTTCCGAAACGAATAACTGTTATTTAATTGATTGTTTTATTTCATGACTATCTACGTTGGGAGTAAAATTTCTCTGAGTTTTTAATAAATCTCCCTGTTCCTTATCTTTTGTCAAAAAAATTCTTAGATACAAAAAGTAACATATAAATTTAAACGATCGTTGCAATGTAATTTTATTAATCTCTGCCTCCCAGTGGTGGTTGATCGGTAAGCTCTGGCCTCGCATTCCGGAAGACGCTGGTTCGAATCCCCTTCCAGGCATCCAGATTTGAGTTTTCCATGGTTTCCCCAGATCACTCCAAGTGAATGCCGGGTTGCTTCTTTCAAAAAGGCCATTACCGAATTTCTCCCCTTCCTTGTCCCCAATTCTATCCCGCCTATAATGACCTCGACATCGACGAGGAGTAAAGCCATAAGTAAAAAGAAAAGCCTCCCATTATAACTTTTTGTCTCTACCCTTCGTATTTCTTAGCAGTTACTTCCACGACAGTTACTAATAGCTGGCATCACAGTCACATATCCTTTTAACTATTTAAGTGCAAATAAAGACAAATACAGTTATCCATTTGAAATTGATACTTCCTTTTAACAATATGGGTGCAAATAATATGAGTTGCAGTTATTTATATGAAATTTCCTGGTTAGCCAAGTAGCCCTGTAGCTAACACTTCGGGCATCGTCGGACTCCTCGAAGGTAGCCGAGCTATCGAGGCTACATCCAGCTTTGCAGGCGTAACTCATTTTATTAACGTGAATTTACGCTTATACCTGTTCACCTAATTTCAGTAGTAGGTAAATTGCAGCTATAATTAAATAAATTACAGAAATTTTGAACATTGTTTTTACAGAAATGTTAAATGTCAATTGGTGTAAATCACTTGCGAATATTCTTAAAATTTGTAGATAGATGTGAACAATTTAAAAGTCAGGCCTTAACGAATAAACGTGTTTATCTCATACCAATATCAATTATTCTGATATATTTGAGCTGTGCTTTTCAAACGAAAGTAAAATGAGTTTGCTATACATGGCACTGCATAATGTATAGTGACGATGATTTTAATTGGCATTTGAATCCTCCGCCTCGAAAATAGTTCACTCTCTCAATATTTATTTATTTCCCCTTTGTAGCGTTGTCGATTACATCGTATAGACTTTCCAGTGCGTTAATGATATTTGCACCCGTGTTGCTAAATACAAAACACATACAACATCTACACGAGCCATACTGGAACAAACGACCCGTCTAGTGTAAACATTTACGTAGCGGCTTGGGGTACCTCTCAGTCACTTCCGAGTACACGCAGATCTTTGTAACGGTGTTTACTTCCCTCCCTCATTGATTCACGTCACCAAACAAGAGAGGGGAGTAGTCAAAAACACGTGTTTCCCGATCGGCACTTGTTTATCACGTGTCAAAACAACAGCGAAAGGGAAAAAGGATTGATGAAACTCAGATCCTGCGCTTCTAGTGATTAGTTTGAAAATAGAATGACAGCATTCGTATATTGGTTAACATGACTGCATTCACGAGTGTACAATGAATCTTTCTATCCCACAGCTTAATGACTACAATTTATGGTATACTTTCTCCTTTTCCTGCTAAACATGATAATAATAATCTTTTGAATACTTCACAATTCGTTGAATGTCCCTTTTTCTTCTCAAATCTATTAAAAATAGAAAGTTCAAGAATTTAGGTGATAGTTATAATTTTTATATGAAATGAATAATATTATTATTGTCATTATTAGGTGGCCCCTGTTAACATTTTGGGAATGAAATACCACGAATAGTGAGGTCGGTGGTTTGTAGTATGCAAGAAGAAACGACACATTTGTAGCAATTATTTACTTCTCAACTGAAATAAGTACGTAGAAAAAAAGAGTTCCATCGTCTTACTAGACAATCTGAAATTATGAAATGATTCTCTAATAGAAACAAAAATACCCGAAAAGCTCGTTACTCTGGGAAACACACACATTTCATCAATATCCCTGCGTCGTGTGGTGGTGCTATCTAGCGATCACTCCTAATCGACGTCAGAGAAGCCTAGCGGCTTGACTCTCAACTATCGCATACCCATGAACTTTATTGTTCATAATTTTTCCATTTAATGATTAAATTTCAGAAACTTCCTTTCGTAATTAATGACGTTAACAAAGTGGAGAATTTAATCTTTAAAATGACACATTTAGCGATTTGACTAAGTAAGAAAGCAGAAAGATGGCTCGTCATAAAAGAACACCCTTTTGAGATAGGAAACATGATTTGTGAATGAGCCTTATCGGGTCACACAAAGCGTTGAATCTCATCATGGCTTGTAATTAATAATTTGTCCGTTGTTTCCACTGGGTAGTTAGTACCAGGGATTGTCGGTTCCTGGAGCGATGGGGGAAGTTTAAATATTTCATTCTGTCTGAGATTCGTGTAACTTATGTTTTCTAGGAAATGTGGATTTTTGTTTGTGATATGTGTAGTTAATGAGGCGGAAATTGGGTACAGTCCTAGCATTCGCCTAGGTGAAAGGAGAAATTCGCCTGAAAACTGCCGGTAAGCGATGACCAGAACTCGATCTCATCGATGCAGACTGATGGTGGATTAATGCGCGCAGCCTCAGTCGCGAGTTAAAACTGCGTATTTGTTTTCAAACCTATTACTTCCTGCAAACTGGTTTCTTCTTAACTTTTTCTATCTGATTGTTTTCAACACTGGTCCAAAAACGTTTTCATCAATAGCTCTTGAATTATGTCCAGTATCACAATCTACACATTATGATGAAGCTTTCCGTTATCTACTTAAGAACGGCCTTCATATTTGACCTTTGAGGAGCAGAGTAATTATTGATGAAATTTACTCGGGAAACTAGCCGAGTTAGTACGTTTGTATAACACGACGTTTCGGCGGTCATAACTATGCCGCCGTTGTCATGTGACTCACTTGGCAATGGCGGCAGAGTTTATGACCACCGAAACGTTGTGTTATACAAAGTACTCACTCGTCTAGTTTCCAGAGAAAATTACATCTGTATACAATGACGAGAAAGCCTGCACTCTCATAACGGTAGTGATTGTTACATTTGAAGCGATATGTAGCTGATAATGGAGCTGTTACATTTATGTAAGCGTTGAACTTCAAGGAAACTTTAAAACAGACATCAATGACTCCAATCTGTTGAGGAAAGAGTATATAGTAATTTATAGATTTTACGAAGCATCCCTGTTGAGAAATAGAATGGAATTCATAGCATGGCTGACAAAAAATAAAAATAAATAAATAAAATAAAAAAAAATTGTTGCTGCCATAAAACGTTTTATTACATATGGTTCCAAACTGGGACACCGAGACTAACTCCAGAGTTAGAAGCATGCATTCACAGAAAGTGGCAGGATGAAACTCGAACACGTTCTACCAGATTTGATGTCAGCTGCGCTGGATAATTGAGAGTGTCAACGAAGAAACTGGCAACACTTAAGAACTCCTCATATCTGACTGCAAGTTCTTGGATAGCAATACTGCTGGTTGGAGCTCCAGATATATAAAACCAAAGTGAATTTTATAATGTTCTTTTTAATAGGTACAAAAGCACTGGTTTTAATAAGTATTCCATGGTAATTGTAAACTGGAGCATAGTTAAATCCTTGACAATTAGGTACGAGTCGGAAGAAGGTACAGCAAAGCTGCAACATTTTTACGTACCTTCACTTCCATAACAGTTGCTTTTCCACGAGGAGAAAACTGATATTTGTATGGATCTGTACGTAATCCCATTTTACTGATTTTATTCACTTTGTTACATACAGCTTAAATTGTATTTGGTAGTTTTAACAAAAGGCTGTACCAATCAAAAAAACCAATTACTTTATTTTTAATATACTGTCTTGTAACGTACTGAATCTGTCATCACAAACTAATTGAACCAAATAAGTGAACAGTACACATGTCATGTGGCAAAACGTGTCTCGCATTCCAGTTGTCCACTGTTAACAGTTATTCATATTTTATGCCAGTATCGCAACTGTATACATGCACTTTTTAGCTAAAGAATCTAAAAGAGCGAGTAATCATACTCATTAGTGTCAACATGTGGCAGGATTTCTGAGCTGTTTTCAATGCTATTGATTCCTTTATAACACAGCATCAAATGAAGGTCTATTCTCTTGATGTAAGTATTGTAACGAGACAGCTTAATAATGCTGCTTCCACAATCTCGGATAATAATATCAATTATTCGTGATACTGACTTTAACAGTTTGCGTTATATACGAGAGGGCTGGCAGATGATACCTGGAGCCTGCACGGGCAGAGCTCTTTACGGAGAATTACCTGGAGTCCACTCAGAACAATGTTTGAAGGTGTCTCCCCCGTTCTCGGTCCACAAACAACCGTCCTATGTATTCCCTGTGGACCCTTATATCTGAATTATGAAATCGGCTGTATGATGTTTAACGTCAACTTGGCTCGAAGCAACGACCATTCCACTGGAGGGCGATCTTGCCTGAAGTAAACAAAAGCGTATGAATGACAGATGATTGAAAATACCACAGTTTAACCCAGTGAACAATATTTTTCTAACCATGTGACTAGCTCTTCTTTGACTTTTATGATCGCATGTTCCTACGAATCTACGGATTATTGCACAGAGAAGACCGAGGTGTAGAGGTAGTACAGTGACGAATTATCTGCGCCTTGCGGTACCAGCTTCGGTGGAGAGAGGAAGTGCTCTCACCATCAGAAATACGACATTGCGGGTGCGTTAAAGGGTATCACTCGAGCAAATACTTTGCTTATCGCGGTTCAAAGCTGCTGAGGATCGCAACATCACGACGACGCAATGTGCCTACGCAGAACTCTTCGCTTCCAACGGTGAACTTGGAGTATTATGCCATCTGATAGGACTCAGTGAGCGCATCGTTAGTATTCTTGAAACATACCCTGTATCACTCTCCAATGAACAACAACTGATTATAACTCATAGCCGAGAGCTAAAATGAAATAGCAAGGAAGACTTAGTCAAATATCCATTTCAACTGATAAATTGTATATTAAAGTCTAGAAATTTATAGAGCCCTAATTTCATTATCAACAAAGTCATTCGTTTTTTGTAATGTTCAATTTTCAATAAATTCTAAAAACATTGGGTTGTAATATTAGCATTACATTTGTGCTTTCTTGTTTTGACGACTTGTCATGGTTTTACGTGAACTTTCTTATAGTATTTCAATTATTCTTAACATTTAATGGCCTTATGTGTAAAAAAAGGTGTTGCTTTTTGATTGTCAGGAAATGACATGTTTAGTGTTTAATGATAGAAAATCTTTTTACACTCATTTCCTTCGTATTCAAGTTATTAAATTTTTTGAATAATTATTTAAATATTACATATAAATATTAACATCTGATATGTTTAATTACCCCATCAGGAGGGGCACATACTATGCTGTGGTATAACAGATCATGAGCCAGGCAACTGATGAGGCATCCAGTCTGGGGTAAGAATTTGAAAGCAAAAGATAATAAAACGTCTGGCAAGTTAAGGTTTCGTACTCTAGAGATAGAAGCACATATCTCGAGTGTGGTAGGTCAGACATCAGTCGCTTGGCACAAAAATCATTTTCAGACGCATTTTCGAGGCGGGTAAAGTACTTCGTCCTACGGCTTTCTATATTGTTTCTAGCCTTGATACATGTTTTAAATTCATTAGGATGCAATAAACTATA
This sequence comes from Vandiemenella viatica, assembly GCA_031002005.1. Lineage (NCBI taxonomy): Eukaryota > Metazoa > Arthropoda > Insecta > Orthoptera > Morabidae > Vandiemenella > Vandiemenella viatica. The sequence continues at coordinate 335,855,192 of CM061921.1, read as the reverse complement.
AATTGATAGATTAATAAAATAATTATAATATAATTCAAACGAACATAAAAATTAAACTCCTTTCCTTATTTTGTCACATCATTCCAAGTATGTTAGATGTAGGTATTATTAGCGTTTTGTGGTAACCTCCGTCGTAGAACGGTCCAATTGTAAAGAAAACTTATACACAGAGATGGTTCGCCTAATCTAAAATACTTTTTCTACGAATATTGGAAAACACTATTTAACCTGTTTAACAGTTGGCTAGCCCGTTTAGGGATTGTCATACATCTGTGAGCTTTACAACTGGTACAATTGTCTTGGTGAATTGTAGACATGTATATATTGCTTCACATATAGTTTTATTTGCCGTAATATCCGTTTATTCTGACTTTTTTATGTAGTAATTATAGACAAAAAGATTTAATTTTTATTAGTCACTAATAAAGTAGCCACGTTTTTTTAACAAGCTTTAAAATAAGCACTGTTTATGAAACTCATAGAAATTAAGTTACTTCTCATCGTTTAGATAAATGGTGTGAAATATGTACGTTATTATGAATATGTTGAGACTCAACAAGGAACCTTAAAGTATATAAATGTATTAGTGATTAAATCCGTTTCCTTTTTCCGTAAAAAATCTTGTTTCTTGTATTCTGTATCCATATCGCTTTTATCAACCAGATACTTTTAAACTCTTTAGGTAGAATGTAAACTGTGCTTTTCCGATGATCGTAAAAAGCTTCTTGCACCCGTAACTCGATGGGCCCTCTGTTGTCCCTTGCGCCCAGATTTATTCCAAGTTTTAGTATTGGAGAAGTTATTTTAAACTGAATCCAAGCGTTTCTTCGATTCTTAATGGCAAAATAGAAGTAATCATTTTACCATCAAGCGATCACACTTGTTAGAGTGACAGACCGAAATTGGTGGGTGAGCGGTAGCGCTCTGGTCTCGCATTCGAGAAGACGCGGATTCGAATACCCGTCCGGGCATCCAGATATGGATTTTCCATGGATTCTCCAAATCACTCCAGGCGAATAACGGGGATGGTTCCTCTACAAGGTCGCTGGCGAATTCTTTCCGATTCCTTGCACCCAGTTCTTTCTAATTAACCCGACGTAAAAATAAACGAAACGTATAGGTTTCTGGTGTAGACTGATTTACTGGTAAATGGTTTATGAACATTCTTCCACGTTGCTGAGGGCGCAGATAGCTGTATAGAAGGGAACTGGCCCATCATCCATTTCGTTTCAGATCGCTAAAGCTAACAATCAACTTCCTAAGCAGCGGCATCTTTAAAGATTTACAGAGCAAAGTCAAATTTATTTATAGGATTTACGTTGAATACATTCTTCCAGTGTTTTAACCATTTATTTGCAGCCGTTCCTGCAATGAATTATTTGGAACTAGCGCAAAGAATCTCCACTGTTGTGTAATATCTATGTTGGTTTTTTTTAATTTTTTAAAATTTCTGAAGTTATTGTACACGTTATTTAGTCCAGTCATCAGTAAACTGTCACGACTACACATTCTTCTATCAGTTTCGTTGTTTTATGTAAAATCTATTTTTATCACATTTTCCATTCGTTATTTAGATTGAACAGAAGCTGTTTGTAACGTTATGCCCATTTTTACGAGTATCGCACTCGTCCTATGATTAAATTAAAATACGATTCAATATTGCGCAATAGTTTATTATAAAGCCTCCCCATGCCCTTTCCTGATGTCCATTGGCACGGTCTTCCTACTCAGAATATTTAGAATTATGCCACTGGCTGAGGGTGGAAACGCCTTTGAAGTAATTCCTTAGATAGTTGCCCGTTACGTAGCAAACGCTCAGTATACATTTAAATTCAAACTGACGATGGTTTGTAGATTTTTACCTTCGATCTAAAGACCACGTGCCACCGGCCTCCTATTGAACACACAGTGTGAATATTTTTTTTTTTTTTATGGCCTTACGTTTTGTCGACGTCAACCTCATTAGAGGCGGGAAAGGACTGGGGCAAGGAACAAAAAGGAATTTGTCCATGGCCTTTTAAATGAACCATAGCGGCATTCGCCAAACCAGACGGGGGTTCGAACCCACGTTCTCCTTAATAAGAGGACAGAAAGTGCCACCACGCGCGGTCGGTGTGAATAATGAGAGGTAGAAAGTCTTGTGTTTTGCTCGAATTCAAACCGGATTTTTTTGCTCCCGGCGTAATTAATATACTGGCGGAGAGACTGTGCTGACATCTGTCAACGAAACGTTTAACTTCCTGTGTATTTTGTTTGTGAAATGTTTAGTTTATTAGGCGGAGATTGGGGACCGTCCCAGCACTCGTCCAAATGATTGCGAGAAACCATTAACAGAACGGCTGATAAGCGGCGACCAAGACACGAACCTGGTCCCTTTGTATCTCTCCCATCCAGTGTGTCGCGCCTTAACGCACACAGCCACATATTTGATATTAATTGGCAGGTAGTGCATAAAGAAGTAAAATATGACAGCCTGTCATTCTTTTCGGCGTAGTGAACCAATTTTAAATTTAATTAAACTATTTTAGAGTTATTTTTCAGTGTCTCTGTAAGTTACGTAATATCACTGGATTTATTACACATTATTCTGTTTTATTTTAACTGTTCATTTAAAATGTGGTACTTGTAGTTAGCATTTCGACATTTTGTTTTAAAAATATTTCTAATTTATTTTAATTAACAGTTGGTTTTATTAGATTCTTGCATAAGATTTTAATGATAAACTGTTTCGGCTTACGTGTCGTAGAACGTGTTTCCGAGTGTTTGACAACTTTTTTTATGTCTCGCGGCTAAGCGCGGGGATATTTAGAGCAGCAGTGCAGTACCACACGATGACGTAATTAATTATTCAAAGTGCGCTAAGAGAACAGTACAGTCTATTTTTTAGTTTAACAGTTTTCGTCATGTAGGTAGTATCATTCAGTTTCAAGATAGGTTAGAACAGTTAGTAATTACCATGCAGTCAGTACAAAAGTGGACAAGTTTGTTAACTAGTGTGAAGCAAAATATTAATTAACAGAAAGCAACTCTTGTTGGTAACAGTCAGTTGTATAAGTGTTGAAGTATAAGCAAACATTTTAAACCATCAGGAAAGTTAAATTTATTTTTTGTGGGTCAATATTTTTGAAGTTACAACCTGTCATAGAAGTAATAAGGACAGAGTGTTTTTGTCTACATAGCCAACGCACTATATAGTGAAAGGGACAAAGGTAGCTAACTGGTCACTCTTTAATATGAACTTGAACTTCTGAAAGAACCCGCAAGTTATATGTTGTTAAAATATAATGTAACAATCACTCACTTTATGGTCTGTGCAGTTACCAAAAAATAAAGTTTCTTGTTCTCGTGGCGTTTACTTGTGCCTACCTGGAAAGCATCAAGTAATTAACAACATACAATGTTCTTTCTCTTCGGCGGTGGTCACTTCAAACCTTCTCTGAAATATATAAAAGGTTAGAAGGGTATCTCAAAACTACTAAATCATAGATTAAATGATTTTCTTTCAAGTCTTTAATGCACAGCTTTCCTTAAATTTTGTTAGACCCACCGACCGGTATATTATTTAAATTTCTATCAGAAGATTCCTTACACAACAGATTTTTCACCAGGTAAATAATTTCTTCTTCTCCAAAAAAATCAGAAGACAGTTCTGCTACGACCGCAAATAATCCCTTGAATTTCTTAATACTTTCCGCTAACAATCCCTAACCATTTCTTTGAACATCACACAAATTGCACAACATTGGAAATTTACGATTTCAAGTTTCTAAAGTTCCTATCAATTTCTTGCACACTTGTTGCACAATTATAAATTATAAAATCAATACTTGATGGCTGATATACAACTTCTAAACTGGAACGGAATTTAAAACAGTGGAATAGACGTTGCAAATTTAAGCAATTACGCAACCGCTGAGTGTCGACTAATAAGAAATTTCGCTGGTATTATTATTGCTTCCCTAACCTGACACACTTTATGTAAACTTAGCTCTTGCTAGTTTCGACGAAAAAAACCTAATTTGAGTGATTATACTAAAATCCTCACTTTCGATGAATAACAAAAATAAAATACCAGACGACTCACTTACTCCCCGAACAAAGACAAAAGACCAACTCAGACGGTTACCGCAAACACCTAGAAGTCACCCACTGCCACACAAATTTAAACTCTGCTCTGGACCGAAGGTCCGACTGCGATGAAGACTGGTGACGAAAAAGCCACGCTCGGTGGCGTCTCGTCCTTTTTATACTGACGCTGGTTTTTGATGCAACACTTACCCAGACACCAGGATTGTATCGCAATACCTGTGGCTACGCGTGGATCCTAATATTACACCACGCTCGCAATTCATAATTTTTATAATAAAACTCAGACAAATGTCTTAGAATACACTCTGTAAAGCCCTAGAACCGTCACAAACTGTGTTTACATTTTTGTTCACTCTGTGAAATTTTAAGATTTTTTGTTGAATTTGAGGAACGCTAAAATGCGTGAAGACAGAGATAAACGTTTAAATTACTTTGTTTGCACTTGACGATGTATATGAATTTCATTTTATCGAGAATTTACTTGCGCTCTTTTATTGGGATAGAATTAAAAAATGTTTACAGTGTTCGAGTATCGTTCACAAAGCCAGCGAATACAGAGGGCATCTGAGTCAATATTGACGTTGGCTGTCTTTAATAGGGTAACTTCTGGAAATGTAGACATGTTCAATAACATCAGATTGTAAAGTCGCCTATCAAAGGTAATACACAACAATAAAAAAAAGCGAGCGTGAGAGGATATATCAGCAGTTGGGTTCTAATACAGCTTCTCAAAAACAGATACAATTAAATGGTTTAAAGAGCGAAAGAATACCTACAATATTTTATTTTTATGATGGCGTATTAAATTTTTTTTCGTAGTTGAGGTCTGAGTTAATGATTTCCGAACCGTGAATGCTTGGTACGGAAGCGTGTTTTATTATTTCATTTGTGAAACATGCACTTTACATCAGAAACTCTGGTACTGTTCGATCATCCGCTTAAATGATTAAACAAATCCTCTTGGAAACGGCTATCAGTGTAGTACATTTGGCTATGGAAGGATTTGCGTCTTTTCGATACTCAGCAATCCAGATTGGTGGAACCTTAATACTGTCGACTAAGCTATAGCGTGAATAAAGTTGTACCTCAAATAAGGAACTAGCAAATATAGTTGTGTTACCATACGTTGGAGTATGGAAATAATTAAATGGTCAGGTGGATGAATTAAAGAAAAAACCATTGGCAGTCCTTGCTGACTGCAGACAGAAGTGCTAAGTATTATCAAAATCAGATAAAAACTATAGGTTCGTATGAAGAACATTGCAACTAAAAAAAAAAACTTTTACATATTAGATACAAGTTTAATGTATACTTTCAATGCTTTTTAAGCGCAACACGCCGTACGTATAGCTGCAGATATACTGTTAACATTAGCATGTTGGTGACGCGTCCAACGCGCTTATCATACGTGCAACACGTAATAGCATGTTGGTGACGGGAAGGTGTGAACTCATAGATTTATCCTCGTCCAAACATCACCTAATGCGACAATAGATGTTTTCACTTTGTGTTATGACATAGTCATCCCCCAATGAATATTAATAAATAATCATAATTAATATTCAAATTTTATTATATTTGTTTATTTAAAATGTAAATTGTAGGGTTAATTGATACGTAAATAATTATGTATTAAGCCTGGGAGGCCAAATTTATTATTCTATAATTTAATTCATTGCAAAATTGCTGTTAAGAAAGTATTAAATGTGGAAAATTGTTGGAACTGCAGTTTTGAGCTTTCACATAGCCGGACAATGCCGAGCGCTTGGCGACAACCAGGCGCCCGTAAACAATGGATCGGGCAGTGGAGGACGCTCAAATACCGTTTGGTTGTGAGGACGATGGCCCCGCTCTCTGCTTGAGGTGTGCAAGGTCAGGGAAATGTGCGCGAAACGAGTGACGAATACTAGCTACGGCACGAAACACGTGATTGTGGCCTACGTCGTTTCACCAATCGTGCATGGCTACAGGGTTCAAATTTTTTAATCAAAGGCTTCTGTTCCATGAACGGAGAGAGGGAAGCTGGCTTCCGTGGCGGGAGAAGAGGACGCCATGAGAGAGGACTTGCTGTTGAGACGAGCTGAAGTGTAGACGTGTCGTTCGACACACTCTCCTAGCTGTTGGTCCATGAATGCATCTAGACGCTTTCTGGCTCAGATGTTCCCGGAAACTGAGTGTTTCACCTGCTAGAGGCCATCAGCAGATGCACTAGCGCGGATGGGTCCGCGAATTTGCATTCAACAGTGACACAGCTTGTCACACTTCGTCGAGCAGATGCGGCAACGGTAAAGTACCAACGCAAAGGTCCATGGTTCCATAGGGTTTTAACGAGGCTTGCAAACACATAAGCGACTCCCGAGATTAGAGTCTCCGCTCTGATCACGATAATATTTACTGAGCTAACCAACTTTCCATGTTCATTAACCTCGAACTTTTTACGCATCTTGCTCATTATAATTAATTCAAATGATGCTTTTCATTTTAAGTGGCGCCCCTGGGATTATTTTGAAAATGTTAACTTCAATTTGTTGGCCTGTGACGCCACATTAATGTATCTTTGAAATATTTAAAATCTGTTCATATTTGCATTTATCCGGCAAATTGTAAACGCCGGGTATTGCTTGTTTATTGTCTTTGATTATATTGTGTTTAACGTAACGTTAAATATGCCCGACCTTGTATAAGCCAGAAGACAGAATAAATTCAATATTATTTTGTGTAACTTAAATTCTTGCAGCATCCAAGGTTCTAGTTCACCAATTAAACTAATTATAAAATTAATTATCATATTCATGATAAAAGTTGGACGTGATGGTATCCCCCACGCCCTCTCCGAACCAACCGTTCTATAACTTAAAAAAAGAACGTTGTAAACGATTCACTATATGCACCAAGAATGACATTACTGCAATAAATTGTTCATTGTAAAACAGCAAGTGACTAAAGAATTTTTCTTTCTTCGCCAGTGGGAAAAAAAAACCTAACTATATGCATAACAGTAGCTTCTTAATATTGAGCTTTACAGACAGCATACATTTTATAATTGTTTACGCAGTAGAATTACTTTCAATAAATTTTTGAACAGTTTTGGAAATAATTTGTTGATGAACATACGGAAATATCATACGACTGTTATTCGTCGGTTTGTATGCGAACAGTTTAGAACCCGAATGAGCTGTTGAAAATACTCTAAAATGGCGAATTAACATATTACACTGTCTGTCAAAAGAAGTGAAACACTCAGAAGAAGGATACTAAATGGAGCTTTACAGGTTGAGAAACTATGTGATATTGTTTCACTGAATCAATAATTGACTTAAATCTAAAAACATCTTGGCAGTTTTACCTCACGTATCAGTATGACGTTGCAACCCCTCTGGACTGGATGCATGCACTGATTTGGCTGGAAAATTTATCATAAGGACGTTGTATCCTCTTCTGCTGCTAGATGACCAACAACTGTTGTAACTGGCCCTTGGTATCCTGATACTGGCACTGGGACGGAGTTGATATTCGAGCTGGTCCCACGAATGTTCAGTCGGGAACAGATTTGGGGATCTTGCTCTCTACGGGAGTACCTCAACATAACGCAAACAGTTTATAGAAATACGTGTCGTGTAAGGAAGAAACTTGTGCTGTTGAAAAATGACTAGGTAAATGCAACTACGTCATTTTTCTTTCAGTGATTCACAACTTTTCATATAAATTCCCACCAGAGATTGTTAAATCTTCCCCCTGTGCCGGTCCTTCCGAGGTGATCCCCAGTCTGGTTGATCGTTCCACAGGAGTCTCAATTTCTTAATTTTCTTCCCGAGAAGAGATCCGTCTTGAATTTTCGCTGGCTCTATACCTCCCTTACTTAGATCGTTGAGCCCTATCCCACATACGAGAATAGCCACTTAAACTGTCATGAAGAGGAAATATGTCGCATGGTAAACGGTTTTTCAGTTAATATTTGTATGTAGGACTGGACGTTTTCTTGGCGTTAAGTATGAATAAAATCCTCTGGGGTTACTAGCTGAGTGCGACCATCGATAAAACACGACTTTAGTGCAGTCATAATCTCTGCCGTCATTGCCAAGTTGGTCACTTGACAGTGGCGGCGAAGGTTATGACTGCCGTAACGTCGTGTTTTAAGGATCGTTACCAAAGAGGAGTTTATTCAGTTAATATTACTATTTATAACGGTAACAGTAGTATCACTTTCCTCAAAAGAAACCTCCCAATACAGTTATACCACCTCTTCATATGTTGTATTAGGATCATTGGCTTGATATGGGGTTCACCTTGCTCTCCTGAACTTTTTCTCTATTTTTTGTCCCCTCACTATTCTGATTAATCTCGTTCATTCTTCTTACGTGTTGTGAACAGTTCACAGGAGTTTAATCTATTTTTATTTTATCCCACATATTAACTTTAAATCTTTTGATGCTTCATAAAAACCTTATTACTAATTTATCGAGATTTGACATCCCATGATCCACTTCCGCACATTAGCATTTTAAATGTGATTATCTTAATAATTTTTAATATAGTGTCCTTTCTTGTTTGTTTTTAGGTATCTGTTTATTGTTCCACATGTCTAGAAAATCCCCAAACTACAGTCATATCCTTATAAATGATATCAGGAATGAGTTTTAATTATTTTGCTGTAAATCGTGATTTATACGTTTCAGTAAGGTTGAATGTGGCACTGCCACCAAAATTCTATACTCATGGAATATATCTCTTATGCCAGAACCTGCGGTGAATATGAATAAAGAAGCGAAACTTGGCGAACTGATTACGGTATGCAAGCGTAATAAACGGTCATGAATATGCAGATGTGTAGGACCTGGAAGCGTATAAAATCAATGCGGATCTTATCTCACGCCGGTACGGACCAACGAATGTTCTCCGTGTTTGCGAACACGCCCAAACAGTGTTCAGCGAACTCTAATTCATAACACTGTTATGTCGAGAACTCTTTTCGCGTCTGACCTAAGACCGGCGAAAACTTAAAAGACAAGTATTTTTAAGGTAATTATATTAGTAATAGCATTAATTTTCTGCGTCCATTTTAAGTCAAGAGAAATAATTCCTCCATGCAGAAGAATTATTAGGTTGTAATATGAAGTCAACGTTCTCCATGTTTTATCATTAGAATATTAATCCATCACTGATGAAAATGGTTCTACGAAGTGGTACTGTTTCTTCGAAAGCAATTAACTCAGCAAAGGTAAGGGTAGCGATACATCTTCTTCGGGAAAGGAGACCACGCATTTTTTTAAAGCTTTTGGCCACTTGAGCCAATTCTAATCTAACGAAGGGTGATCTTAAATGCGTGTGCACTTGAGATAGCGTTTACAATTTAATTCTCTTTCCAGGCGGAAATGTGACACCATCACAGAAACCAATTGGATTATTACGTAGAACACTGCAAAGCCGTAATTAGGAATTACGCTATGCCTGTGGCAGGACTTGAACCCGGCTAAGCCCAACATTCAAGAATTAAGCTCACGTTGCGTTAACACACCCAGATCACTGGTGGGAGTTCTGGCGTATTAATAAATCATTTTTGCATTAAAAATTCTGTTTCATTTCAACCTTTCGCAGTAGTTCTTCCCTTCAAAATTTACTCCTATGCTACTCCTCTTATTTCATTCCTCTTAAGAAGATCTCCGAACGCTAATCAGTTAAATTTATTCATTTATATAGTTCCGGATAATGAGTTTCAGAGATTTTGTTCTGCTAACCTCTTACAGATCGTTGTCTCTAGTTCTAAAAAAACTATAGGTAATTTGTTGAAGATCCGAGTTAATTTTTATATTTAGGGCAGTTCATGATTATGGCTCAACTAGACTGGAATTCTTTTTACAGTTCATAAAAGTTTAAATCATGATAAAAAATAATGAAATAACGATTACATTGAAAAAGGTTGATTTCGAGTAAACAACACATCTGAAAACATTTACAGTCAGACTTTGAAGTATTTAAAAGATCATTTTTGTCTCCCGCTTTAGTTAAATACCCGTGGAAAACCGAAGATTGGGACTAAACCAGTTTCGTAGCAGAAATAAGCAAAATCTTTTTAATCATGAACGGTTTGTGTATTAGTATTCATAGCAGATAGCGTATCAAACAGCTGCAATCATTACTAAGTGTAAAAGGTGCTCGAAGTATTTTAGTTGGAAAAAACTTTATTAAAACAAAATACTGCTAATAAGCGATGATTTATATAATATAAACTTATTTAAGTTAATTAGATAGATATTGTACTATGAAAATAATATGGTCACATAGTGTAAAGCAGGAGGTTAAGTTAATATTTGCAGTTCAGTTTACTACATGTTTATTCATTTTTGGCCAAAGTTGGCTGTTCTACGTAAGTCATGGAAACTTGCTTCAATAATTAATAAATGTTGTCCAAAAATGATGCCTGTCAACGAAGCTGTTTATCCAGAATACAACGTATAGCTGATGATTCCATACCGAAAACGCCAATGCAAGCAGGAGGTGGTTGACGCTGCGACCTTTCGGGAGAGTAGAGTGAGCTACAGAATAATGAAAAGAAGGCGATAATGAGGGCGGATTCTGAAATGCACCACCCACGTAAGTCGTGTGGTTAGAGAACACAAGTGATTTAAAAGAAGTGACAAAAGAGCGCGAAACTCGGATTCAGCGTCTCTAGACATTATATACTGAAGGAAGAACTTTTTACCCTGTACCACGAACTAACCTCATCGCGTTTCCATTCTTATATAAAGAAAATTTCACTGTGATGTGATAATGTAGACTGCTAGTTTTTCAATATTGGAGCAAATATTCTGACTTCAGTGATATAAGGCAAAGACACTGTTCAGTCTTTTATTGACTTTTCTTGTCAGCATAGTTGAAGTCACAAAAAAAATCTTAGCTTCCATAACTAATTCAAAATAATTTAAATCATTTAATTTAATTTCGGAAAAGGTGCCTTGTGCTCTTATGTAGCTGAACGATTAGTATTTTGTCACTAGGTATAAACATAAAAAAATCAACTGTTTGTACCAGGAACGTTTTTTGACCTGTAGTGATTGTCATAGCCAAGTGATTATCCAAAATAAAGACCGTTGCAAACTAACAAACAAGGGAAATGTTTTAATGCGTAAACTAAAGTATGGGTTGGTTTTAGCAACGAAAGTTCCAAATAGACGGGGCAAAAATTTTAGACTCCATTCATTACACGCTTTTGTAAAAATAAAACCGTCCCGCAATGAGATGCCAACAATGTTGAAGTGAGCCGAAAAAAGTAGGATGTATTTGCGTAATAGCGCTGAAAATATTAAAATATCAAATTTTTTGGAGACTAATATTCACACTTTGTTAATATTCACATAAAACAGCAGCCGAATTAATTATCTGATGCCGATGTTTGAACTAATTAAATGCCTATGTTCTTTTGTCTCACTGTCTACAAATTATTTTCATGTAAATTTGTAATTATTTGGTTGCCAAAGCAACAGTTCTGAATTAGCAGATCAGTCTCTACCTTTCACTGCGCAGACTAAGAAGCCTGTGACGTATTTTGAGGCAACATGAAGGTATCAAATAATAACTTAGTTAAATAAACAGGTTTCTTGAATTTTTTCTGAAAACACCTTTAAAGTGTTGCTGACTGAAGGTCGAGGATACAAGCAATTAACATTGATTATGAGCGATCGCCTGTCTTAAGCAGAAGTTGTCAGACAACTGATAGCACAGGAGTTAGCAAAACGAATAAGATAAAAACTTGATGGTTAAAATGCTTAAAACAGCGTATCCTTCGAAACATAATATCCCAAAAAGGTAATTTCTGCAAGGCTGTTTGAATTCACCCGCGTAGCGCTGTTATTGGCCACCTTAAGCTGCGGATAATACATAAATGGTACGACTTTTCTATATTTTTTTGTATATATTTCGTTAGTGCAACATCCCGAACACTGCCCTTACCCGCCGGTCAGTGAATTTCTGACCACCCTGTATAATACGATACGTTGCACAACAAGTCGAAAGCCTTTCAATCGCGAAGGTAGAGCTATAGACATGGCATTTTTGTCTACGATGACTTGCAGAACACTCAAATTGTTCCAGAATGTTTATCGACATTCGCAGAATTTTGTTCACAGACAGGAGTTACGCGGCTTTGTATACCAGTGTGGAATAGGCTTTAGGGTTTGTTATCTCGAAAGCTTCCGTGTTGAATGCATCGAGAATTCTACCATTTGGCGTTGTTGGACGACGTCCTCACGGAATATGTTTATTGTCTATGTCGCAGAGCATTATCGTAATTGAGTCTGGAAATAATCCATCTATATCGTTGGTGTGAAGCAGGTAAATTAGTGACTTGTAGGCTGCAGCAACTTATGTATGTTCGGAGACACGTGTTCTTATCCTAATTCAAACTGATTCGACGCAAGTTAATTCAGATTGCTGCATCCGACCCCGGCCGTAGAGGTTAACACGGGGGGGACCGGCGGTCGATCTGAGACGAGACAAGCAATCCGTGGGTAGAGACGACCCACGACTACGGGGAGGAAACGAACAACGAGCAACGATTCCTAAGAGGTATCAGAGCGGAGAACCAAGACGAGCAAGATCAAGTCAACGATAAGAGGCACAGGGTCCATAGAGCAAATCAAATGGAGAACCAAGACGAACTAGATCAACAAGGGATTTACGGCGTGACGGCAACCATACTGAGCTGCAGCGAATACCAGTACTGGCGTTGGTATCTGACAGTAAATACCTGGGGAAAGCTTTTGTCCCCAGAGTGCGGGGAAGTTTTTGCGGTTTACGCATCACCTTCCATTTCATGTTGGGCTGTCGTTACTTGTATGTCTTTATTGGAATTGTCGTTTCCGGTACTGCTTCACTACTGGTGGTCAAGGAGTTTCCTTGGCCACCTGTGGTAGTAGAGGGACTCGGCACCCACTGCGTTGATCAGAGGTTTGGCCAAGTGCTGACTTTTTTCATAAAATTGCGCAGCCAGTTTCTTGAAGTGGATCCCGAGTTTGGGCACTCCGCTGATTCTGTGGAAGTCTTCAACTCGCGTCTCCCTAATGTACCTTAGGGGTTTGGCGAATCAGATTGCCTCTTCTGTATGGACTGCAGTCGCTGGAGGTGAGGGTCCGCAGTGTTGCTACAGACTATGGAGGCATATTCCACTATAGGTCTGATGAGGGTGGAGTAGAGTTAGATGCCTACATCCGGTCTCAACTGGCAGGTAGGATTCAATACAGGATAGAGAGAGGTCAGTCTACCTGTGACCTTGTCACGGACATTGGCGACATGGTGTTTCCATGTCATCCGCCGATCTAGCTTTACTCCGAGGTACGTCACCGTGTGGGTCCAGCTGATGTTCTCTCCAAAGAGCCATTGCGGGGCCTTCTTTCTGGTGATGATGATGGCTTGATTTTTTGGAGCATTGAAGCCAAGCCGCTTTTCGGTATCCCATTCCCGTATATTGATGCAGGCCTGCTGTAGTCGAAATCTTAGTGTGGTGACATTTAAGCTCTTGGCAAATAGAGCGGTGTCGTCAGCATAGAGGGCCTTTTTCACGCTCGCAGTTGATGGTGTGTCTGCCGTGTACAAGTTATATAGAATTGGGCCAATAACGGAACCCTGCGGGACACCTGCACCGATATTTTTAACCGCCGAGTGGCTGCCATCCATCACTACACGGAAGGTGCGTCCCTCGAGGTAACTCCTTAGTAGATTGACGTGTGAGAGATGGAGTCCCTGAACAAGCAACGTGTACAAAAATCCTTGATGCCAGAGTTGAAGGCGCTGCTGACATCAAGGAGGACGGAGCTGAAGTACTTCCGCCGTTCAATCGCCGAAAAGGCACCTTCGGCCAGGCGAAGCTGCTGCTGAGTGGTGGAGTGGTATCTCCTGAAACCAAATTGCTCGTCTGGAAGCAGTCCCCCTCTATCAATTATTGTGCAAATTCTTATGAGCTAGATTCACTCAAACACTTTAGATCATTTTGGTAACAGACTGATCGGCCAGTAGGACTTTGGCGATCTCCTGTCCTTTCGAAATTTGGGAATTGGGACGATTTCAGTGTGTTTCCATGTATACGGGAATTCACCTGAGCCCAGTACCTCGTTGAAGGTATCCGTTGTTGTATTGGAGGAGCAGCATCCAGAAAGTGCCGGAGGCGTTCTTCTACCTATTGGATGTGCTGATCATCTCTCGGGACGTCAACAGGCTGAAAGTTTGCCCTAAAGGCCTCTGCTATGACTTCCACCTTCTATTCTGGGCAAAAACATAATTGTTTCCGACCGCCAGTGGTGGGATCTTTTGCTGTATCCGGAGAAGTGCCTTTGTGGTACGCCATGCAGACCCATCATGCATATCCAGGGAAGAAACGAAGTTGGTCCAGACAGCGATTCCGTACCTTTCAACTTCCGCCTGATTCCGTACCTTTCAACTTCCGCCTTTATTTCCCTCTGCATGCGATTAATCTCCCTTTTCGTTGCTGCATTTCTCGTGATGTGCCACTCCCTGGTGAGCCGGTTCTTCATAATGATTACCTCTTTTATGTGGGAAGGCAGTTGATTCGAGCGAGGTTGAAGAATGCGCCGCGGTCTGGTAGCTGCATCATTTATGTATTCAGTCCGCCAGGCTGGCCGCGGCGGCTCAGGGCCCGACGACCAACGGTGGCGGTGCAGACTCGTGGCGCCGAGAGAGGTGGACTTTGAAGATATCCCAGTTAACATCACGAAGCATCCTAAAGGTCCTTTCCTTACGCGGTGACACGTCAGCGGCCATGTAAAATAGAACAGGGACGTACAGGACGTACAGAGGACAGCGCAGTTTTGGTAGTGACTGCTATATTGTGATGTGGTTGTGGCCATATCCAGCACATCGGGTAGGCCACTCCCAAAGATACTGGGTTCTGTTGGCCCCCAAATTACGTCATGATTCTCTACCACGCCCATGAGTCTTCGGCCGTTTGCATCCGTCAGGCGCGAGTTCCATGCCACGTATTTTGCATTCATGTCACCGGTAATAAAGAGGTTGCCCTGCATGCTGAGGAGTGCAGGGCAACCCCTCCTGGGTGGTCTGTAAGCAGCAATGAGTGTGATGTTTCCACTGGTGTTCTCAATGACAACCCCTAATGCTTCGATGGAGTCCTTGGTCGGTACTTTTACCGGATATTGCCTAATGATCTTTCTTACATGAACTGCAGTACCTCCTCCCGCAGTTGGTCGATCGAATCGGTAGCATGAGTAGTTGGGGGTGGTAGCTTTGATCCTCGGCTGGAGGTGAGTTTCTGTGACGAGGCACACATCAATTCCCTAGTCGCGAAGGAACTCCCTGAATGCTTCCAATAGGCGCCACAGGCCATTGGCATTCCAAGTACAGGTGGCGATGTCCTCAATTCTTGCCATGAAGCGTTTGGTCGAGGTTTGCTGTTCTGCCTCAGCGCCTAGCTGCATTGCAGCGGTTATCTGCCGTGGGATGTCCTCTATCATGGTAATGCCAGCCTGTAGCACAGACTGTACCATTGATTAAATTGTCATGTAGTCGTACGTATGTCTGTATCGGCGATTTTAACTTCCATCCGTAACTTGAACCTAATTTTAAATCGATGGCTAATATTCCATCAACTCAGAGATTGGCTATATTCAGCATTTATAAAATGAGGTTTAGTCTATTCTACTAACAATGCCTTTAGTAATTTCCCCTGTTATTCATTCAGACTTTTCTAGGACAATAGTCTATATTCGGCCAATTGATCTTATTTAGAATATTACTAAAATGATGACAGTTTCACACAGCAAATGAAGACAGATTTTTTTCCCAAACAATACATTCATCCAATATTCCAAACCAATCTCTTGTACACTTTTACACTGATACCCTATCCCCAGATATTGTTCAAATCTTTAATTTAATTTAATTGCAATGGAGCACACGCTCCGATGGCAATTTCCCTACACTCCCAACTTCCCCCTATCCTGCACCCACCTACATTTGCTGTCTACAAATTTTAACTTTAAATTCTTTTAACGTTTTCGGTAAGTTATTCGGTAACTCATTCCAATCCCTGACACTCTTACCTAAAAAAGAAAATCTTCCCACACCCTTGTGCCTGAAACCTAGTGCCAGCTTGTGGTTATGGTCATCTTTTCCCTTCAATCCAATACTTCTCATACCTACTCCAGTATCTTTCCATGCCTCATCGTCAGTGTACGTCCTGTACACTCCCATGACCCTCCTCATCCTCCTCCTGTCTTGCAATGAATCCCATTCCAGCTCCTTTATCAAATCTGTCACTGATAGAATTCTGTGATAATTTCCAGAAACAAATCAAGCAGCCATGTTTTGCACCTTCTCCAACTCCTGTATTTGATACTCAAAATGTAGGTCCCATACTACATTACCTTATTAGAGCAATGGTCTGACTAAACTTTTGTAACTCAGTTCCTTTACTTCTCTCGTTCATCCCCTCATCACTCTCTCCAATAAGTGCAGAATTTTGAAACATTTTCCTACCACCTGTCCAATTTGTCCTGCCAGTTAAGCTTGTTATCAAATGTAATGCCAAAATATTTACTTTTCAAGTCTTCAGCAAGCAATTCTTTCCCCGCCTTATTTTCGTAGTTAACCTTTTGTTTTTTAATTGTGTATCTAATAAGCTTACTCTTCTTTGCATTTATCTTCATCCAATGTTTTCCAACGCAACTAGATATCCTGTCCAAATCACCCTGCAACTGTTTACAGTCCTTAATCATTTTGAACCTTTTATATAGCATTATGTCATCTGCAAACAATCTAATTTCAGATAGTAAAAAATCAACACAATTATTCATTAGAATAATGAAAAGCAATGGTCCCAATACACTAACCTGCGGCACTCCCACTTTTACTTCCACTTCTTTTGATACTACATTTCCTACTCTAACTTTATGTTTTCTACCTTTTAAAAATTCTTCTATCCAGCAAATCACTTATTTACTACCTTTTCATGGCTCACTCCTTCAAACGCCTTTTAAAGATCTAGTGCTACACTATCAATTTGGCCTCCCTTGTCCATTTCATCTGAATTATCTTGCATATATCCCACCAACTAAGATTCGCATGAATATCCTTGCCTGAACCCATGTTGCCTACTTGAAAACCACTTACATCCCTCACATATATTTCTGATGTGGTTGCATATCAATCTTTCCATTAATTTACCTACCACTGATGTCAAACTGATTGGCCTGCAATTTTCGACACTATTTCTCGACCCTCCTTTTTGTACCGGTATTACTATCGCACTTTTCCAGTCCTATGGTAAGTAGCAAGTATGCAGACTCAATTTAAATAATGTTTCAAGATAAGGTACAATGTCACACCCGTCTATCTTTAAGATATCTGTAGTAATCTTATCTACACCAGCCCCTTTATGTTTTTTTTAGCTTTCTTATTTCCTTCAAAATTTCCTCAGGATGAATTTCAATTTTTTTAGTATTTTCATTTCTAACCGTATTGTTAAGCTCGTCCGAATTCTCCCTGATTCATTGTCCCTAATGCTCTCACTAAACCAGTTACTTAGAATCTCTGCCTTTTTCAAGTCCTCGGTAACTTCTTCTCCATCCTTTTCTATAAGCATGTCTACACCCTCCCTTCCCCTCAGTTTCCTGATATAGCCCTAGAAATTTCTAAATGCATCAGTCAATGGTCCTCTTGCACTGGCAATACTGTTCATAAACCCATCTTTAACCACTTTCTTTGCTGTTATTAACTCCTTGTTAAGTTGTATTAAATATTCCCTACTACCCTGTTGTCTCCTATCTCTGTTATGTTCTCTTCATACCAACCTCTTTAACCTCCTCATTTCCCTATTATAGTACACAGGTTCTCAACTTCCCTTTATTTTCTGCTTTGGAATAAATTTTTCTTCCCCCATTCTTATTATATCCTTGAACTCTTCCCACCTTGACTCTTCTGTACTTGTGCCTTCCTTCCATTTGCTGAATCGTTCTCTGAAATATCTCTTCAAATTTCAAATCTGTGCCTTTTTATAATTGTACCTATTTCCCCCCTCAATTTTGGCTGCTGGTTCACTTAATCATCTAATATCCATCAGAACTGCTTCATGATCACTTATTCCTTCCGTTACTTGACACGCCACAAGGTAATTATCGGGTTTTATTTGGAACTAGCTGATACCCGCGATTTCTTACGCGTGGATTAAGAATTTCTTTGTCAGAATTGAATATAGAAATTTGTTGGTAAAAAAGGATTGGTCCCAAACAACACCGAGTCGCCATAAAATGACAGGAAAGCCATCACTATATCATTCTACGTTGGAACCAGTCTCTTGAAGTGAATCAATTTCCAACATATTTAAAAACAGCAACACAAACGTAGATGTGGGGATATGGGGAGGGGTAATTAACTAATGACAACTTATTTCAGCTTGGTCTTTTCTTCAATCTTCAGCATGAGCATCCGATTCTTGGGTTCTAATAACTTTAACGGCTCATGCTCTGCTAGTTTACTCCCGCAAGGCATGTCAAAAAAGAAGGCAAAATAAACTGGCGCCAGAAACATTTAAGAAGACACAAGGTAATAGGAACCAACGCAACATCATACACTACACCCACATCCGATTCTCTGTCACAATTCGATAAGTTCTCAAAATTTCGTGACTACAACTGTTAATCATACCGAAGAAAAAAGCCCTGTGCCCTCCCTACAGATTTTCTTGTCAAATTCCGTCAATGCCGGTATAGGCCTTAAGTCGACAAAACGTAACAAAAAGACAGAGACTTAATTCCGCATTTATAGTATTATTCCTGCTGATCACACACATAATGACTGCAAATCACGGCCCAGGCGTAACATCTTTTAAGAATCTTTGCCTCCACGAAGATTTTACCCGGGGACCACGACACAAACATTAATAATCAAGTGCTTTAACTACTGAGCTATCTAACCGCTATACGGTAAAACAGTACAGAGCCTCCATATCCAACGCGTCTGTCTATCGCCGTTCAGTAATTTTTCGAAATAATAAGACAACGTGTATTATTTATACAGATAATTTTTCAACCAAATGTAAACAGTATTTTTCTCCTTGTTTCATAGGATAAGTATGAAAAGTTTCATTGAGAACAGGGGAAATCTGTGGATTTGTATGAAGAACAAACAAACCAACAAAAAACATACATACATTCACCTTTGTATATTGATTAGTGCAGATCATACACACACTTATTGAGAGAGTAACAATCCCTGAGGGATAAATATAATTTAAAAAGGTGTACACCAACAACATTGCAAAGCTACCTAAGATATGCATCGCATTGCATCCCTAACTTTGTGATATCTACAGCTTAACATTCAATCCGAATTACCGACAGTTCAGGCGTGACTCTTACGATCAAAAACAATTTTTTATAATCTTTGCCTTCACGAAGATTTGAACCGGAGACCACGACCCAAACATTAGTAAGCAAGCGCTTTAACTACTGAGCTACCTGACCACTACACGGAAAAACAGTACAGAGCGTCCTTATCCAACGTGTCTGTCTATCGCCGTTCAGTAATTTTTCGAAATTATAAGACAACATGTATTATTTATACAGATCATTTTTCAACCAAATGTAAACAGTATTTATCTCCTTAGTTCAAAGGATAAGTGTGAAGATTTTCATCGAGATCGGATGAAAACTGTGGATTTGTATGAAGAACAATCAAACCAATTAACAAACAAACTTACATACATTCATGCTTATATATATAGAGATATCCTACATATTTTGTCCCCTAATGTTTTCTCTACCTCTTGTGAAACCTTCCTTCCCTTATTTGGTATTTGCAAATCTTTGTTCCCTTGTGTTATTAATCTTATTTCCCTCCCTGTTTACACCTGGTAAATTTAAATCTCCACCAATAATGATCATTTTATTCTCACCTCTGAAATCTGAGTATGAATTTAATTTCTCCCGAAGAGCCTCATCTTCATCTGTCATTCTTCCACTGCGGTAAGCAGCCAACACTCTGATTTTTTCTTTTTCATTACCCAAGAAATTTACCCCAAGTAACTCATGGTCTTGATCTATGAACGCCAGTGAACTGTGGTAGTTTTTGCTAACTAGTATAAAAACTCCTCCACGAATTGGTATAATATGTAACCATCAGCAAAAACCTCACTGTCTAGTACTTCTTCTTTTAACCAACTCTCTGCCCCTATTATTACTTGTGTCTCGTGTATTTCAATTAAGTTTGCAAATTCGATTACTTTGTTCATAATACTTTTACAGTTCACCAATAACACCCTTATTACTGGCTGTATATTTTTAGCATTTACCTCCTCCTTCCCAGTTTATAATAGTTCCATCAACTTCATCTTTTTATTTAACATCAGTGATTTTTCCCATTGTGGATCTAGAGTTATTATCACTTTGATCATCTATCTCCATTCCTTCACCAGCAACCCCTAACCTAAATATGGCA
This sequence comes from Vandiemenella viatica, assembly GCA_031002005.1. Taxonomy (NCBI): domain Eukaryota; kingdom Metazoa; phylum Arthropoda; class Insecta; order Orthoptera; family Morabidae; genus Vandiemenella; species Vandiemenella viatica. The sequence goes on along the minus strand of CM061921.1, from coordinate 335,834,645 downwards.
CAGTCCTGACCCCATCATCACTGGAAATACGCTCCCTACTGCTTTAGATAGTAACTCAGAAAGTACCCCCTTTCCTTTCCCAAGTAGTACTTCCGTTTCCACATTTACATGATTCACAGCATAGTTCAATTGTGGCCGGTCATGGCGACTTAGGAACTGCATGAGCTCCAACCTGGTATGCTGTGCCTCCTTCACCACCTTCCTCAGGTCACTCTCTATGCTATAACTCGCGTTTCTATCAATACTATTCCCCGCACCTCCCACTATCACTACTGTATCCTCCTTAGTGAAACTCCTACAAAGTGAAACTATATCCTCTATTATCTGACCTAATGTTGCACTAGGTTTGAAAAAACTTGTGACCTGGTAACCTGTACCTAACTGATCCTGCAGAAGAGGGCCTACACCTCTCCCAAGGCTACTACCTAGCAGCAGAACCATTTCCTTACTATTCTTGCTATGCATGCCCTTATTCCTAAAGGCCCGCTGCATCTTACCTACTCATACTTCTACATGAGTCTCTTCTCCTGCTGACTCTGGCAACAGGTCAAACCTATTTTTCCCCACAATTACTGAAGTGTCTGGTTTCTTCATCATGTTAACTATATTTCTCCTACGACCTGTTACCAGCTCCCACCCATCCTTCTCAACTCCCTCCAACCCACTATCTCTACTTTCAGCCTCTACAGCATGAGCCTCGACAAACTCAGCCTTCACAGGTTGTGCCTCCGCTGTCTGAGCCTCCATAGGCTTAGCCTCCACAGGCTGAGCCTCCACAGGGCGGGCCTCAAGAAACCTGATCCTTTCACGCAACTTCCTGTTCGTTTCGCCCATCTCCTACATCCTATCATCCCTGAGACAAAGTTAATAAAACCGTGGGACAGCCTCATTTATTTCCCCGTTTCCTCCTCCCCACATGCCAAGTGAAACCACTTCTTACACCAACAACAACCCATCCCCTTCGCAACGTACGTACGGCAGGTGCTACTGTTTCCAGTCATGATTTTCCCAAATACTTCAAACGCCTCCTAAACAAACCTTAAATTTATTTGATAAAGTAGTCTAATAAAGTTTATACTATATTTTTAACGTTTTAATTAAATATGATAGGCACTATACTTGACAAACTGTTGAAATTTTGTTTATATATATATATATATGTGTGTGTGTGTGTGTGTGTGTGTAATTAAATTGAAACTTTTATGAATAATAACTAGGTAATAAAATTATTTAAGAACCAATGAATAAAACTTAAGCTTATGAATTTCGAAACAAACTTAAAATGAAGGGGCGATATAATTTAATGTGGGTAACAACTAATTAGTTACTTATGAAAGTTTATTTTATAAAAAAATGCTGGGAACTATTTATTTTAGTATATTAGATGGCAATTAAACACAATTATATTTCAGGCCGAACAGGTTAATTACTAGAACGAACGTTTTTGTTTTCGTAAACTTGATTGCTATATCGATAGTGGAACTAAAACTATCGATATTGTATTAACGTAATGTGAACAACTTGATGCTCTATATGAATACTTATGTTTATTATTTATAATTTCCAGTTGTTTTATTACTATACCGGAACTAATTAATTAAAAAAGTGTGTTATTTTAAATCGAATAGAGCCTTAATATCGGACGATACAAAAACCTTAACAATCGAATTTCGAACTAGTGATTTGAATTTTTACGGCATATAAGAAACTGAACACTATAAAATAACTTAAATCACTATGTTTACCTATGCTACAGTATTATAATTAATCTAACCACCAAGCTTATGCTAAATTTAATTTAGTGAAACTTGCAAAGAGACCTTAACAACAATGACGCGAACTTCAAAACTGATATTTATGGAGTAATCTTAAATAATTCTTCTCCCTAGCAATAATCGTAAGAATTTAGATGATAATTTAAAGATTTTAAAGTAATTTAGTCTACAAAAACTTAGCTGATGATGCAAAATCGTTGTTTTGTGAGCAGCTGTCAACACATACTGGCAAACGATACCATTCATGTATGAAATATCGAAACCATACACATATGTACGGAGGAGCCACTATACCCTGTTCAATCCGAACTGGTCTATGAAGTCGCTAGTGTGACTCTCTTGTCAGAATATTCACATCATGACTGAACATCAGCTTAGATAAGATTTCACTTTTCCATTTAGATAATCCCCCTACGTTAAAATGCCACACCTGGAAGGTGTTACCTAAGCCCTGAAGAGAGCTATTTGTTTTAATATTCATGTTCAACTCTTGTACGCCTTCTGTGAGAGTTAGCCTAATTATGGCTGCACTTAGTTTCCAGGGGCACCGGAAGTATTTCTTATTCTTTCTCTGTATTGGCTTTCGAATGCGTAATAACCGTACATGTGAAGGTCTCTCGCATGCCTTGATTAACATGTATTTTACTAGGATTTAGCGTAGGATAATAATAATAGCTCCGAACTAGAGTCTCTATGTCATTTTCCCCTGGTCCCGCTCTCGTATCCCCCTCCCATCCTACCTCTCCAAGCGGACCACAGTGTCCATATTGGCAAGAGGAAATTTTCCCTTCTCAAGTAGGGGCGCGGGCAGCAGACCGACCTTGAGACGCTTCTGTTAACTGGAGAGATAATGCCGCTAAATAGTAGCAACTGAGATCACTTCTTGGCTCGCTATGCATATAGCATGTTGAGATACTAAGGCAATGAGGTGAATGAGCTCCTTTCTTTTCGCCATCGTTTCTGATAGATTTTAGTGTTTTGCTTCATCTTAACTTCTTCTTCACTAAATTTCTTGTAAAATGCCATATCAGAATATTCCATACCACCTATGCAATGTTTACTTCCCATGCCCACTTTAGTTTACACATAAGTTCTTCAGAAACCAACTACTTCCTCATCCTATAGTAACAGAATGGATAATAAGTACAGCAATTCGTTTGAAAGAACTACGCGGCCACTTAGGTTAAATTTTCTAGCAAAGTATCAGCAGCTGATGTTGCACTTTTATAATAGCGTATTTATTCAATAAAGTGCTATCTGCAATGTTTTACAGCAAACGAACAAAATATGGGTATTTTCGCTTGCCTCCAGACACAAAAGTATTGAGCAATATTGAGTTGGATTAATGTCAGTTGTAATAAACCATTATATCACACTAGTTGAAACAATTAGCTGATATTTGCTTTATAGTGCGGAATGTGGACATGGAATTTAACATGCCATAATTAACTTACAAAACAGATGAAATTATACTGATAATGCTTAACTATGCAAATAATTGTGTTCTGTAATATCCTGAATCCCCATAAATACAGTGAAGCTCATTTAGTGGGACGCTGAAATAACTAAATGGCTATATCGCTCATTGAAAGTAAGTGAAAATTAATTTGTTTCATAGTAGGAAGCAACATGTTTTCAGTGGTCGGAATACGTTTATTATGTATCTGATTCCGTACGATGGAAAATGTAGTATTAAGTATGTATTGCCTATTAGGATCGCGATTTATTGAAAAATAATTAATTTGCTTTATGTTTTAGGACAGATTAATTTATAAGTGATATTTTACGTATCGACTTTAAAGTTATTTTAAACAACAGCCACATCGCTGTCGTGATTTTCACTAACTAAATAGATCATGGAACGATTGTGTAGGAGGCAAATTCTACAAGGAATAATCTCATAGAAAATGTATACTAAACGATACAAAATTTTTGAAAAAAAACCTGGGCTAACACCAACTCAAATCGATTTTTTGTTTGTTTCTGTCAATGCTCTGCAGGCATTAAAAAGATTGCTTTCAGGGAAGAGAGAAATAGATATAGTGGAGACTCTTGTTGGGAAACATGTGTGAATTCTATCAGTTATATTCTGCAGAATTACGTCTTGTCTATTTTTTTCATAATTTTATCTGAAAAAGTTTAATATAAGTTTTGGTGTTAATGTTTTCTTTCATATCGCTTCACTTCTTCAAGATTTTTGTTTGATTTACAAAAGCATTATCAAGTTTTTTTAAATATATGTATTAAAATATCAAGACCTTTCTTATGTGTAACGTACCGGCTTTGCCCAAACAGAAGTAACATTTTACATTTAATGACGAAAAACGCATTTTTTATTTTTATTTTTTTGTCTTTGAAAAAGAGGGGTGTCTAAAAGGCCGTTATCGAAAGCGTTATGAGAGCGCGGACAACAAAAGACGAACATAACTCTTAATTGCAATTACCAGTTTTAAAGGAGGACTACAAACAGCACACCGTCTACAGTGCCAGCTAATTGCGCTCATAGAAGCTGAACAATTTTCTCGTAATAAACGTTACAAAGGGTCGAAATTAGTTTGTTGTCTACGAAATTGCAAATGGAACAATTTCACATCATTTCTTCCTCCAAGTTTTACCAATATCTCTTAATTTCGTAAAATATCTGTGTGTCTGTTAGCGGAAGAAATATGTCATTAGATCCCGTATTTACGGTTTTTTAAAATTATCTTTAGTTTGAACAACTTTCATTTAACATATTAGCTGGAGGGAGCCTACATGAAATCCGTAGTAATGATCACATAAAAGAGTTAAGTAACAGTGCCAAGTGTTAAAACAATCAACGCGACACAAAAAATGTTTTTCGTGGTTGATTAAACACAGTTAATGTTTTAGAAGATGGTAAGAAATGTTATATTATGACTGTAGTAAAACTTGTAGTTGAACACTTTTTTCCCTACTGTACACAATCTAAATAAACTTTTTTATTTTTCTACTTCATTCCTGTAAATTGAAAGTGTAGTATTCCAGTAACATTATACTGACTGTGTGCCACAAATTTGCTTATAACTCAGATTTGTACCATACATATTTCATGTATCCCAAAACCAAAGTGTGATTTATGCCAGCCAGATCTAATGCAGTTAGTTTTTTTCCATCACACTTAATCTAGTATTATGTCATGTTAATACATGTGTACATGATTGCAATTGGTGTGGATGTGTTAAATGTAATCAGTTGTTCGTATTGTGAAAGAGGATGAGTGTGGGAAAGGGATGTTTATCTAATATTATCAAATGCTATTGGATTTTTACACCAAGTCTTCTAAGATTAAGCTTATAACTTGATCGTCAACATTAAATTCAAGTTGACCTTGTACCAAGACGCCTTAGAAATAAAGAACGGTACTACAATCTAAATAAATTCAACTATGCACAACCCCCTTAAAATATTTTAACGACGAATGAGTCGGTATTTTGTTTTAGTCCAGGAAAGAAGCAAAAAACAAAAAACAAAAAACAAAAACACAAAAAACGGAAAAAAGAAACAGTGGGTACTATATATTTATTCACTACGTAGTACATCACTGAACTTCAGGATTGTGCAATGATCAGAGTCGATGAGTTTCCTCGATACTGATCTTGCTTTGGAATGCGGTAATCTTCGAAATTTCACAAGCCAGCTTGGATGTAAGGAAGATTCTTAATTTTCCATGTACCAGTCATAGTACCGCATCTTCTTTGATTCTGTAGAATCATTAGATAAATCTGCGCTTCTGGCATACGGAAAAAATGTGATAAAATGCATTTTCCTTACGAGAAGATGCAAAAGAAAACTATATTTTCTAATCAGATCATAGAAAACTGTTTCTTCAGTCTTTCTAAATTATCGATTTATTCGTCACTAATAGTGTATAGTATTCTGTACGGATTACGAGTGTTACAATGCAGCATAAAAATATAATTTCATCATTTTCATTAGCCCAAAATGCAATTGCACAAGATATATAAAGATAAGAAACCACTTTATATTATTGATTTAAGGTGCCGGCGTTCTGCTGCCCAAAGAATGCTAGAGTTATTGAGTGTATCGATCAATGTTAAGCTAGTTTATTTTATTTTTATCCAGAACAAAATTAGGCCACCTGCTTGTACTCACATGCCAATCTAGAGGGCACTTTGTGTCGGTAACCTTTGTCATGACGCAGCTGAGTGCTCAGACGCATCATATCGATCGTGTGCAGTGTGCGTACATCAAAGTGGAGAAAACTCGTAGGCCAGTTCACGCGCCAGCACGTCACCCGCCGCCGCCCGCAACATATACTACCCGCACCACATTCCTACTCCTTTCTCCTTTGCGATGTTAAAGACGTTGCAAGAAACTATCAACTGTTTAAAACGACTCTAAATGGAAACCGTGTTTCTTCAATAGCAAATTACTGAAAGCTATAAATAAATCAATTTCTTTTTCTCAAAATTTTCCTTAATTTTACGGTCTAATAGACACGTCTATTTTCCGTTCAGAATTAGGTCCAGAAAAGGATTACATGTGATAATAAGTTTTGAAGTTTTTTCTGTAGCTATTACATTCAGCTTCAATGTTTTACAAAACTCAGTGACATAAGGTTTAAATGAAACTCTGAGTTCAGAAAAAAATATGTAACCGTATCTTCTACTGTAAAATGTTCTGTTCTATCGTTTTATGAAATGCGAATTGGTTATACCGTGTTCCTACGTTTCCGGAAAACCTGCGGAGTTTGTTACTTCAGTTCTTCCAAGACACTATGCCACCAAACACGCACGGCTGTGAAATAAATATCATGTTTTTAGGTGATATGGAAGTGATTTTTTAATAGTTGCATGATTGTAAGTGACTAAATCATGAGAAACATTTCAGTCTATTTGTCGTGCAAAATAATATCTTAGTTATACATAGCCAGTAAAAGCGTTGTATAAATGCTTCATGCATTTGTTTTCACTTTTGAAAGAGTCAGAACGGTCAATACATAACATGGATTTATCGTTTTTCAACAAAATGAGTTGTATACATGTGGTACAAGTTGCAGGAACACTATCAACAGTTAGTTTGTCTGAACTAATTACCGGATATGTTGCTGACGTCTATTAAATTTCCCGCATTTAGGCCTGCCTTTTCAGTAGAAAAAGCGCTTAAGTGTATTGGAATTACCACTAAATGTACACTGTATGTGATATCAGATGGCAGTAGAAACTAGGAATCTAGTTCTTTGATATGTTTCCGTAACGCAAGAATGATGTTTAGCCGCAACTACGTTACTGCTGCGTAAACGAATAAATTTTCTATTTCTTTTTTTTTTTTTTTTTAGAAAAAATTAAACAGCTTAAAGACTCGGGTTTCTGCACAATTGACATCAATGTGGTACGTCGGATGTTCTGCGTACATACTATGTTCTTATGTTGTGGGTACATGTTAGTATACCACACAGTATGTTTTGTGCGATATCAGGTTATATTTTGGAGTCAGTGGAGGAGTTTGCATTTAAATTTACAGTCAGTGTCATTCAGCTTGTCATGTGTATGTATTGGGAACAGTACTACACCATAAAACAGAAATATGTTCTTATAGACACGTGCATTTGATTTTCTGAAAATGCTTTAGTACCAGAAGGAGTCTATTTTAGTGGCATAACCTTATCGCACATTACATAGCCACGTTGCTGCAACTTAATCGTGCATTTTAATCGTTAAGAAACTACATTAGTGAGAAATTTTTGATGTGGAATCTCGATGTTTTCTTCTCGACATGGTTGCTGTGGTAAGATATTCTGGCGTAAGCTGGAACGTTGTTCTCTTCACTGTATGGTAGTTACTCTCATGCTAATTTTAACGAATAAATTAAAACAGTTGAACCGTTTGATGTTTGTTCTGGCATTAACATATTCAAAACGATGGATTATTGTTAACTAAGAAATTATAGAATACGGTCTGAGAGCAAGAACAGTCCTGGTCAACTGTGGTAATATTTTAATTCCCAAGTTCCACGTTATTTGTCTCTTAAAACTTCTGGAATACTATTACGCCTGACCATTTTACCATATTATTAATAGTATTTAAATGGAACTCATACCCGATACCACCAAGCGTGGTGGGTGAGCGGTAAGGCTATTGCCTCGCATTCGAGGGGACGCGGGTTCGAATCCCCATACGGCTATCCAGAATTGGAAATTCCATGGTTTCCCGAAGTTACTCCAGGTGAATGTCGGGAAAGTTACTTCTAAAGGCTACAGATGAATTCCTTCCAGTTGCATTCCCAGTCCTTGACGTAGACGAGTCGTAAATCCAGAAAAAAATCTGATTTTACTACACATCCAAAATACACTTTTTTTTAAAAAAAAAATCTTTCAGAGTATCAGGTAAACTGTTCAAAGCCACCCCACATAATTAATTCCTTATCTACAGAAGGAAACTTTCAAACTCCCTTATATCCTGATATGAAGCTAGTTAATGATAATAATAATTTTTCTTCTCTACACACTATTCCTAATGCTTATCTCAACAGTCCTACAGCCAGCCTGGCCAATATACAGCATTCTCTCTACTCACTTCCTGTCTACTAATAGTTCACAACCCAAATTCTATATCATATCGATCACTGATTGTGTTCTCCGATAGTTTCCGCATATTGTCATAGGTTATAAGTAAAACCGTGAACCATTCGGAACTGGTTTTGTGAAAGAGGAAATACTGTTTTCTTTCATTTTTTTTTTTTTTTTTTTACCTTGCACTGAACACAACAAAGAAAGATTTATATACTTTTACTGGACTACTGAAATTCCTGATTCTAGCAAATACAATGTGTTTTTCGTTTTACGTTCCTGCAATAACTTCTCTCATGTGTTTTCTCATAGAACCTTTTAACATGTTTACATCAAATTGACAAGTAAACAATTTCAATACAAGAAACAAAAATATTTTGGCAAAACGCAAATGTCACTGTCATTAATACAATGGGAACTTAATTATTCTGAGACACATCTGCTTATATACTTCATAAAAATATAAAATAGTTAACAAATGATAAAGATTTATTTAAAGATATCCTAAGCAATTGTCTTATGGGCAATTCCTACTCCCACCAAGAATTGATGTAAAAGAATTAATGACATTCAATATGCTTTGTTCATAATTTAGTTATAAAAATAAATGTTTATTTCATTTTTTGTTTGATTGCAACATGTAATAATTTTTCGTTATCATTATTATTACTCTTATATGTATATCATGTATACCATGACATGTTCCACATTCAATAGGTTTTCTCTCAGTAGGGATCTATGGAACAAGACAAATAAATAAATAAATTCAAACTAATCTCGGGTGGAAGTATTTAATGCGTTCACATTAATTAGTGTGGATTCGTAAATGCTTAACTAGAACGAGATTTAAGGAGAAATTATTAGACTTATCATATTGTTAAAACCCATGTACACACTAAAAATTGAACGTCAGGTTGTTCGGAATCATACGAACAATCTAATGCTCATTGAAATGTGTTTTATGAGCATCTGTGAGTAGTTAATATAATTATAAATACTTCATGAAAAATACTTTTATCTCCTTTAAATATTCTTTCACTATCAAAAACAAGATGATTTAGCAATTTCTGTTATTCAGACATATTTCCCCCGTGACTGTTTTCTGGGTCAAATACGATGTTTTCCTCAAAAATAAACGGCAATGGAAGAAGTTTCACTTCAAAGAATAATAACTAATGTTTACACTCGTATGATTTATAACATTCGACGGATTGCATAAACGTTCTTTAATCGCCTGTCGTCTCCAACTGTGGATAAACACTCCAAAATTCGATGTCAGTTGTGGGTTGGCTGTTAAATGCTCGCTGGATGTGTGTTTGATGCTGACCGCTAGGTATATCACCGATAAAGTTCAAAGGTAAATGTACGGCTTATCGAGCCCATTTAGCATGCAGTTTTGTAATTAATTGCTATATTGGCGTTAAATTGCTATCGCCGTTTACACACCTACATGGATCACTAACACCAACCCACCGAGAGAGCCTCACTTGGAAGCACGTGCTAATGAATTACACTTATGGCGATTCCTTTGCTAGACATTTGCCTCACTGTGACAATTAAAGTGTGAGGATAATGGCTTAGATATTTATTTTCGGACTTTTACACCTCCTGTGTTGCTGTTATTAACAAATCAAGAGCAACAGATAATCCTAAAAAAAAAGAAGCTTACATTGCGTTGAGAATGTTCCGCACCCAGAAATGATTGGAAGTATTATGCGATTTTTCTACAAACGTTAATATTAAATACTAATCGACATTTTTAAAAAAATAACAGTTTTTCCCACTATGGCCATCTTTCTCCAGATGAATTTCTTTTCGGAATATGCCGATGTAACCAAAGTACAATGTTGGCTCAAAGACATTTAATACTTTGGGATATACCAACTAATGCTATCACAATCTTAGAGATTTGCTTAAAACATTATTGATATTTTGAGATATTTCTTCTACCGCCAAATGAACAACTATCACTATTTCACGGAAGGTACAAAAAGGTGCTAGAAGGATTATTAGTATTGAACAATCTAGCAGTCATGAGAAAACACTATAAATTACGGGAATGATTATTGATATTTCGGAAGTTGATTATCATTTCTTCATCTTCATACTATGTTAGTCCCTGCAATAATTAGTAATATTTCAGGATGTTTCTTCATATCCCACAGCAACCTACATCGCTACGCCGAATCGAAATTGAAAGGATTATTGGCATTTATATCTATAACTACCACCATAACTAAACTATAAAAGTGGTTCCAATTGTAAGTCATCATGGCAAATGTTACAGTTATATTGTAATTGACTTGCATACTCACCAGAGCAAAACACCTTTACCGAGTACTTTGTGATCTACACACCCAGAAAAACTCGTTCAAGCACCAAGGCAGGTTCAGACTCCGTGATGGCCCCTCTAAATAACATAATGGAATAAAAGTATCACTGACATTTAATTAATACAAAGCTTGTGGGTAAGAAGCTGAGGGAACTATGTGTATCCGCACTATATTTCAGCGTTCTAATTCTCCGTCGCGTGACCGGTCTTACATCCAAAGCCTGTCACGTGCACACACGCACCCGTTGACGTGCACGTCGATGATTGAATGGCATTGGAAAGGATGGAGGAGCGTTGGAAATTCACCTGCCTGCAGGCACCGTTAATTTGGCACGCCATGGAGTGCACAAGTCTGCGCGCCGGTTTATTTTTATAGCTTTATGCCTCGTCGACATCGATGTCATTAGAGGCGGGATGGGATTGAGGACAAGGAACGGGAAGGAATTCGGCAATGGCCTTTTTGAAGGAAGGATCCCGGGATTCGCTTGGAGTGATTTGGGGAAAGCATGGAAAACCCAAATCTGGATGCCTGCGCCGTCTTCGCGTAGTCTCGATGACCAGCATCCAAGACTTACCGAGCTGCTAGTCACAATCTCGGTTTATGAAGTTTGATGCAAGACGAATTTCAACCGCTTCGGTGAGAACACTGTACCAGAACTTCCGGTACCGTGGTTTCGATGTCGAAGATTTGTCCCAGTTCAAGGCTACGTTCCGATACCGCAGGTTTCTGGTTCAATTTGTGAAAAACGTTTCAGTAAATAAATCGTACTGACTGTCGAATTTACTTTTGCCTGTTTTCTCCAGGAATAGTGTAAACAACTAGCATACGAAAGGAAAGGTTATCCTTGGGATAGCTCAGCATTTTCTTCAGATTCGTTTGTGGTAGAAAGGTTGTTTTAAAATCCATTTATTCACAATAATCTTCCAAATCTTGACGTAAGCGTATAACATCTCGCCCACGCCATGTGGACTAGTGTGGTTATGAGTATGCGGGTCAGGTCTGTTTGCGTAGATATTCGATATGTGCAGTGTCCCAATGTTCAGGAAAGTCAGCCGACTACTAGAAGTTTTTAAGTAACGGAGAATCTGTCCTAAGTTGTCCCTGCCATGGAGCCAAACGATAAAAGTATCCATTGTGATGCCACAAGACAGATATATCAGATAAGAGTATTAAAAAGTGTAAGTAGAAACTCTAAGTTGTAGTGTTAAATAGAAAATAAGGAATAGGATTAAGAAATTTTAACTATGGTAGCGAGAGTGAGGCAGATAGTAAATTTCATTTTAGGATTTTTCAGGAGGCTGCTACCTGAGCCATTAGGGAACACAGGATACGCTAAGAGATCAGTCAACCCCTTCCCGCCACCGCTTTTGGTGCGGAGAAGTTCAGTCTGTCGCCAACCCCACGAACACAAAAGATCATCTACGGGGTGGGGTAGTATCTGTGACCTCTGTGCTTTCAACCATTTGTCAGAGATTGTCCACACGCCAACTACGAATCCAGGAAGTTAAGGTTGGCATTACTCCTCAGAAGGACGTCAGCCCACCCTATTAGAGTTAGCCGGGTATTATATAAGGCCCCAAGGAGACCGTAGCATCCTCAGCTCTCAATTTGCTCAGTTTTGTCCAGTTTTTTCGATATGATTGCTAGTGGTGACTGCCTGCCCAATATGAAGTAAGTCGATCTCTCTCTGTGTGCCTCTGCCATACGTCACTTTCGCTACGCTCAAGTAGTGAAGTAAATTAACATCATTAAGATGATGTCTATAGCTGTTTTTGACTATTAAGATTTGAGGAAGTGCTTATGTAAAAGTGTTATGCGTTTATAAAGTATAGGTATTCAAATTTCGAGTGTGGACCTTTGTAGACAAACTGCGTACAGAACATAATATAACTTTATTTTTTGGTGGTATATCATTTACTCACTTATATTTATTCTTTGTAATTGTTTCTGTCCCCTACTAACTTGCCATTGATAAATGGTTTACTCAAAATCTGGATGCATACAATCTTAGGCAATAATCAATAATTAATCAATTAGCCGAGAAGTATTAAAGGTAGGGGAAGGCAACGTTAAACCATGTACCGCTTCATGGAAGCGCTTAACAATGTTTTCGAAGCACCGCCTTGCCATATTGTAGTACTCTGATGCAACAACGTCGAGGATTTGAAGGGTCCTGTCAAGAAATGGTATTCAGACTGCCACAAAAACTGAAGAACAACCTGCGTTTCCCCAAGGATGACCTTGCCTTTAATAGAAATTATTCTTGCGTTAAACCTTCTCAACCGAGGTTGTGTCTACTAGCTCAGCGAGGCTTCGCCGAGTTGTGTACACCGCGGCGTCCCCTACCCCAGTGCGGAAGCAGCCAGTCAGTGACGCGCACATGGTTGCACAAAGTTTTGGATCTATTATTCACCTCCACCACCGAATTATAGTAGTTGCTTGAAGGACTGTTGACACTCTGAGTGGACATTCGACACAGTCTAAATGCAATATACTTGTAAACTGATGAAACTAAAAATTTACAAGGTAAAATCTGTGTTTCACTTTAATTTGATGCATGGTCAGAAACCATGGTGCTATTATTTTTTTTAAAATAAAAAAAAAACTGCGATCGGGCATTAGTACTTTCGTGTCGGTATTTTCGGGAATTTATACCTATTTCTGCTATTTTTTCATATGGACGTTAGTGCCTCTAAATCTCTTAACTTACGAGCAGATTATTCAATTCATTTTACTACATTTTCTTAATCCTGCTGCCCAACACGAATCTTGAAATATTATGACTAAAATAAAGTTATTTATATTCACACACTTCGAATTCCATTTACACCAAGAATTTATTTTATTTCTGCTTATGTATTTTCTCTTTTCGAATAAGAGTGTGGGAAAACGGTCGAGTTTATGTATATACAACTGTGGGGGGTTATTTGAATATTACGTCTATAACTAATTTCCATTCCCTGTGTTTTGTGACCGTTTTATATCTCGTTCGTTGAAAAAAGCCACATCCTAAACATTTACAATATCTATAGTAAATTGTCCATCGAGATCAGTTCTACAGTTTAATTACGATCTGGCTTTACTTGCCCACGTTGATCAAACAATACATTGCCTGAGATAGCCATTCAGAAGAAACATCATCAATCATCTTATCGATTGTTAACTCATTTTACTTTTAATGTCATAATTTTTTTTCCTTTTTAAGGTACTGAATCGACAAGCAGTCTATCGGATGAAACATTATTTATGAATCTACATAATCTTGATGGGTGATCCCTCCGCTAATTTTTTTCAAGCCCTACCCATCAAGATTCGACAGGAAAGTCTAATTAACCATTTAGATCGTTTATCTTGAATGCACAGTAACACAAGTATATTCCAAAAATTGCTCTGCACCAGTATTCCATGTTTTCTAGTGCTTTTCCTGTTCGTAGCAGGACTCTGGAAGACGTATTTACAGCACTCAGTGAAGCATCTTATTCCATTAGTTTTACCCCTCTAATATTTACGACGCGATTAAGTAGCGGAAGAAGTCTTTAACTGCAGACATAATTAAGTTTAGACTGTCAAATTTTAATCACAAAGTTTATACGGAAGTTTAACCTCTTCGTAGTGATAAACTGTCTGAGCCTGGTGGGTGAGCGGTAAGACTAGTGCCTCGTATTTAGAAGGGTGCAGGTTCAGATCCCCGTCGTGTCATCTGGATTTCGGTTTTCCACGGTTGCTCTCATCCTCTTCCACCTCTAATGTCATCGACATCGACGAGGCGTAAAGCTCGAAGAAAAACAAATGCTTTACTGAAAGCGGAACACGCATGAACTGTAATAACATTGTGCAAAAAGTGTAATACTTGTTCCAATTTTTCATTTTTTTACTGCCTTGGCATTAGTCTCATAAATCAATACTTCAGTTCTGGCCCAAAAGGAATCCTACATGTTAATTCCGTTACATGGAAAAGGAGTTTATTCAGTATTCGTCCTTTCAAAATTAGTCTCTAGTGTATGTTGAATATGTTCTATCGACTGAGCTTCCGTGGATATGATGTGTAACGTGTACGTTATGATTTATATATATCATTTCTTGTAAGGATTTATACAGGGTGTTTAAAAAGTGTAAAATATCTTGCGAGATAAAGTATGCATCAAAATAAGACACATTATCTAATAAGCATTAGGTCGTAAACACATACTTTCGGGGTTAATAGCCGATCCGCAATGTGACGCCCGTCCACGGGAATGCATGCTACAGCCATTCGGCGTGAGGAGTCACGCAGTCTTTGAAACTGTACTGGTTGGTCCTGTACGTGGTGACATGCATTGAAGACCAGAACCAACCACGACAGTCTCAAAGAGTGCGTGACACCTTACACCGAAGGGCTGAGGCATGCATCACTCCGAAAGTATGCATTTGCGACCCAGTGTTTATTAGACATATTTGTCTTATTTTGATGCATCCTATCACCACCTAAAATATTTTATACTTTTTTTAACACTTTGCATTAATGTATATAACTGAACGTAGCTTGATGACACAATTGATATCACCCTCATACGTAAGAGTAAATAACCAAAAGATCATTAATATGTTCAGGAGAAAGATTGTTTCGTTTTTTTTTTTTTTTTTAATGATGAAATCAGTTCTGCTGAAAAGCCGATCGTTTGCAGCGCTTCTACCGTAGCAGCTACACATAAAAATTATCCTAATCTCTTTAGAATTCTAAGAGTTCCGATTTGTTCTAAGTTTCTACCTAGTAAGTAGATTGTCTTCTTCATCGTCAGGAAGTACATAATCTATGTTTGGTATTGTCTCTGGTAACATATGCTCCTCCATATTTTAGAAATTGAAGATTCCGTGTTTTTTTTTTTTTACTTTTTTTTAATTTTACTTTTTTTTATGTGGAGGATAAGAGGCGTTCACTTGAGGTTGATTTATATTTGAAACGATCGTCCAATCTATAGACACATGAAATACAAGGTTAAAAGGGAACGAAATATGCGCGAGAAATTGCTGAGAAGTATAACACTCACCTCCCACATTGAGCCACCGTGGTCACACATAGCTGCTCTCTCTTCCGCAAAGAACATATGTGGATGGAGGAACAATTATCACAGAAATGTTGAAATGTGGTGCAATCCGCCGATTTTTACTTACTATTTAACATAGAGTAGTTCCCGGTCATTAAGTATCCGAATTTTCTGAAAGTAAACATTCATAATTTTAAAAAAATGATACACTTGTATCTAGAAAATAATAACAAGATGACGACTCATACTCTACACTATCTAATTTTTCAGTTGCTTCACTCTTCGATAACGCAGTTTTAAGACTGCTGTACACTCCGTACTCTGTTCGATTGTTCTGAGCGAGTACCAGCGTCTCTTCGTCCCCACGCAGCACGTGAATAACAGACCGAGCCTACTGTCAGGCTCGAGCTTACGTCCAGGCTCGGTCCTCTGTACTGTAGTTCCGGCATTTGACTGGCAGAGGTCGCGCTCGCAGCGACTAACAGAGTCATCCTAGACAGTGTTTGCATGACTCTATCAACCTTCCATGTCTTTTTTCTGTTACGGAATATTATATGGAATAGTTACCATCAAATTTTGCAACAAGTTTATTCTTCCGAGAATTTTGCCAATAAGAGGCAGAAATGTGCCTAGTTTTTGTTTTTCGTTGTAGCTTTTGCGCTGCACTACTTAACGTTGATATGCAGTTACGATTTCTTTTTTGGCTTTACGACGTCGGGATCATTAGAGGCTGAAAGGACTGGGATAAGGAGGGGAAATAATTCATCCATGGTTTTTGAAGGAACCATCCTGGCAGTCGCCTGTAGTGATTCCGGTGAAACATAGATAACCAAAATCTGGATGAATTGGCGGTAATTTGAACTTGACTACCTCCGAATATCGGGCCCCAGCATCACTATTCATCCACCGTGCTTGGTAGAGTTTTCGTAACTGGGCTAAAAATAATCCTCGACAGTTCTATGAGCGTCCTCTGAACTATATGCAGTGTAACTCTTTGGAGCGCCGTTGTTGATTCTGTCGAGTCAGGAAGAAATGAGAGCATATGAAGTCGTTTCAGAATGTTATGTCGACATCACACACTATGTCTTGCAAATGAAAGTATCTCCAAAATCTTGCTTTATGGTTTTAACATAACATTTCACTTCAAAGTAGCAAGATGATCAGCGTAATTCGATGATCAAAATGTTTTCCACGGGCCAAATCTTACAAGCATGTTCCCCCCCCCCTCCACTACCATCAGCTTGTTACCTCTTCGAACATAACCAAACGATTTAAAAGCTGTTATTAGACAGGAAGTCGTAGGAAATGCGTTACTTCATGACAAACATAAAAACTTTTATAGATAACGAGCGTCGGTATGTGGACCAAATAAACCTGCAAAAATAACTGTTTTTTGTTGTTGTTGTTTTTTTAACTGCTTTACGTCTCTTTTTAAAATCGAGGTCTTTAGAGACGGGAAAGGATGGGGGGAAAGATGGGGGCAAGGAATGGTAAGGAATTCGGCCATGGCATTTTGAAGGAAGCATCACGGCATTTGCCTGGAGTGATTTGGGGAAACCATAGAAAACCCAAATCTGGATGCCCGGACGGGGATTCGAACCGCCGTCCTCCCGAATGCGAGGCGAGAACGCTAACCGTCGATGTTGTTGTTGAGATAGCAGAAATTTTTATAACTTTCGTAGATCCATTTCTCTAAACTGCGATGTATTTTCCAATATGGTGTACGTTCGTTTCTTGTCCTCCACCTCTGTTCGACATTGTAGGAGTTATTTTAAATTTACCAAAATTGTTGAAATAAAAAAAATATAAAAAATTGTTTAAGATATGCAAAAAATACTTTTCAGATTTATTTTCCATTTAACTATATCAACCTTACGATTACTCAGTAATGAGCTGGTTCAAATATCTTCGAAGATGTCAGGTAGCGTTTCTACTAAATGCTCTGAAATATTTCATTATCGTTTCGACTAGAGGTTCCCTAACTGAGTGGTATGCCGCCCCCCCCCCAATTAAGCGGCGCGAGATATTTTCGCAATCAGTGTGGACGGTACCCTAGCTCTATATCGTAAGTACTATGTCTCCTTCACAGCGACTTAAAGTTGAAAAACTTTATTCTAACATCACATACTGAGTTTTCTCTAAGATGTCATTTTTAGTATTGAAAACTAGTCATTTACCGGTTTATTAATAAAAAATTTCGGGAGGAGGAGGGGGCACCCAACTTTTATTTTGACGGAAGTGGAGCGGAAATTTGGAACCCCTAGCATAGACATTATGTTGTGCTCTAGTAAATTGTTCAAAGCGATAGTCGAAAGAGTCAGGATAATATTTTTGATTAATTCTGCCCTTGGAGTTAAGTATAATAATGCCTGTGAAATTAATTGAAATTATATTTAACACTCTCAGAACTGGTTGATGGTCGATAGTTGACAGTATTATATTGTCTATGGTACTTCCGAAAATATCGGATACGTTCTCCTTCTCATCTAGTAATCAATGGAAGGAACCATTAAATCATTTCACTATAATCAAATGTTCAAGAAAATGAATAAATAATTTATACTACAACGCTTTTTGTATCTATGTTCACGGCTATGGACCAACGACTGGCACGAGAGTCTAATACAGCTTTACAAAAAACCCACGTCTGTATGGAAAATAGTCAACACCAGATTTTAGCTATATTTTAGTCCTAGGCAACCCATCTACGTTGCCATCATAGAAGAGTTAAATTCTCTGGCTTAGTTCACAAACGACACTCTGTACCGAAAATGATATCAAAACCAATTCTGCAAGCTTCGTTTCTTCCAACATAAGTGACCATTTGAGCGATTTCCGGATTCCCTTCTCAGCAACCGGAAGAAAGCTCACTAGAAGGTACACAGTGAAGCACACTTGTACCGTGCTGCGTCTACATAAAAGAAATGATGTAGCAGTAATGTTTTGTCAGGGATTGACAATTGTTCCATTATAAATGTAACATCTATTGTAACTGTAAAAGCAAAGAATAAAATCAGTGATTGCTTAATCGCTAACAAGCGCACCACAGATAAAACTAGAGTCAAAGTAATATAAAAAAAAACATCAGTGGATCTCCAAACAGTGTGACAGAGATAAACCTCCCTTCTGTAGCTATATCCTGCACAGAAGCCTCGATCGATCTGCAAGAAGGGCTGTATAAATTGCCAGAATTAAAGACGTTCGTTCAGGAATGCGATTGTGCCAGGAAAGAGGCGATAAATTCCATGCGCGTGACTCCAATGTCTGTATGCTTAAAGCAGCTATTGAAAGTAATTTAATTTAACTGCCATTGAGCTAATGTCTCTGAAGCAATTTCCCTTTTAAGCTACTTTCACATTTCACAAATTTTTATCTTAAATTCTTTAATTGTTTCAGGTAAGTTATTCATCATTTCCCTCGGTAACTTACTCCTTTCCTTCATTCCCTTGTCTACAATAGAAACGTTTCCCACTTCTTTACACCTGAAACGACATGCAAGTTTATTCTACGAGTCGTAAAGCCATAAGCAAATTCAAATGACATTCATTGGGGACTGCCAACAGTAGTGAAAACTTAAAACTATGAACACCACTATGCGCAACACGTCATACATGTAGCTGCAGAAATACTAAAAATAATAATTCCGTGTCGTCATAATGACCTCGTGACAGGGTTTCTATTGGTTGAACATCCCGCCCATGTTTTAACCGTCTTAATCGAACCCGGTAGTGCTACCACGTACAGGGAACCTACAGTTTAACGTGGAATCCAAACCATTGATGCGTCCTGGCGTACTTCACATTGTACAACCAACTGTACCAGAGGTGAAGGTTGGGTTAAGGGTCTATGAAAATCCCCACCGAGACAGGGATTCCAACCGGGGACCTTTCGTTCCCATCGGACGCCTTAATCACTGAGCCAGAAGAACGCAACAACATTAATGTTGGCATGTAAGATTTAACCCCTCCAAAAATCACCAAACGCGCCTAAAGAAGTTTTCACGTCAAAAACTAAAATCCTAAATAGTCCACAACCAAAGGTTGGTCGAGTCATCCCGAAGGAGATGTACGGAACCAAGCTATTTTGGCATAGGCAGGAAGACCAATTCCTTTCCTCAGGGGCCTACAGTATAACATGGTATCAGAACCAAGGAACTTCTTGACGTAACTCATATAATAAAATACAATTCCTAAAACTTCCTACTCACTCTGGGGATTGAACCCATGATCGGAGAGAGAATCTTTCGGAAGTCAGCGTCTTAACCGCTGAGTTACTGGAACACCTTGCTTTGAAGTATACGTGTGCTAACTACTATTAAAATCGGATACAAACTGTGGCTTTCTGTGAACAGAGTTGACAGAAATAATGGTGGGGAGGGGTGGGGGAAAGGAGGAGAGGGTTTGGGTCTTTGTAAATCAAAAGTAAACAGTATTTTTCTATTTGTTTCAAAGTATACGTATGTAAAGTTCCATCGAAATATGATTAAAAATGTATGTTTCTATGAAGAACATTGAAAAAATATCATTTTCATATATTAAATACAAATAGAACCTATACTTTCACTGCTATCCAAGCGCAACATGTCATACTTATAGCTTTTTTTTTATCTGCTTAACGTCTCTCTAACAGCGAGGTATTTAGAGACGCGAAAGGATGGGGGGGCAAGGAATGGGAAGGAATTCGGTCTTGGCCTTTTGAAGGAAGCATCCCGACATTTACCTGGAGTGATTTGGGAAACCATGGAAAACCCAAATCTGGATGCCCGGACGGGGATTCGAACCGCCGTCCTCCCGAATGCGAGGCTATAACGCTAGCCGTTACACCACCACGCTCGGTATACTTATAGATACAGATATACTCTTAACGTAGCATGTTGGTGCTCCGAATCCCATCTAAAAAGCGTCCAACGCGCGTATAATACGAGCAGCACGTAATCCTGTCGGTGAAGGGAAGTCCGGAACTCAGAGATTTACTCCCGTCCTAACGTCGCCTAAGGTGCTTACAGAAGTTTTCACTTAAAAAGGGCATGTATGTGGTTATCTCTCCTATTCCACGTACTATTTCTAACTTTTAAACGTATATCTGTTGCCGGCCCGGTAGAGAGGGTCTAGCGAGCTGGCTTCGCATTGCACGGGTCGCTGGCTCGAGTCCTGCCTGGGGCATGGGTGTCTTTAATCAAGTGTTGTGTCCATCCTGTGTTGTCCTTTTACATGTGCTTATGAATAAAACTAGAAGATTCTATACACACGTTGGAGGAATAAGATAATCAAAGTTGTTGGCTAAATGGCTATAAGTCCGAATGCCACATAAAAAAAAAATAAAAAAATATCCATCGGAGCACATATTAGCTGTTGGCTATAGCATATGCAGTTATGATTTAAATATGACGATGTGGAATATTATGTGTTAGTTCCAACTTAAAAACAAAAAGAGGACTGTTTATGTGCAAGACA
The DNA here is from genome assembly GCA_031002005.1 of Vandiemenella viatica. Classification (NCBI taxonomy): domain Eukaryota; kingdom Metazoa; phylum Arthropoda; class Insecta; order Orthoptera; family Morabidae; genus Vandiemenella; species Vandiemenella viatica. The sequence goes on along the minus strand of CM061921.1, from coordinate 335,813,510 downwards.
ATAATAGCTGCAACAAAAAAAGCTAATTCGAACAGGCGTCCTCCCGAATGCGAGGTCAGAGCGTTTACCTCTCACCCACCACGCTCGGTACGCGCCCTAAAACACTAACAACATTAACATTAGGCTAGCACCGTAAGTGGTCACAATAATCTTGACTTAAAAGTTAGGGCTCTATCTTTCAGCTGACAATGATAAAAAAGAATGATTAAAAGACAGTTTTCACCAAGTGTTATGTGGAAGTCATATGTGATAGTTCAGAGTCACGCTGCTAGACTTCTCTGGCATTAACGCATTATCACTAGATAGCAGAACCATGTATCAAAGAGATGTTAAAAAAACCGAATCTGTGTTAAAATGTAAGGAGCTTTTCGGATATTTTTGTTTCTGTAAGGAAACATTTTTTCATTCCTAATTTTTTCGTAAGACGTTGTAAGCATTTTGCTACGTACCTAATTCAGTTGACAAATAAACAATCACTACAAATGAGCTTGATATCCTTTAATCCTACTAGAAACCACCAACATCTCTATATTCTAGTGTAAAATTAAAATAAATTTAATACTAACACATTCTGAGTAAGCTCCTGAAATTGGCTTACAATTTAGAGTTATAGTTTCGTTATGTCGAACAGGGTTAGTAATGTTTCGTGAGGGAACATAGTCTTCTATTTAACAGATGATATAAGCGTAATTACAATTACAGGAATGTAAAAATAACATAGTTAATGTTAAACGAGAGAAAGGCTACTTATAATGGAAGCTAATACAGCTTCGTAATGAAAAATGACTTTTGGAAGAGTAGGCCCAAAAGGTACTGCCTCAGAGTTCACCCTCTACTTTACCCCGTCCGTAACGTAAACGACATACATTACATGCATTTACACAAAACTGTAACCCGAACTCTTCGACACTAAGGTTGGCAACGGAAACCACACCAATCAACAGTCCTCCGCAAGGTTCTATATCAACAGCCAACTCACGGAAACGGTTGTGGCTGAATAACACAGTGTTTCTTAAATTTCAGAATTTCTGTACATTTTAAAGTACAAACGCAGTCCATTCGATGTTCCTGAGCTACATTTGAACTCGATTTTTTTCTCCGTACGTGGAGTTAGACTAAAATGCCAAATGACTAATTTATAACTCATAATTCTGTCCCTTTGTATTGCATTTTCAACGAAACATTTACATTTTCTCTCGATGAGTTACTTGATCAAATCTTGCTTTGTTTTGGTTTTATGCCTCGTTGACGTCGAGTTCGTTAGAGGTGGGAAAGGACTTGGGGCAAGGAAGTGGAAGGAATTAAGCAATGGCCTTTTGAAGGAAACATCACGGCACTTGCCTTAAGTGATCTGGATGGCCGGAGTATCCAGGTTCTGCCGAATACAAGGCTACAATCTTACGACTCACCGTTATCTCTGAATGCTGTAATGGTACATACAAGAATTCTGTAAAGCCCTTATCGAGGTAAGTCCCAAAGACAGCCGTGGTAATAACAATTCCTTGTGGCCTTAATGAACTGGTGACTGTCTTACTGGCTGCTTAATGCGCCTCTGTCATAGCCACCTAAATTTACCAGGTAAAAATAATAATAATACGTATTGCTCGAGAGATCCCCAAGGGTAGTTTGACCATCGGTTTGGCAGTATAAGTAGAACAGACTGGAAGTGAGAAACAATCTAACATGATAGAAAAAATTTCAGAAATGATAGACTTATGTCTAAGAAGTAACTCTAAAAGGAGCTCAACAGAGGACGAATGGAATGCATTGAAGAGATAAATAATGAAAGCTGGTAAAGAAATATTATGCTTTAGGGAACAAGTATTCGAAAACCTTAAATCACAGAATAAATTTCGGAGCTTCAGAGGAGAAGGCACAAAAATTCTCAGGATGGAGGAGGAATAGAGCAATATAGGCAATTTAGAAATCAAATGAACAGGAAATGCAAAAAAGCATGAGAAAAATGGCTACAAGAAAAGTTTGAAGAATAAGAAAAGGAAATTACCGTAGGTAAAGTAAATGGTGTGTACAGGTAGACCAAACAAAATTTTGGAGAAATGAAGAAAAGAGGTGTAAACATTAAAGCTGCCGATGGGAAACCTCTTTTAAGCTCAGACAATTGAGTTAACCGATGGAAGGAATTCATTGAGAAACTGTATGATGGGGATGACGTCAACAGTCGAGTAATGGAAAAGGAATGGGATATGACATTGATGACTTAGAAGATCCAGTTTTGAGGACAGAATTTGATAGAGCTCTGAATGACTTGAAAGCAAATAAGGTAGTTGGAATAGATGACATTCCTGCAATCCCTAGGAAAAGATTATTCAACCTGATATCAAAAAGTTATGAAAAAGGAGAAATTCCTACTGATTTTAATAAAACTGTCATCGTCACATTTCTAAAGAAAGCACAAGCCGACAAATGTGAAAATTATCGCACTATAAGTCTAACATCACATGCTTCAAAATTACTGACCAGAATAATATACAGAAGGATGGAAAGTGTAGTAGGTGAGGATCAGTTTGGGTTTAGGAAAAACCGTGGTGCTAGAGAAACGATACAGGTCTTAAGAGTAATATTGGAAGGGCGGATGAATAAAAACAAAGATACTTTTATGGCGTTTATTGATTTAGAAAAAGCTTTTAATAATGTTACGTGGAATAAGATGTTCAAAATTTTAAAGAAATCAAGTCTAAAATATCGAGATAGAAAAATACGTTATAAACTAAATAAGAATCAAGTGGCTATAATAAAATTATAGAATCAAGAGAGATATGCATCAATAAAATGAGCGTGAGGCAAGGTTGTAGTCTATCCCCATTAATACTCAACCTGTATTTAGACGTAGCAAAAAAGGAAGTAAAAGAAAAATTTGAATGTGGCATAACTGTTCAAGGGAAAAAAAATTATGCTACGATATGCTGATGACATTATCTTGTTAAAGGAGGAGGTTCTCAATTCCTCTTTTTTTTTGTTTTTTTTTGGTACGTATGTTATGCCATATCTTCTCCAATTTTGAACTGATTTAAATGATTTTTTTTTACTGGATACCTCCAAAGTGGTCCCATATGAATTTCATTGAGAAACCACCCCTTCTACCCCTTTCAAGCCCTTAATTTTTATACAAACCCAAATATTTTAGCCGATATCTATGGAGCTTTGGACATGTATAGTCAAAAATAAAGAGAAAAATACTGTTAATATTTGGTTGAAAAAAACTGAGCCCCTCTCCCCATATCCACCCCCATACAGTTTAACAATTTTCTTTATACAAAGCTAAAGTCGACACCATTTAACTGATCTCCATTAAAGTTGGCATATACATGTAATTTTTAATGGAGAACGTTTCTGAACAAAAAAATAAATAAATAATTAAAAAATAAAAAACACCCTTTACACCCCTTAATTTTATAGAAACCTACATTTCTTATCTGATTTTGATTCAACTTTTCACATGTATACTTTAAAACAAAAAGAGAAAAAAACCTGTCAACATTAAGTCTGCCTAAGCTCAACCCTCCTTCCACCCCCTTAATTTTTGTCAATGTTCTTTATAAAAAGCTACAGTCGACACCATTTGTTCAATTACCATGAAAGTTGGTGCTTATATGTAATTTTTCATAGTGTGCTCAGATAGAATTTAGCACACTTTTACTTTAAAACAAAGAGAAAAATTATGTCAACCTTTGGTTTGCAAAAACTGAACCGCGCTTCCACCCTCTTGATTACAGCCAATTTTATTTTTCAAAAGCTACAGTCGACACCATTTGACCTATCTTTATGAAAGTTGGCACATATATGTATTTTTTATAAATATGATTTCTCACCAAAGAATCCAAAAACTACCCTAGCTTCCCTTTTACATCCCTTAATTTTTGTAAAAAAAAACATCATTTTATTCTGATTCGGTGGAACTTAGCATGCATATACTTTAAAACAAATTTAAAAAGAAAAATACTGCCCACATAACTTTCACAAAAACACAAACCCTATGCCCCGTTCTACCCCTTTAATTACTGTCAATGTTCTTTATATAAAGCTACAGTTTCTATCTGATTTTGAAGGAAGTATGCACATGAATACTTCAAAACAAACAGAAAAATACTGCCTAAATTTGGTTTCGAGAAGCCAAATCTCTCTTCCCCTTAATCTATATAAAGCTACAGTTTCTATGCGATTCAGAAGGAAATTTGTACACGTTTACTTTAAAATATACAGAACTATTGTGTTTAAATTTGGTTGCAGAAACCCAACCCCTCTTCCCTTCGACTCCCACTCCTTCTAATTTCCAATTTTCTTTATAGATGGCCACATTTTTTTTAAATCAGAATTCGATGGAACACTGGAACTTAAAAATAAAGAGACACTTAGTACCCACATCCTGATTACAAAACCCAACCGCTCACTCCCTTACCCCATTTAATTTTTGGAAATGTTCTTTACACAAAGCTACAGTTTTTATCTGGTTACCCTTCGCCTCCACACCCCTTAATTGTTGTTTATATATACCTATAGTTTTTATCTGATATCAACAGAAATTTACACACGTATACTAAATCAATCAAACAAGATCGTCTACATTTGGTATACAAAAACCTAATCCCTCTTCCGTTTACACCCATCCCTTTTAATCTGAAATTTTCTTTACAAAAATCCACAGTTTTAAATCCCGTCAAAATCAATTAAGCTATTTTTTAATAAGTCATGGCAGAATATTCATAAAATAAATGTGTCATAATGTCTCAACATGTACCTCAGATTTCATCTTGGACCCCAAGCTATCACGCTGTGAAAACCAATTAAAAATCTATATTTTCAGTGTGATGCAGGGACAAACCGATATATTCCAGAGACAGATTGTGTATGTGGTATGTATGAATGCCCAGATGTTACAAGTTTCGATTATCGAGCAGCAGCTTTAACAGGTGTTATGATTAGATCGAAACACAGCCTGGAACAAAATGTAAACTGATATTCCTTAACACTACAACCAATTCACCTCGTTCTGGAAGTTGTTGTGGTATATAAAGACAGCGCTTAACCACTGAGCTACCAGGAAGTGCGCAAAATGAGAACTATGGCAGCATATTTAAAGTACAAAACAAACTATAATACAACTAGAAATGTAAAAATAAAGTAATCGTTTAAAAAACATAAAAACCACCTTAAAAAAACACACTCAAAATTTTAAAATGACTTTATACCTTGCTTAGAAGAAAGTAAATCTAACTGGACAATATTTTACATTACTGTTGTTGAAATTTTTACATTAATTAGTTATATCTGGAGTCGGTGCCAGCCAAAGCAAGAAAAACGAAATGATAAAAACAATAATGAATAACAATAATACACATAAAATCATGTTATTACTTACCTACAATCAATGCTAGAAACATGTTTCAACAAAACTGAAACATACAAATAATACGCCGATATTATACTAACTGTAAAATGTTTACTGCATAATGCAGCCTACCAACTGACACTGTAGCGCCAGAGATAAGCCTGAATCACCAAGAAGGCCGAGCTACTGTTTAAGATACTGTTAATTTGTTTCCCTAAGCTGTCTCCTGCAATAACACTATCTGCCTTACGACATGCTGTAAAATATTTGAAATTTTTGTTCATACTCCGCGTTTCGCCTCGAACACCAAATAAAATTCAGTAATTCAATCATCCCGATGTGAAAGGTGGTACCGACTCCAAAAATAACTAATTAATCTTAAAATTTCAATAACAGTAATGTAAAATATTGTACATTTAGATATACTTTACATATAGATATACTTTCATCTAAGCATTATTTTAAAATTTTAACTGTGCTGTTTTTGAAGGCGGTTTTTATGTTGTTGTTTTTTAAACAACCGTTTTACTAGCAAAACAGGCTGAGGATATTGAGAAGCTATTGAATTTTCAAACATTGATCTAGGAATTAGAAAGAACTTTTTAAAACGCTATGTGTGGTGCGCAACTCTTTATGGTAGTGAAACATGGACTTTGGGAATACCGGAAAGAAAGAAAATTGAAGCATTTGAAATGTGGTGCTACAGAAGAAAGCTGAAAATTAAGTGGACAGACAAAGTGATAAACGACTTCTGGAAATCATGGGTGAGGAAAGAAGTATGTCGAAGAAGCATACAGAAAGAAGATACATGCTGGTAGGTCATGATTTGAGACATGCTGGCTTGGTTAATATGCTAGTGGAGGTAACAGTCGAAGGTAAGAACTGTAGAGGAAGACAGAAATTAGAATATCTGAAGCTGATAATTGAGGTCGTGGGTTGTAAGGGGTACGTAGAGATGAACAGGTGAGCACAAGATAGGAAGGGATGGAGGAATGCATGATGACAATAGTAATACGACTTCGAACATAAATAGTGACTAGCTAATTTAGTTCATACTTTCTATTGATAGGAGATTTTAGAAAAAATATTTTTTTAGCTTATTAATATATTATTTGCGTCGTGTTTTGATACTTTATTTCAAGGTATTACATTATTCCTATAACCAGCATCATAATAATTACACGTATCCCATTCACAAATTGCACTTCAAATTCAGAATAATTTCGTTTCACCTCAATTATTATGTGCAAAAGATCAAGTTATCATTTAATACCAATTAATACAATTTTTTGCTTTAAAATTCTTAATATAAACAATAATTATAAAACTGAGTAGGTATTCCTTACAGTATAATGGCTTATCACAATACAACAGAAAAGAACATATGCGTTTGTTAGCTACAACCATTAATTCATACAGACATTCACTAATCTTCCATAACATGAGAAAACTATAACGGTAAGCGAGCAGTTTCAGTTAACTAGTGGAAGACGGATGTTCTTGCATCCCACCATTTCTTAAACTTATTGACAGTTTGAGATGGATTTTACAATAAGGTAATTATGTGCCTAACCCAGTATGAAACAGTAGGTGGTTGCTATGGAAGGATTTAATCATCACATTAACGACCTCTCAGATGTGAATCGAGTCATTTCCCGCTACTCTCCCTTGTATGTGTGTGTGTTCACTGTACTGTATTGTGGGACGGGAGAGTATGAAACACCGGGAGCCTGCCCGTTCTGGTCCATGAAGCCTGGTGAATAGGACGCGGGTTCAAACCCGTCCTGCCATCAATATTTCGATTTTTCATGGTTTCCCGAAGTAACTCCAGGCCAATGTCGAGATGGTTCTTTCGAATGGCATAGTCGAATTCCCTCCTATTTCTTGTTTCAAACCTTCCCCCGTCTCTTATGTTCTCGACATCGAGAAACTGAGCGTGGTGGATGAAAGGTAAAGCTCTGGCCACGCATTCGGGAGGACGTGGGTCCGAATCCCCGTCTGGATATCCAGATTTGGATTTTCCATGGTTTCCTTAAATCACTACAGGTGAATGCCGGGATGTTTCCTTCAAAAGGCCATGGCCGAATTCCTTTCCGTTCCTTACCTCCCTTCCTTTCCTGCTTCTAATGATCTCCACTTCGACGAAACGTAAAGCCATAGACAAAAAAAGACATCGAGAAGTGGTAAAGCCTGAAGGAAAAAAAAGTTTAATATTCCGAAACACTACAAGGATGCCACAAAGTTTAACGACACCATTCGACAGACGAATCACTGTCAGCAGTTATAAAAATACAAGAAATGATTAGTGTAAATGCAATTGAATTGTTTATCGAACTCGTTTCACTTCATTTACTGACGATTCTTCACTATTTTTTTCTGTATAATAAATGTCACTATACGGTTTTGGTATTATACTTCGTACATTGAAGTTACAGTTTTGATTTACATTAATTAATAACTAAAATTTATTCCTGAAATCAGTGAAGTTGGCTTGATTCTCATACAGCAGGTAATTTCCGCTTGTTGTATTTTTATTGCACAGTCCTTCACTATACTGCACTGTATCGTTTTTTAACAGCAAGTACACTGTGTTTATGTCTGGAATTTATAACTCTGGGCCGTTGCTTTGTTTTGTGCCTCGTTTCTGTATATTTATTATGCGGCGTGCTTTTTTTTAAAAAATGCGTATGTTTATGTTAACTTGTTGCGTTGGATGTGTGTTTACTGACCGATCTAACTTACGCTGCAGAAGAATTTTGGACTATGTCATAGCTTCGAATATTCCGGAATTATTAGGTAACAGTTCATTAATTGCATCGAAGCAAAACCAATTTCAGAATAGATTATATGAAACGCAGCTTGCTGTATTTTCTCATTACGTGGTGAAAAGTATTGATGGAGGATCGCTAGTTGGCGAAATGATTTTTGTATTTCCAGAAAGCCTTCTATACTATTTGACACAACGGAATATGACTACAGATTTGTGAATCGATATTAAGTTTCTTCACTTGACGGTCTCCATATATTGGAGAAGTGGAAGAGGCGTCTGCTTCTTTAGGAACCAAATCTGGTGTCCAGCAGAGAAGCTCCATAGGATCACTTCTAATCGTGGTATCTATTAACAACACTCTTATTAACAGTCTGAGATTGTTTGGAGATTTTTAGTTGTCTATTGGCTTGTTAATTGTGATAAATGGCATCTTAAATTGAACTGCAATATGTGCAAGGTAATTAACATGACGAAGTAGGTGACCCTGCTGACACACAAATAACCCATTTAGAATCCATAAATACCAATGGTAAACAGTACAGAGATATTTGAACATAGGTTGCTGAAAAATTCTAGGTCTAGATTTTTGGGTCCAGTTTTGAGAATTTTAACGTACTTATATCGGAATTAGAGTATAAAATCCTTGTGCGTACTCATTTTAAGTATTTTTGTGATGTGTGGGATCCGTTTCGCAAGGGATTGATTACTAGCATTTAAAATATGAAGAGAAGAGCCACGCGATTTTTGACCAGTTGCCACAGTCCTTATGAAACAATTACAGAACTCATACGGAAATTGGGCCTTAATTCTCTTCAAGACAGACGACGCAGTTTCCGCATAAATTTACTGAATAACATGCGAACAACTTCAGTAATTTATTAATAAAATAAAATATTTTTCCACAAACGTAATTAACTCGCAATTATAGGATAGATAAGATCTAAATATCGATAGAAATTAGAAAGAAAGCTCAGAATTTAAATTAGTTTTGCTAAGATCAACCCCTGTGACCAACAGTTTTGTGTGAATTGCTGAGTATGGATGTAGATATAAACCTCTGTATTTGATGAAAATTCCTTCCACCATCAGGACTGGAACAAGCAAAACCCGTGACAAACGACAAACACCATGACTAATCAGGTAAGCTGCTTTATGTCCTTCGTCATTAGTTTATCTTCTGATGCAGGCAAACCTGGCGATGAGGCATGGAAAGATATTGGTGTAGATATGAAAAGTAGAGCATGAAAGGAAAAGATGACCATGACCACAAGCTGGCACTCGATTTCAGGCACAAGGGTGTGGGAAGATTCTCTTTTTTTAGGTAAGGGTGTCAGGGATTGGAATAAGTTACCAAGGGAAATGATGAATAATTTAAAGTTAAAAATCGAGCGTGGAGGGTGAGCGGTTAAAGTTCTGGCCTCGCATTCGGGAGGACGCCGGTTCAAATCCACATCCTCGCATCCAGATTTAGGCTTTCCATGGTTTCCCCAAATCACTCCAGGCGAATGCCGGGATGCTTCATTCAAAAAGGCCATGGCCGAATTCTTTCCCGTTCCTTGTCCTCAGTCCCATCCCGCCTCTAATGACATCGACGTCGACGAGGCGTAAATCCACAATTAAAAAAAAAAATAATAAAGTTAAAATTTGTAGAAGGCGAATTTAGGTGGGTGCAGGAAAGGGAGAAGATAGGTGTGTAGGGAAATTTCCACCGAAGCGTCTGGTCAATTAAATTAAATTAAATTAAACCTTATCAACATCTTTCGGAAATGTGTTATGTAGACAAACACTTGTAATGCTTATACTAAGAATCCTAAACTTATGTGTCTTTTCTTCGACATAATAGTTTCGTTACTACAAGGTTCCCCGATTATTTGTTTCGCCTTGTGGGAGACTGGATACTCTTATGATATTTGCTGGGCGTTGACAGTGGAGACGCGAAACCGCTTTTGCTTTTCATGCAATGCGTGCGTCATGCCGTATCAGAATTTCGCTTTAGGCGAGGTTGATTACACCGACAACCCTCCCACTAGCTTCGCTGTACAGTGGAACATTGCTACAGTATACCGCAATACAGTTAAAGTGCCATGAGAGCTGCTGAGCTGTCACGCGCACTTACCCTCCATTACGCGCGCAGCACGAACGCAGAGACCGAGCCTGGTGGGTGAGCGGCTAATGCTCTGGCCTCGCAATCGGGAGGACGCCGGTTCGAATCCCCGTCCGGACATCCAGATTTCGGTTTCCATGGTTTCCCCAAATCACTCCAGGCGAATGCCGGGATGCTTCCTTCAAAAGGCCATGGCTGAAATCCTTCCCGTTCCTTGTCCCCAGTCCCATTCCGCCTCTAATGACCTCGATGTTGACGAGGCGTAAAGCCATAAGTAAAAAAAAAAAAAAAAAAAAGCAAAATAAGGGCGCCGTGAACTGGGGTGGTGCTAAATTTTCTTAACGCACAATGCGAGTGTGACATTACTCTCCATTTCGATATTAAGCTCGTTCGAATTAGACAACAAAAGGCTCAAATGTAGATAGACGTTATACAGGGTGTTCGATAAAAAGAGGTAAAATCTTTAAGTGTATGTGGAAACCATAATTTAACGGTAAAGATGCAGAACAGATACAAGAAATGGTAGGATACAGGGCAGATATTAAGTTGAAAATATCTGTTCCATTTTATAAAGTTACAGATGATGTCAGAAGTTTTTCCTTTACTTTCGATTCATGTGTTACATATCCTGGCCTTGGAATGGCGGACACGGTTGAATGCATCTACATTCTTTTAGACATCAGCAACAACACAAACGATTCTTGCAACCAGATCCATTTCAGAATCGACAAATGTTTCAAATACAACAGATTTGTGTGCCCCCTAAATTCAGGTTGCCTAAATTCTGATATCGTGAGGGCCAGGCAATCGGACCACTACGCGCAATACTTCTTTGAACAAACGTCAGATATTAACGAATACACAAACCATAATGGGGACGAGATCCTTAATGTTAAAACCACAAGTCGCGTCTCACATTTTGTGGCACATCCTGAAGTAAGCTTGTTCCACAAAGACGCGATAATTTGCTAATGTCATACGCTCATTACTTTCTTCAACAGCAACACCCAACAACTACAGGTGACGTTTCCAGTCATGGGGTCTCCTATGCAGTTTTTGAATCCTTTCAATGCTCTCCACCTCTTTTGAAAGTTTGTATCTCTATTTATTGGACACGATGCATTACCTGAGAAATATCACAGGTTGTTAGCCTATATTTTGCCTTAATGCGTTGGTGTACTTGTACGCGTTGAAAACGCAACAGGAATGATTCAGATCAGTCATCCTGGCATGTAGTTGAATTCGAGAACGTTTTCTGTTATAGAAAAAAATAACACGTTTAAAGAAGCGCAAATACACGATAAACAATTACACAGACTGTCACTAATCTTCCTAGTGGGAGAATTTGTGTCATGATGTGACAGTTAACAAGTGGATGAAACCTAAATACGCACCAATGAAACAGATATCATTCACCAAATGGGTTAACTGTTTATTAAATTTCACTAGGAAACTTGCCTCATTATTCAGAATTATTTGTGCGGACATGGTTTTAAATCATTTGAAGTAATGAACGCAGTAATCAGGAATTGTTATTTCCTTCGCAATTGCTTCAATCGGAGTACAGGTAACTGAAATTCATATTGCATTACTGGCCTTGATTCCCCGAAGGGAAGTTCAGTTACTGAGTGAAAGTTCCTTTTGCGGAGTATTCCCCCTCAGTCATAGCTGCACAAATAGCTTAAGAAGGAATCTTTACCACTGAGTTATTTAAGCTAACTTTATGTAGGGAGATATACAGATTGTATGCATGGTTATAATAAACTGAGCGTACTTGAGTTGTATGATTTACGGCCTATAGACTGGTGTATATATATACAGAACACAGAAAAATTCGGTTTCGGCAATAAATGTAAAGTTGTATATTTTAAAATACTATTTAAATACTGTTTAGATTAAAAAAAACAATTTAATAAAATGATAACTAATTAAATAATACGTTTAAGTAAATTATTTGTTTATGTCCTCTATTCTTCCAGTTTTTAAAGTATATAAGATGTTAAGTTAACCGAAAGGATTTTTATGAAACATGATCTATGAAGAAAAGAAAGTGAAATTAATATGTGTCCTGAATATTTTTCTATGAATTCAAAAATTTCTTCGGCTAATATTAGTAATCAATACTTTCAGAACACTTTCCCTATAGCGATTTTCAGGATACATAGTTTATGTTACAGATTGTATAGATCGAACAGATGATAATAATGCACATAATTGAGAATCTTCTATCTTCGAAATTTCCTTCCTCTGAATTCATATAATTTAAATTAAATGGGTGGATAAAGTTTTGCAATCTGTGTTATTACATGTTAGATTATTTTTAATAGTAAGACGAGATTTTAACTCTGAACAAATTCAGCATGTTTTCATCTTCACGATTTCCTGATAAACAACTAATGACTTCCTCAATGATAGCTTGGCATAAGCTTTTTAAAGGTCCTTTAATAAACCTAAGGATTTTCCATTTCTGTTTGAACGTAAGTAATTTATTTGAAAGGTAATCTGTTTTCAATAGTCACCGCTCCATTTAAAATTTAAGTTTTTATAAAATAGATCTACAAAAGACGTGAACAATAATTTTTTCGTAATTCTGACTGCCATAAAAGCATAGCTTCAATTTTGTTTTTAATTCGTCTAAAACTAAATAGCGCTGTCTTCAAAAATTTTCTATGTTCCTCTCGGTGACTTGTTTAGTATTTTTTTATTCATGTGCAAAAGAAGTTAAAATCTGTAATCCACCAAATAATTTTAATTCGAAATGTCACTGTTTCTACTATCAAGCTTACGTCGGAGCCCTTTACTGCATCTATTTGCCTATGTGTTGGCTTGTTCATTATGGATTTCTGTTGAAACAGTAACTGGAATTTTACCCACCAGACTCAAAATAAAATTAGTAAATATCAGCTCCAAGGTATATGGACATTTTAGGTATTAGTTTTTCCAATTTGGAAACTATGAAACAGTTAGCTTTTTATTTAGACTAAAATAAATCAACCTCAATGGACTACACGCTGGGTTGAGAGGTTGCCATCACTGCAGTTGCTTTGCTTTTTATTTATCAGGTTCATCCACTTAAGAAGTTTAAATATACAATTAAACCACCAAATTTTTCTCCTTCTGTCGCCCATTTTGACCTCGAAGTTTTTTTACCGTTGGTTATACTGCATCCCAATCACAATTTCTGCCCACCAGAATCGCCGTAATTTCACTATCATCCTCATCTACTTAGTGCACATTAAGTCATATTATGACAGATTCCTCATTTTCCGCTCTCATCGTCAAGCACGGTTCTAAAAATTTTTCTTAGCACCTTTTTCAAATATCATAATTTACCTCGATTCCTGATTCCCAGAACTCCAGGCGGCACAACCATATAGCATTATTGGTAGGATCAGAGTTTTGTTAGATGATGGTGTGACGTCACGCGCCCGCATTACTTGGTGGCTTAATAGAGGCCAGAGACGTTTTAAATTTATCTATAAATGTGTCTATTATAACAAACTAACAATTTAGGTTTCCAATTCGTATTTAGTGATGCCTTTTGAAAACTGAAATAAAAGTTCGTGGATTGATTTTCGTAATTAAACTGCAGTAATTACAATAGCAGCACGCAGTAAAATTCGAAAAAAGTTCAATGATCTGGTGCTGGTCATAGAAATATTTGCACACTTGATATATAGCTTTCAGTTTCGTCTTATTTAACTGTGGTAGATTATTATTATTTACAACCACCAACCTAATTAAATCCGCAAAGGTACGAAGAAGGTCAGTTCCATTCTTGCAGGTTACGAGCTTGGTGGTGGTTGGTAAACTCACAGGCCTTCCAGAGGACATGGATTCCAGTCCCCATACTGTCATTATTCAGATTTCCGTTTACAATGGTTACCCGAAATCCAGGCGAATTTCTTCCAGTTACTTGCTCCCCAGATGTCTCGTGGCTCTAATGACCACGACATTATCCTGCTTTAATCACCTAAGTAGATCCGAACTGTGGATCCAACCCAGCGAACTTCACATACAAAAAGCAAGCTTGTCGTAAAGGTCGGGCTAGAAGGCTTGTAAAAATACCGGGCCATATCGGGAATTGACCTTCACTTTTGAACGTCAGCGCTCTACCACTGTGCTACTAGGTTCGCTTTTAGCTTCAATTCATTTCTAAGCTCAGGCAATGAGATATTGTAAGAAATTAGTGAAAATCCTTGTGTCTTCCTATGGAAAATGTCATGTGTTCGTGCACTACTGCTTAATATAAAGGAAGATTTGAGTTTCTTATTAGTGCACTATTCACCACAGCAGACCAAAGTCTCTTTTCGTATAGCGAGTCTTTCTGGGATTAATAGTGTTTTACCTCCATTAAAAACAAATTTTGTTGTTTACACTAAAATGAGGGTCAGAGTCAGGTGAAAGCTAACAGTAAGTCCTGAAGTAGGTGATTCCTGACTGGCCCTCAATAACGTAAAAGTCAGCTTATATTTTCTTCGTTTCCAATAACCTAGAGAAAGCTGACTTTAAAATTTATATTTTGAGACAGGGAATCCTCAGACGTTAATGAAAACTGAAAACATTTTCGACACCATGCGTAGTTGAGAATATATTTATTTATAAACGCAATAATTATTTTCTTAAATACATAGTACTATATAGTCCCAACACAATAATACTTTTTATATCTATGAAAATGAGAATGTAGCTTGATATCTTGGTGAAATTACAGCTAGTTTCAAATTTTAACCTCTCCTAAAACAGTGAAAAGCAAGTATTTTAGTCAAGTAAGTTTTCTATTTACAGAATCCTACATTCTTTCAGGTTGAAATAGAATAAGAAAGGTATATAAAATTATCTGCTGAAATAATAATGATCTTCTGAAACGTTATTTACCAGACCAGTCGATGTTTGAACCATGCATTAGATTCTAATTATTTTTAATTAATTTTATCGAAGACGTTTCTGTTCAGAATTTTTTTACAAAAACTTAGAAATGAAAAATTAGTCCAAACTGGTGTACACAAAACATCTATACAGAAACAATCGGCCAATAGGTAAAATTCCCTTCTTAAAACGATATCATATTCCTGCAACTATAGCAAGTGATATACATGTACAGATTATTAAGATGGTTTCTAAATAATATGAAGATTTAGCTCTAATTTAACACCAGCTTTTCTTCCTAACTATATGGAGTTTGGGAGGCACTAATCCAAATATAACAACAGAAGAGACACAATAACTCATAAATATCCGGTTTTCATCGTATTTCTGTATATGTTGGTTCAATTCAAAACAGTGTACAATAACTAAATTTTATACACCTTTCGTATTAATATTTACAATCCATCCGTTGGTGCTGGCGTAACCATCGTATAATTATCAGACAGAAGATGGTAAATATTTCATATACATCATTTAAGAAGAGACAGAAATACATATTCTATTATTGAGCGGTTAGTAGTTTTGTCGTTTTATTTAATCGAAATAGAGAAAGTAGGCGTACTAATCACTGCGTAGTCAGATAAGGTGACTGAACGGAATCTTTTAAATCGAAAATTCATCCAGAAGAAAGCATCATCAGTTGTTACCGTTAATTATTGCAGTTAATGTAATAATATAAGTGGCATCATCTAACGTATGAATATCTTTGGTTTGCGACTGCATTTCAACCGTTAGTTTCCAACGCCCCCAACCCTATCTCTCGGTTTATCGAACCGTATATATGCATGATGAACCTAATTACTGGACTTGATCTGCGATAGGCCTATTTCCCATTTAACACTGTTGGCTCCCTCCCCATCCTGGCCTGGAATGAACATCGGTAGCCGGCAGCATTAATTTGGGAGTCACACAGCAGCGCTGTTGCAGAAACTGCCAAAAACAGTCATTGAACAAACAGGTGGAAATGTTTGTGCATTTATGGTTCCTCACGCGCTATAGGTGCCAATTTTTTTGTTATTTTCTAAAATGCGCGTAACTTGTCCCTTTTTAGATGCTCATTCGTCAATACAGAATTTCATTTCAGACGCAACTCAGTTGCCCCACGTAGGACTCAACGTGGTGTAAAAAGAGTTTAAGTTATGATGCTTCTACACGGGTTTAACAAAAACCAGTTCAAACTATGTTTTTCTGCTGTAGTGCACGAGTTTTATATATTAAATAAGGTCTTTTTTAATAAGAAGAAAAATACTGTAAATATCATTTAATTATATATTTATTTCTATGTTCAACATACTTTCATCTTCTTTTCTATACAATACCCATTTTGATCAAACATTTTTCATACTATTTAACTGCTTTTTGCATTCCGAAATCAAAGAAATATACCGCCTGTAAAATTCCCCAAGCCATAACTGCAGTTGTCACTTCTTTGTCGTCCCTTTAAGTGCCGAAACAGGTGAAAATCATTGAGTAAAAGGTTTGGACTTCTAGTTGTTCGAATCTTGTGCCTTTCCTAAAAACAGAATCTCATTTAGAAAAAATCAACACTGGTAAGGTAAAAAATCGCTGATGAATAACAATGCTAGACTTATTTAACGCAAGATGTTATTAGAAATATCCATAAATGATCATGGGTTGACCATTCTTTCCTCTATAGTTTCAAGCATTCAGCACCGTACCTCATCATAGTCATTAAAAACGTACTTCATATCAGCCTGCACCTTGTAGCTGCATTCAAAGTTTCCTGTCAAGGAGTACCCTTTACGGTCTCTAATACCTCATCAGGGATGTATCAGAGGAGAACCGCTATTCTCTCCAATATTTATTAACTGAGCGTTTTGGTGGCTCTGTGGTCTGATTGGAGATCGAAGGTCTCCTGTTCGAATCCCAGTCTGGGTTGCGATTTTCAAAACGCCCTTAACCCGACCTTTACATCTTGCACACCTTGCTGTGTACTGTAAAGTAAGCCAGAACGCCTAAGTGATTCTTATTCCACGTTGGACTATAGGTCCCCTCTAGTGCTAACAACCCCAGATGTAACACGGATGCGTACCCATAAAAAGAAAATTCAAGCCAAACGAATGCTTACCGTACTCCTAGTTGAACCAAATGAACATACATACATTTATTAACTATATCGGTGAAAATTTGGCTGCCAAAATGCGACTCCTTGTAGTTGAGGAACTGAGTTACACTGAAGTCAGTGAATGATTATGAATACATTTAACAGCATTTTCATTTAATTCCTTGCTGATATAAGGAATTTCAACTGGACTTGAACAGCAGAAAAAGTGAAGCAATGCAAACTACTAAAGCCCGTTAACTTAACAGAGGCGGTTCAAGGTCAGTTTGTTATATTCCCAATCCACTGCCCTTACTCCTGCATGCGAAGGGGAAATTCACCACTAGGCTATCCGGACCCAGCGATCAGTTCGGAGAGGCAGGAAGGAGAGGGTTCAGGGGATCATGGCCTTGAACCACCAGTAGGGAGTGAATAGTGTATAAAGAAACACAAACACTTGATTCACGAACACTATGCTAGCAGAACTTAAATTGGGATCATAATATGAGCTCAAAACGTGGACGCATTCTAAGGCATCCGCAGCCACGCTGGGTAAATCGCTTCTACACTATCGAGTTTCGGCGTTTTTCTAGAGCCCCAGAAGATGGCCAAAGCACTTGAGCCAAAACGTCGGCATTTCATACTACGACGCGGTATTATCCGGATATCACAGAAATAAAAAAGGTGGAGTTAAAAAACTATTTCGAAATTAAAATTATGTTTTAGTAACTTGTGTGGAAATAATGTGGCAGATTTCGTTCTATAACTCATGTATTAAATAACTACCTACCTCATTTTCCGTAATCGCCGAACCACAGTGGCCGTGTCCGGAGATTGAGATGGGGATTAGACGGTGTGTACCCTGGTGGGGGAAGGAATCAGTCAATCAGATGAGACTGGCAATACAGGGCAGGTCATAACGTGTAATTTCTAATAGTCAGATTATGCACCAGATGCCTGGAATAAATCGTAAACCTCTCCGCCGTAAAGGCTTATGAAATTGTTGATTATTCTATCTGATGGAGGCATAAAACTTCGCGTCCATCTCCTGGTGTCTTTCGGAAGAGTAGGCCTGAGTGGGTTGATATCCATAATTTAACCTCCATCTCCGTACATCTTCATATTGAGGTTGACCTCAAGAAAGATGGTGGTTACGGTCTTAGCCAGAGTTGGAAATGTGTGCTGGATAAATAATTAACTCTGGACCCACAGATATTACATCGTAAACAACATCTCTGGATAGTCAGACAATCGACAGTACAAATAAAAAACTAGCCACGTCGGTCTCCAGAAGATCACAATCTTTAGCAGATTCGGCACAAGACCCCTGAAGAAGACCGAAGACTAGGTTGAAACGTCGGGAAAAGAAGAATTAAGAATATAGCAACGCAGCGATAATCCCGTAAGCATTTATATTTGTAATTATTCATCATCATCTTTGAAGTTTCCACCGTCGGGGATTGTTCAGTGCACCCTCTTGCTTATTTTTAAAGCAAGGTTCCATAAACTACAGGCTTGTAGTAGTTTTGATACGGGAAAGCTGATGTGTTTCCATGTGGCTGTGAAAGTGCAACCTGTGTTCTACGTGATAAGTGAATTTTTTGTTTGTGAAATGTGTAGTTCATGAGATGGAGATCGTCCAGTACTCACCTAGATGTTACGAAAATCGTTTAATATCTTCAGGCTGACAGAGGAACAGTAACGCTAGGATCTGGTTTCAGAGCGAAGATGAGTTTGATTGCTGATCCAGCCCACCAGATTTCTATTTCCATGGTTTCCTGAAAAGAATCTTCGCAAATGCTGCGATATTTCATCTTAAAGAACTGTAGTGATTTCTTTGACTTCCTCAAAATCGTTTAACGCTTCTAATAGCCACGTAGTTACTGGGACGTAAGCTCCAATCAAATTAGGGGGTATGCGTCATGATATAAAACCGACATTGAAGAGATTTTTGATATTTTTTTCCCACATGCTCCTTGCCTGCCGGTTATGAGAAAATTGAATCTGACTACATGTAACTGGTCGGTCATTGAAAAGATCATGTCCAAGATTTGATTTGGTAGGAGACATGTCTGAAAAATATGTGAGTCAAGGAAGAGGAGATTTCATAAGGCTTTGAGTACTTTGAAGTTTCTAGTTACAAGGGATAACTAGTTTCTCAGAATAAGATGGAATTCGGCTATGGCCTTTTCATGGAATCATCCCGCCATTCGCCTGGAGTGATTTTGGAAAAGTATGGAAAACCGACAAAAGGATGTCTCTACCGGAATGAAACCGCGTCTTCCCTAATACCCGTTAATCGCTCACTACAGCTTTGGTCATTAAGACGAAGTATTTAATGCACCTGGATAAATGTTTGAACATTAGAGTCAAAACACAGTTGCTGTGACACAGTGCCAGAGTCACTATTGAAAGTTACTTCGAAATTTCACTATCATATCTGGCATTTATCCAATGTAACGCTCTAAAATTCATTCTAGGAAGAGGCGTTCATTGTGATGTGTTTTAACGCGTACAGGGATAATATTCTAATCAAACTTAAAATGGGACTCGCCCAGGAACGTTATCTTTAGCGAGTCGTCAAACCAATAATTTAAATACCAATTGTAGTCGATCCTTTGGTGCTTCAGCGTAAAAGAATCCAGCGTATAAGTGCAACCTTCCCTTGACTACCAGACGCAGCAGACAATCCAGCAGCTATGCTAAGATCTGTTACGATGCTGAACTGGGCGTCATTGCCTGGCGAAAGAGGTATCAGTAATTTCATGGTAAAGATCCCGTTTTGAGAACCTCTGCTGAATTTTCTATGCATCCCATTCTCTTAAGTCCACTGTTTCCAACTCTAGAACTTGACTCATACCAAAGTTAAAATGTCCAGTAAGTGTAACCAGTTTAAAGTTTTGTTTATTTGCATACTAAACGCTTCTTCTCATATCTTGTTACCTTCAGTTGGTTACCAACTCTCTTTTGTCGTGTTGCAGTTTTCACAAAAATAGGTGCGTAAACAAGAGCGCTAGTGGCGGAGCAGAAAATACAATTTACTTAATAATGGGATACCTGAATGTGAGACACAAAATTTAATTTGTAATTTTAAATGTCACCTATAATGTAATAACTAATTTTCTGCCATATACTAAAGAAGAATAAAAAGATCAAACTGCTACTATTAAATTAATATTTTAAAAGCGAATGAGATCTACTTTCTGCGATCAATTATGGAGATTTATACTGAGAAATATTCTGTGGCAGTTACATTACAGACTTGTTGAGGAATTTAATAAATATTTGTTAATCGTTATCCTAAACGAAACCGAACATGTGTCACATTAATGTTTCAAAATACTGTTGGTAGCATCTTAAAGAGGCACTGTCTCTGCCTCAGAGACGTTATTCTTATCACCTGTTCACCTCACCGATTGTTCAGATGTGTTCTACTGAACGTAAGCCAGAAATAGTTAAAAAATCACGGACATAATTTGTCTAACATTAACTGAATGAATGAAGTAGACAGAATGAGTGTGCAATCTAAAGATGCGTACAGTCTGCATAATGAAGCAGTTTATAACGCATATCTTCTCCCAACAGAAACTATTTAATAGAAGACTGATTAAAATTTGTGTCACATACGGATAATTTTCTTAAAATTGCCGAATACAATTACCGTCGGAATCACGTGTAGTAAAATATTTCATGATAATGTTTTTAATAATTTCATGAAGAAAATAAATTATGATTTTCCAAGGGTCTGTTAATTTCTTATAGCTAATTTACAAAATGTCAGCTTTATTAATAATGTGTTACTTTGTGTGTTTCAGATTTATGATGGAACCCCGTGACGGAAGAACTCTGTTACGGACGATGTCTTTCATTTCTTCACGTGCGAGAGCTCTTCGACAACGCTTCGGAACTTCTCAACCATCTCTGACTGACAACTGGGAGGCCGGATGTTCACAGGGTTACATAGACGATGACCCACGGATTCCTTCACCGGATATTGGCGGATCTATGTTGTCGCTACTCGATGAACCAGACATTCCTTGGCAAGAGGAAGAAACAATAAAGGCCGGAGGCTTTCGAGCGCAGCGTTCAAAATCTCTCGATTCACTCACTGCCATACCAACTGCACCTTTAAGTCCTACTACTAATTTGCAGCTACAGTCTAGAAATTTTTTGGATACCAGTCCATCATCAAAAATCGCTCGTCCAAGACCACCAAGGCTTGAGGAGTCTTCAGACAGCGTCTTCCTCGGACCCTTAATACATGAATTTCCACCAACACTATCACCTCTGTCTCAGAGATACGGTGATTCGCCAATACCAAGGATACCTGGGCCACCAAATTCTCCAAACAGATCTTCTACTCTCTCAGCACCAACAACACCTCGTTATGCAGAACCGTACTCTCCCCTGACGCCGAGATTTCCTGAGGCATCTGTCATTCCTAAAATTCCGGGCCCTCCACCATCGCCGAAAGTTTCTCGTCCAACTACCCCAAAACTGAAAGAACCACCTTCTCCTATAGCTACAAGACTTCCTGATGCGTCAGTTATTCCAAAAATTCCAGGCCCACCTGTTTCGCCAAAGCATTCCCGTCCTAGCACTCCAAAACATGTGGACAATGTTTTTTCAGACATTCCAAAGCCAAAAGTGCTTCAGTCTTCACCCAGTCCTTCCCGTCCATCTACACCGTTACATCCGGAACCGGTAACTAAGGATGCACCTCCAAGTCCAAAATTACCAGAGACAACACATTCCCCTCGATCTCCTCGGAAGACAGGAGGTGATGTAGTGTTTGAAGACGTATCAGAAGGACAAGAAGTTAATTTAGCAGTTCCTTCTCCTATTTCTAAACACCCGCAGCCACCCAATCAATTGTCCGTGATATGTGACGTCAATGAGAGTCCACAGAGCTCACCTGTTCGTAAGCCTTCTGCTAGACGCCCTTTACAAAGATGCCTGACTCTTCCTGCGAAGGAGATAGATGACTCGGAATCTCTCCTGGCCATAATGCCAGAGAAAGTAATAGAAGAAACAAACAAAATTCCTGAAAGTGAGTCGTTCGACCAGGAGGAGAACCGCGACACTGTAGCTGATGGATGCTTGCCGACGAGACCGAACCTATTCGACCTGAGACCGCGGCCAAAGCTTAAGACTCAATGGTCGATGGACGACAGCCGATCAAATAGGGTGGTTCCTTCAATGAAGCCAGCAGAGAAACGACGACGCTTCTTTATGCGCAAACAGACCAATTCCGCGCCAGACTCCTTCGACGGACCTGCGCATATGAACATCAAGACCAAGGAACATCACTCCGTCAGCTTCTGCCTGGGAAACGTGCGGAAGTGTCGGGGCTCCGACAGTTCAATCCAGCCACCTACTCTTCCCACCATCAGTAAGTGGACAAAGTTTCTATTATTTACATAAAATGTTGAAAAATGAATTTTACTCCTGATGAATATACTGTATTAAAACCTATAATTTCATGGAACTAAGTTGACACACCGTCGTGCAAAACAGATATTTGATAGTGAGCACCGAGTGATCCACGTAGATACTCATGTGTTATCTTCACGAGGCAGCATTGATTTTCGTTACCTTAGCAACTCGAAATTTAGACAAATCGTACTATAAGACATTCTGTGAGCAACGTGACAGGGAAAGGTGGATGATTCTTATTTGTATAAAGTGTATGTTGTCTTTTTTTGACATTTTTAAATGTGACTTTATGCATAATCGAGGCCTATAAGCCTGAAGAGAATTGGAACAAGTAGTAGGAAGAAATTAATGTATGGCCTTACAATGGACAGTTTGCTTGGCGTAATTACAGGAAACCTGGGCATAGTTAGCAAGATGGGACTAATTATTTAAACCAGGTGATAATCTAATGGATCACACGACCCCATCTGTACTGTTGAACTGATTAATTATTATTTTAATGGAATTGAAAAGAGAACAAAGAAAATTGTTTATGTATTCCAGGCTGTGGTTTGAGCTTGATAAAAATTATATAAGATAAAACTTGTCCTGATATACAAAATATTTTGCACCTGAAGTTACGCGAAGTATATACACCACCATCTGATTAGATAGAAGGGGAACCACTGGACAAAGACAATTGGCTGCCTCAATGCGACATAAAGTCTGTGGAATCGATAGCGAGTGCTATACATTCCATACATTATGATCACACAAAAAATATATGTATAAATTTTTTACCAGACTATTTTGACAGCGTTTTTACGTTTTACATAATTACAGTATATTGTTTTGTGGTTGAGTTCCTTTTATTTAATGCACCAAAGTATTGAAACGGTTTATATTGCTAGAAACAGAGGTATTTTAAGCATAGAGCACGTCCGGTAATTTTTTAGGACATAAAAACATATTTTTATCTGAACTTTGATTATGGTGGCCAGTTGATTTATAATGCATAGATGAAAAAGGTTTAAGGTTTTTGTGCTAACTGCCAGTATTAGACGCTTAATCTCAGCCACTAAAGGACAGCAAGCTTAACGTGGAATCACCTTTCACAGAGAGGTATAATCACAGTGATGGCCCCTTCATAACTCTGAAAGCAGTCTCTCTTCTTCCAGTTATACAATATAATCAATGAGCGAAAACACCACTTTTATACAATGATTATTACAGATAAAACATTTTTCAAAATTATCTTCAGTAATCTATATTTACTGTATAATCAAACTGTAACCCCAAAACACTCTATTCATTTGAGATATTTCTTTGAAAAGTGAGTTGAGGGTACTGTTAATATACTGCAGAGAAGGAATCAAGTGTTTTTTTTTAATTTGTGTCTGTCTGTAAATTGGGTTAAACGAAATTCTCAAAAAAACTACTGGTCGTATTTTCATGCTGTTGCGTTAAATTTATAGCCAAGATTTCGCGTATTAAATAGGGTATGTTTCGTTTTGATATGACGTTAATAAAATGAGAAATTGTGGATAGTTTTTCGTTGAACTCAATTCATGCAAAAAAAAATAATTAGTTTTATATTTGCAGGATTTAAGTGATTTTAGTGCTTTTGGTCCTGGAAAAATAGTGAAAGTTTCAGTTTGATATGACACCAAAACGTAATAAATTTAAGATAATACTAAAAAAAAAAAAAATGTGAATATGTTTCAATTAGTGTGCAGTTAGTTGTCCTGCGGATAAAACAGGGCATGTTTCATTTTGAGACGATGTCGAAAAAGCTGACCAATTTAAATCTCAATCCGGATTCTCAACTTTGAAAATGTGTGGATGTTTAACGGCTTATATCTTCCCACCATTTTCCAGCTGCTTCATAGGATCCGCTTCTGCTATACAATTGAAATTTTGTTTGCAATTAGGTTTGTTTTAAAACCTGTTGCTGAAGGAAATATGGGGATCCTAAGTATCTGTTTTTAAACGTTTAATCTTTGTTCTATATGACAAGTTTAGATTTTTAGTTATGGTGGATACTCAGGACCGTCCAAGCGTTTGCTTAGATTTACGGAAAACTGCCTAAACACCGTAATTGGAAGGACTGCAGACAGAATTTGCGAGACTCTTCGCATTTCGGTTATGTTTAGATGTAGACACGACTATATCATGGGACAATATAACTGGTAGGCGGTACACTGTTTCATGATAAAATAGAGCTTCAATAACCAGACTTTACCCACGACCAAAATAATGACCCCAGGCGCGATGTTGTTGTTGTTGTTGCTTTAGGGCGCGTCGACAGCGGGGTCATTAGCGCCCTAACAATTACCAGCCTAAACTGTGGCTTAAGAAAGTACTAAAATACTGTCTGCATGGTCGACTGTAAAGGGGTCGACCATACAGACAGCAAATAAAAATAATTCACAAATATAAGACGTGGCTTAGAAAAGGGGGCCACCAGAACACAAGACCCGTACACCCACTGAATGGCTGTAAAGGGGCCATACAGGGTCACAAAATAATTAAAAGCGCTACATCTCTCGTCGGCTGTATAGTGGCCAGCGAAAAGAAATTTAAAAATATAAAAATTAAAAACAATCCACATGGAAGGATGGCTGTATAAGGACCACCCGTCCATCTAAAAACTAGGCCGATCTGCCTAAAATTTTAGGCACTAGCCCGGCCAATACACAAAATTTTAAAACACTCGCCACACTGCTGGTCTCATTGTTTAAAATAAGGGCCAGATCGTTGGCAAGGCCAACGTCTGTCCTCAAGTCTAAAAACGCAACACAATCAACTAAAATGTGGCGCACCGTCATAAGTACGCCACAGGAATTACATTCCGGTGCGTCCTCCCGGCGGAGAAGAAAGCTGTGTGTCAGAGGACAGTGCCCTATTCGGAGGCGAGTAAGGAGAACCTCATCCCTCCTCGCCCGCTGGAAGGAGCTGCTCCACGGCTGAACGGTCGGTTTGACCAGCCGGAGCTTATTATGCTCAACCTCCAGCCACTGCCTCTGCCAGATGTTAAAAACAAATCTTTTCCCCGCCGAGGCAAGGTCAGACTTTGGGACCGGATCAAAGTCAACTCTGACCTTGTTGCAGGCTAACTTGGCAGCTTCATCAGCTGCCTCGTTCCCCCTGATTCCCACATGACCAGGTACCCAGCAGAATACGACCTCCTTTCCAGAAGATTGGAGCGATCGGAGGGTGTCCTGTATGCCTTGGACAAGACTGATCTGCTGGGTACATGCTTCCTATAGCCTGGATGCAACTGAGGGAATCACAGCATATGATATACTTCGTGCCGCGACTTACTTTCATATGCTGGAGCGACTTTAACAAAGCGTAACACTCAGCAGTGTATACGCTGCAACAGCTATTCAGTTTGTAATTATAAGTCGCTCGAGGGAACACTACTGAGCAGCCAACTCCGTTAGCCTGCTTAGACCCATCCGTGTATACCGGGGTAAAATCGCGAAACTGATTTAAAACATCGCTAAAATTTCGGATAAAAACACTGTCGGCGGTACACAGCTTGTTGTACCGCGTCAGATCTAAAACTGTTCTGGGCCTCTTTAAAAGCCAGGGAGGAGTTTTACTCCAACCCTGGTGATAAAAAGAGGGCATCTGAAAGCCATATTCCTCTAATATAGCCTTTGTACTGGTAGCTGAATGGTTTAGTTGCTCTTTGACGGTTGCTATAAAGCCGTTCAAAGTTAGGATGAATAACTACGTCGTACACGGGACTGCCAGGAGTTGTGGCAATATGTAAATAGTGTCGCACCATGAGGAGACGCCGGCGGATGGAAAGCGGCGGCTCGCCAGACTCAGCACAAATGCTGGGTATCGGACTGGTGCGGTATGCACCTGTGGCGAGACGAATTCCTGCATGGTGGACACTATCAAGTATACGTAGATAACTGTCCCGTGCCGAACCGTATACAATGCAACCATACTCCAACCGCGACCGTACAAAGGCTCTATAAAACTGTAGCAGGCAGGAGCGGTCAGCGCCCCACGACCTGCCACACAGACACTTTAAAACATTAAGGGCTTTCATGGCTCTGACTTTGACATCTTTAAGATGTGGCAGCCATGTAAGCCTACTGTCGAAAATGAGGCCCAGAAACCGAACAGTTTCACTAAAACCTAAAACGGTGTTCCTCAAGGTGAGATGAGGTTCTGCTAAAAGACTTCTACTGCGGCTAAAAAGTACACACCGAGTTTTCTCAGCAGAGAAACGAAAGCCGGTGTGTACTGACCATTCATCCAGCCTGTTCAGCGTGAGCTGCAGCTGCCGCTCAGCGCTTCTCAGGCTAGACGATGCAATAAAAATTAAAAAGTCGTCAACGTATAAGGAGAACCGGATGGGCCTCCTTATAACAGTTGAGATGCTATTAATGGCAATAGCAAAAAGGGTTACACTTAAAACTGAACCTTGAGGAACACCGTTTTCCTGAATAAAAAGGTCGGACACTTCTCTACCGACTCGGTACCGGAAGCAACGTCGAAATAAAAATGATTTTAAAAAACGGGGTAGGTTTCCCCTAAAACCCCATTCATGTAACTGTTTTAAAATAACGTGCCGCCAGGTAGTGTCGTAAGCCTTTACTATGTCGAAAAATATACCCACAAGGTGTTGGCTGCGGATGAAGGCATCTTGAATTGCCGCTTCCAGTAGGATCAGGTTATCCGTGGTGGAATGGAACTTCCTGAATCCACACTGAAAACGGCTCAACAGTTTACGGGACTCAAGACACCAGACGAGGCGGCGGTTCACCATCCGCTCTAGTGTCTTCCCGACGCAGCTCGTTAGGGCAATGCTACGGTAGCTACCTGGCAACAACTTGTCTTTACCTGGTTTTAAAATTGGAATCATTGTTGCTTCCTTCCACGAGTCGGGGAAGTGTCCTCCGGTCCAAATTTCATTAAAAATACCCAGGAGGTACTCTTTAGCATCTTTGTTAAGATGCCTCAGCATCTGGTACTGGATCAGGTCAGGCCCTGGCGCCGTGTCTTTGGCGCTTTGTAGAGCAGACTCCAACTCCCACGATGAAAATGGTCTATTGTAATCCTGCAATCCCGACGAGTCGAAGCAAAAGATTTGCCTCTCGGCCGATATTCGTCGTTGCCGGACCTGATGGTCCAATCCGGCAGACGAAGTGGTGGCAGCGAAATTACTCTGCCATCAGCTGCGCAATGCTTCGCTCGTCGGTGACTACACGCCCCTGATCCAGTAATCCAGATACTGGCGATCGACAGTACCTCCCGGATATACGGCGGATTGACTCCCATACTTTTGTTGGTGGTGTGGAACGGTTAATGGTGCTCACGAAGTTCTGCCATGATCTCTTTTTGCTCTCCTTAATCACACGGCGCGCCTTAGCTCTAGCAATCCGGAACGCTGCGAGGTTGTCAGGTGTTGGGTGCAACCTAAACCGGCGCATGGCCCGCCTCCGGCCCTGAATAGCGGAACGACATTCATCGTTCCACCAAGGGACAGGCGTTCTGCGCAGCACCCCGGAACTGCTAGGAATGGATATATCGGCCGCCCGATGAACTACTTGTGTGAAATGTTTCACCTTGTCATCGGTGGTCTGGCGGTGTTGGAGTATGACTGACCGGCTATAAAGTTGCCAGTCAGCTCTGCCGATATTCCATTTCCGTGTTGTAACTGTTTCGCCCCGTTCACACTCTATGTGTAGCCAAATTGGGAAGTGGTCGCTTCCATGGAGGTCACGATCCACCTCCCAATGCACGGAGTCTGCAATCGTTGGAGAGCAAAGAGAGAGATCAATGGCAGAGGACGAACCGGAAGCAGTAGTGAAGTGTGTCATCTGACCGGTATTTAGGATGCACAGATCCTCCTGCTCCAATAACCTACAAATCTCTCGACCTTTGGGGCAATTGGTGGTCGAACCCCACAACGCATTGTGCGCGTTAAAGTCTCCCAATAGGAGAAAAGGCCGAGAGAGTTGCCGAGTGATGTCAACCAGCTGACCGCAATCAACTGGTGACCCCGGCGGTAGGTATATGGAGCATACGGTCAGTTCCACCGGTCCTAATATTTTAACAGCTACTACTTGTAAAGGAGAGGTGAGAGCTACAGGTTCGGAGTGGACAGTGTTCCGTACAAACACAGCCACTCCCCCCTTCGCTCGATCACCCTCGGTATCGTCCTTACGGTACACGTTATAACCTCTTAGCACAGGTTGGTGAATTGGTCTGAAATGTGTCTCTTGCAGACAGAGACACAATGGATCAGACCGTGCTAAGAGATGTAACTCTTCTTTGTGAGCCTGTAAAACCATTAATGTTCCATTGGAGTATGGGAGCCATCCTTACCTATTTAGCCTCACCCGCCCCGGATCGGGTGGGTCATCAGTTACATCCTGCTGAGGGACGGGACCAGACTCGTCCACCAGCATCTCAGTTTCATCCTGCCCAGGAACGGAGACAGACATCTCCGACCCAGAGGATTCTTCAAACTCCTCCCCATTATTTTTCTTTTTCTTCCTCTGCCTCTTCCCCTCCTTACTGCTGGGCAGTCTGGGAGGAGACGAAGAGGGGGACTTAACGAACTGGGTCGGGTCTGTCTGTTTAAATTTCCGACCCCGGATCTTCTGGTCGGCTCCATTGGCGTTGGTAGCAGAAGGTATCACTACCGCTATACCAGCGCGTGGAGGTACAGGAGGTGGTATTGGCTTCGCTACTACTGTTGATGCTGGTGGAATAGTTGTTACTGCTGCTGGTGTGGTCAAGGTGTCAGACGTGCTGCTACCCACGTCCGCGGTCTTAGGCGTTAGGACCATAGCGGGTTTAGCACCGCATTTGCATTGACATGAGCATGAAGTACTCGTGCTCATGTCTGCGAAGGACGTCTGGGTGGCAGCACTCTGCTTCCTGACGGGAACTGAAGCCATCTTTGCAAAACTAGTCCCAAAAATTGGAGCGGAGAGAGACTTGGCCTTCTTTTTTGCTTCCCCATAGGGAATCCGCTCTTTGGTCTTCAGTTCCTGTATCTTGCGCTCTTCAAGATACACTTGACACTCCCTACTCCAGGCAGGGTGCGACCCGGAGCAGTTGACGCACACCTGTGGTAGCGTGCAACTAACACCCGGCTCATGTGCCCCCTTGCCACACTTACCACAGGTGGGGTTGCCCTTAGCATGACGCCGTCGTATGTCCGAACCGCTGACACTGAAAACAGCGCATCGGGTCCGGAACATACGGACGGACGTTCAGGTTGATATACCCTGCCTTGATGTTCTTTGGTAGTACTGGAGTGTCAAACG
Organism: Vandiemenella viatica; assembly: GCA_031002005.1. Classification (NCBI taxonomy): domain Eukaryota; kingdom Metazoa; phylum Arthropoda; class Insecta; order Orthoptera; family Morabidae; genus Vandiemenella; species Vandiemenella viatica. The sequence continues at coordinate 335,783,579 of CM061921.1, read as the reverse complement.
TCAGGACGAAGGTGGCAGTTTTTTCAAGACTGCCACTGACCCTTCGCATTATCTGACGTACCTCAACCACTTTCTGATCTTCCCACTCCTTAACCAGTTCCTCGGTCCCAATATCTATTAAGTCACGGCAGGTGACTACGCCTTTGGAGCTATTCAGGGATTTATGGAGTTCGCAATTGACTGCGAACTCCCCGAGCTTCACACAGTTAAGGAGTTGGGTAGCTTGTCTACTGGTGCTTGTTTCCAGCAGCAGCGTCCCGTTCCTCAGCTTCTTTACAGAGTTCAGGGTCCCTACAAGACCCTCCAAGCCTTTTTGGATGTAAAACGGCGAGACTTTCTCGAACGACCCTTCGACTCTCTGCATTACGACAAAGGCATTCGCAATCGAACACACCTTTCCGTTACAATTACTTTCAGAAGCGGGGGGGCTGTCAACCCTCACCCGCTTCTTAGAACTGGGTGTATTGGGATTAACCTGCGGCACACCCGTACCGCAGGGTTTTTTGGTTTTGGTGGAAGACTTAATTTTGGTCCCACGAGTAAAACCAGTTTAAAAAGAAGCGCTAAGTACAACAGGGGTGCGCAGGTGCCCCTGAGGTTGTACGTTAGCGAGTGATCTGCCTCTCACCCATGCACCTCCTCGGCACGTATCCGACCTTGAGGTTAAGGGTTTTTTTTATAGAGGTTTGTACCGTCCTCGCGATCCGGGCGATGAAGCCAAGATCCCCGTTCTCCTAGGCACACAACGTTCCACCGCCACGCCCTACGGTGGTCGTTGAAGCATGGTAGGAGTTTACGGTGTGGGAAACTTGCGGCGCTCACAAGTTTCCAGCTCGGGCACCGCGGGTTCGCCAAACCCGTACCTGGCACTTGCGTACCAGGCCCCTGCGGGGCCCAGGCGCGAGCGATTCGCAGAGGCACAGAGACCAAGTTCGTAGTTCTACAGTTAAAATCATTCGAAATATCGCCTTTTCAGTCATAATAATTAATGAAATAACTAAATCTGTTGATTTCAGAAGAATGATACCTCTTTATCCATAGTTTTGGTGACTGTAGTTTTTTTTAAAAAAATAATCAACGGACACTTCGCAAGCAAATGCGGTTATGTGATGAATGCTGAAAAGATTCGCTAAACAACGCACGGATAAAAATTTGTAGACCGAATAATAGGGTTTCATTGTACTAAGTTACACATTGTAGCGCTGCAGCAATATAGAACCCTGTGTGACAAACACAAAGTTTAAGCGTAAGTAGAAAGGGCATTTACGAAAGTACACAAATGGTGAACTAAGCCACGAATCATACATTAAGTATTTCTAGATCCTTCAATGGTTCAGAATAATAAAACCTTAATTTGGTTTATATCAATGGATTTAGTTATTCCAATCAATATGTCTAAGTTAAGTATTGATGTGATTATTTTAACTGTGGAACTGCGAACTTCGCCTCAACCGTCTGCGAGTCTCTTGCGTGTGGGGTCTTTTTTTTTTTTTTGTCTTGGGTAAAGTGCTCGGCATTGAAGGTCTATTTTATCATGGATTTAGTGTACCTCCTACCAGTTATGCTGTCACGTGAGGTAGTGGTGTCTACAGCAAAGTATAGCTGAAAGGCGAGGGGTCTCGTGAATTCTGTCTCCGACTGTTCATTATTTCTAAAGTTTGAACATTGTTCTGTAGCATCTCCTTGGTGCTGTCGGTGGCACGGTAATATATACAGCTAAACCGATGGGTTTTTGCATTTTTTAACAGCCTGTGAGAGCTTAACTTTGGGATGAATGGTGCTGTTTAATTTGAGTGATGAACTTGTATGGCAAAGAGATCCAGGAAGTTGTAAGTGACCGACCTGGCTATGTTTGCCTGCTAAGGGGTGAGGGGTGGACGCTGGAATGCGAGGTGGAGGGGAGGCAATGCACAGCTGTGGACAGAGCGAGACGCTTTTGTGCAGGCAGACGAGTCTGAGTTGTGGAAGAAGTCGGGTTCTGTATGTGTGCATGATGCTAAATAAAAGTGTTGTTCTAATGAGAAGTTGTCACTCTCTTGCCGCCGCTTCATAGATGTTTCCGAACCCATGCAAATATTGTATGAACGACTTAAAGTCTTTAGCTGTATTGACGGCAGTCATCAGAACTGCAGGAGCAAGAATTGGACGTCTTGTCGACCATTGCAAGGAATCAGGTACCTTGCAGTCTTCAGTGAGTCCTAGAAGAGGATGCAGTCATAGCGTTATCGTTGCATCTGGCGACCCTGGCCAAAAAATTTCATCCTTGAAGACGGGTGATCAACAATCTGGAAGACAGTGAGGTGAGCCTTAGCACGTGGTTGAGCGAATTAACTTTGGTGATGGTTATCTGTATAATTTTTTCCTCTCGGCGGAGGGAGTGGCTTGGTTTGCTGACAGTGCACTTGACTGCATAGCTTGTAGATTTTTATTTCATGCCTGGCAGTAATTATGTAGATTTTTCCTTTTTTTTATTTCATAAGGGCCGTGACTGTGTCTTTTCACAGTTTCAAGCATGGAAATTTTTTTTATGTATACCGGAGTTCTTGTTCGTTTGTTGTTTACGGATTTCAATGGAGAGGGGGCATAAATTTTGATAGTGGTGTGTGCTTTTATTCAATTTAATTGTTTTTGATAATGTTCTGGTCGCAATTCTAGGAGTTTTTCTTGTTTTTCCTCCCGATTGTTATGTTTATAGTTGAAGTGGTTCTCTATCATTTCTAATGTCTTGTTTTGTTGATGTACGTGAAATAATTAAAGGTTGTACTTCAAATGAAAATATTCAGATGTGTTTGATAGTAGCGTTAGGTGCTCTCTTTTTTCTCTGCTCTCTGTCTTCGAGTTCTGTCTGGAGGTTTAGTATTCTTTATGTCAGCAGTTGAGGATTACTGGGTTGTGTAGAAATGGACAACGGAGGTTTTAGTGGGATTCAAGGGGAGTGTGGGGATAGGGAAGAGAGAGAAAGTAATCTTAGTGATTCCCAAGAAGCAGCTGTAAGTTCTACAATTAAAGATATTTTGGCAATTTTGCAGAGTTTGAACAGGAGATATGATGAGTATGAGGAGGGCCGGAGGGAGAAACTAGAATGCATGAATGAGATAAAAGAAGTTGTAAAGAGGACTGAGGAGGCGTCAGAAAGATTGGTGGAAATGGTTGATAGGAGTGTGAAAGAAATGAGGGAAGAGCGAAAGAGCAAGGAGGAATACCAGTTTGAAGATATGGAAAAATTTAGGGAATTAATGGATAAAAATCAGAAATACAGTAAGGAGAATCTAATGTCTTGTATGCGGGAGTCTGAAACAAGGTTAGATAACATGTTACACGAGACGAAAGAATCTTTAATTAATTTTAAAAATTATAGTTTGACTGTGAATACAGATGAGCAACAAAATCAAAAACAACATGGGTGGTTAGACACTAAAAAAATAATGATACTTAATATGGTTGGGAAAGAATTAAATGTGGATTACAGAGGGGAAGAGAGTGGGGGAGGGGACTTACTGCTAGATGTAAGAAAAAAGAAAGTGGCAGGGTGGGATATATCAGTAAGAACAGTTGTGGAATTAGCAAGGGTTGAAATGCAGACACTGTGGACTGAAGAGAGAAGGGTAGTGATAGTTGGGATAAAAAATGTACAAATTGATGTAGTTGACAGATCGGGTAGTTTTAATCAGCTGTTGCGTGAGGGGATGACTTCCAGTATACTGACAGACCGGGAGGCAGTGACTGAGAGATGGATGAGTAGCGGCAGCGACAAACAGAACAGTCCTGATGTGTCATTTGGAGGATTCGTTCTAAAGCCAATTTTAAGGGAAAAACAAGAAATAATTCTTGTGTTCCAGAGTATAGAGACAGGTGGTACGATATTTCTGGGGAGACAGAAATTTGGTTTAGATGGATTGCACAAGTGCATGCAAAGTGTTGCTTCCTGGAAAGTATCGGGTGTTAGGTGTGAAAAGCAGTCAAGTGAGCTGTTAAGTGGTGACAGGCTTATTCTATCCGATGAACTGGGAAATGCAGAAGCCTATACCATAGTTGTTATTCGTTACACTTTGTGCAATGGTCACTGCCTGTGATAGGAAAGTTAAAATGTGCAAGTGAATAGTGGCTTAAAAGCTAGCGAAGCTGCAAGCATAGTTCTTTTTCACAGGTCATGAATAACATGTGATTTAAAAAAATGTGACTACTCTTAAACAACCGGCTGAACTTCTGACGGAAGTAAACCAACAATTATTGTTTTGATTGACTGGGTTTACAGCAGCCACTGATACATACCTGATTTATATGTGTCCTTGTTATATTTTCAGTGTATGTGTTGTATTATTATTACAGTTACTGTTTGGCAACTTTGTGTTAGATTTTAGTTTTTGTGAAATTTTATTTTACGGTTGGACGCTAAGAAATCGCATTGTTTGCCGCAATTGTTATTGGCATTACAGTCGGTACAATGGACATGGTAATGAATCAGTAGTTGGAAATACAATTTTACAGTTGGTTTCTAAAGTATTAGCAAATGTTTATTTTTGGACATTATTTGCTGTTATCTTGCATTCCGTGACCAATTAATTTATCGGTAGGAAGTTAAAATGTGCAAGTGGTCAGTGTCTAACAAGCTTATAAAAACGATAAGTGCAGATTATTTTCACTAAGACTACATGGCTGAACATTCTTAACGAAGACTATGACCTATAGCTCTTGGTAGACATTGTTTACGGCAGCCATTGAAACATAGTTGATTTTCTATGTTATCGTGTTTATGTTCATATTATTTGTATGTCAATGTATTCTTAATATTATTATATTTATTTTGCTTTGTATTAATCTTAAGTTTATGCACAAATGTAAGTTTGATGGTTTGGAATGTGTGAAGAAGAAAAAGATCATTCTTTTTCTTCTGAAAAAGGACGGGGTGATAGTGTAAGTGACCGACCTGGCTATGTTTGCCTGCTAAGGGGTGAGGGGTGGACGCTGGAATGCGAGGTGGAGGGGAGGCAATGCACAGCTGTGGACAGAGCGAGACGCTTTTGTGCAGGCAGACGAGTCTGAGTTGTGGAAGAAGTCGGGTTCTGTATGTGTGCATGATGCTAAATAAAAGTGTTGTTCTAATGAGAAGTTGTCACTCTCTTGCCGCCGCTTCATAGATGTTTCCGAACCCATGCAAATATTGTATGAACGACTTAAAGTCTTTAGCTGTATTGACGGCAGTCATCAGAACTGCAGGAGCAAGAATTGGACGTCTTGTCGACCATTGCAAGGAATCAGGTACCTTGCAGTCTTCAGTGAGTCCTAGAAGAGGATGCAATCATAGCGTTACCGTTGCAAAGTGTAAATGTAATCCTAATTTTCAGTTTGAATGTTAGGCCTAAAACAGATTCTGGAGTATTCAAGGTGTGTTACTCAACGGCAGAAACAAAACTTTCAGCAACATAAACAAGTTAAGACATACATATGTAATTTAAGTAGGCGTTACTTAAAAACTTTATAACGTTTTCTGATCTGATCATAGTTTAAGGGTCTAATACGAGGTGTTTCAACATGAACTTGCGTATTGTGGGATCAGTTACGTTGGATCTGCTTTTTATCCAAAAAATATATCTGATTACAAATCATTAGTTTGGAGAATTCGTCCACGCTAGACTGGAAGACAACTACCAATGAGACCTTATTGCGAACAGGGAAATGAGTCGTAAATACAAAGAAAATATTTTCAGGAAAAATAAGATATACCCATAGCATTAAAATATTCCGTTTGGCTCGAAATTCTGGGGACTCTACCACCAAGTTCACTGAGACATCGTGAACTTTTCTGAAAATCAACATGGATTTAATTGGTTCGATTCCCGGTGGTGGAAATAATTTTCATCATTCGGGCCTTAGCAGGACAGGAAAGATGGCTGTACACGATTCCAAATCACCAGTGAGATCCTGCGTTAAATCCCAAATCTATTAGCAGTACGTATGGAGTAAGGACATACGACAAAATTCACAGTGATAAGTACTGCGGATAGGAACGTTTAAATCAGCCTGCCAGGAGTGTCTTTCGGAAGAGTAGTCCTAGGACTGGCGCTGGGTTTGATTCTCCGTTCCTTAATCTCTTGCACAAATATACAGTGCTCACACAAACGCATCATCATTGTCATACACAAATGGGAATGAATATACTGGAACTGGATATAACCCTATCCATTCTTTCATCTCATCCACAATACAAAAATACTATACCGAACACACCCAGCAACATCATGATGGTCATGTACATGGCAACACTTTCACATCGGTGAAGGCAATCGGTAACTAGACCGCTGGTATCATCCGGAACAATTATATACAGGTAAAAATTCCTCCATATTAACCGCTTGTTGCATAGGGCATTCATTTATTATTCCAAGGACTGAATAAAGAGTATTTAGTACCATAGCCCGCAAGTATGGCAATAAGCTACCGATTAAGTATGCACGGAGTTTGACTTTTGCTTCCTACAAATAATCTGAGAATGGTTGTTTGAGATGGATACAATTTTATGGGTATGTTACACATTCTAAATTCGGAGCTTCAACATCGTTTCCACTGACTAGCGATGAAAAATTATCAAACGTCTTCTGCAGCAGATTGGTACCATTTATAATAGCCTCGCTCGCGTGCCTGATGCTATTATCTGGGAGCAATCTTTAATAAGCAGTTACCGTACTGCCGGCGTTGTATGGGAATAAGTTACTGGACGCACATTATTATTTTTTTCCGATGAGCTGCAGTTTTGCTGGCGTGAAAATAAGATGTTAATTACTGTCCGATAACGACCCGATACGAGGCCTCATAACAACTTACTTCGCACGTACGTCCTATAGTCAAAGGTGCTATTTAAAAGTACTTCATATCTCCTCTGACGTTTGCACGTAACCTAGTCAGTCCTCCGGTATTTTATTCAATAAAGAAAGGCCATACTGCGTGTATCAGAGACTATAAATTACTTTTGAAGGCATTAGAACTTCCATTTTGTGCCCTTGAAGATCGCTGTACCATGATGATAATTTACCAGTAATTATGGATTAACTTTTAAAATAAGATAGTGCTGCCTGCATGGTTATTGTCGGTGTACCTTATTGTTGTTGTCTAGTTTTTCTCTCCCTTCTGGCTTTACACGTCGTCAACCTTGAGGTCATTAGAGGCGGGGGTGATTGGGGAAAAGGAACAGGAAGGAATTCGGCCATCACCTTTTAACGGAACCATCCCGCCATTAACCTGGTATGATTTCGGAAAACCATGGAGTTTGATGCCAAGTTCCCCTCCCCCCCTCCCCCCACGCGAATGCTAGGTACGAGAGTTACCGTTCGCCCACTCTGCTCGGTTTGTTACTAATAATGCCGAGACGAGTTATTATTTTTAATAGGGCCTTAGGATAAGTCGACAATGAGTACGGCAGAAAGGAAAATCCATTCTGCTCATTTTTTATTTTCAAAAGTTTTACTTTTTTATTTGAAGTTCATCTATGTTATTCAGAAGAACTGCATTGTGTTCTGGCACGTTGCTCCTTCTCACTTTCAGCAATGTGGAGTCATTCGTAACGAAAACATTCAGAATTCTGATTGTTTGTCGTTATATTAATATTTATCGTGTTAATGAACTTTTTGATTCGCACCAGTGAATATATGCTCCCAACACTTATTTCTGTTCTTAGCAGTCTTTTAGAATTACGTTTTGAAAAATACGGAATCTAATTTTAAAACTGAATATTTTAATCAACTTCTCTTTGTTAATTGACAATAAATTCACAAATTTGAAAATTTGTAGCATATCATTAATAAACATGCAGTTTTCCAGCCTTAGGAACAACTAATGCCAACCCATAACGAACAAGATAAGTCAGCTAATAATATCTTAACTTTAACTGTTTTCACTATGAAACTCAGAATCAGTCTTTATAAGTACAAGTTAAAATCATGGTTTACTGCTATTAATTTAATCTAAAACACCACACGTAAAACAAATACTTCTCCTTCTATTTGGAATCAAGTAAAGAAAACCAAAACGCAATCGAGTCACAATTTTCATGGCAATCTGATTGCTGGAAGTGGCATTATATTTAATGGCAACAGAATAAAAAGGCACACCTGGAAGGGGAGGAAATATGCAGTACGAGAGTAATAATAGGGAATGATTCAAGAAGAATACGGTGACGAATTAATGAATAATTTAAATTCTGACTCTATGGAAGTGAAACCATTGCCCCTGCATAGGAACAGATGCTACTGTCGATCGTTTTTCCCAAGCAGCATTTGGAATTGCGGCAGAAAGTCGACGCCAAGTATTGACTTTGCCATTTTGGCAACTACTAGACACTACTGCAGATGTCGACGACACAGGCCGCAGTCTTGGCATAGATACAGAGTTTGCTTCTCGAAGAATAAAGTAACTTCAAGACGTTTCTCGCGTAGGAAAAAAACAGTGACAAAGACTGTTGTGTGTCATCCGGTGTCTACTATGAAGCAGCGACTGATTCTTCAATCCACCGTAAAATGACGATGCGAAGAACAGTAGCTGTCACAGGCCCCATCTGTTACTGAATTTCTTTATCGATGGAAAGCTTAAGATGCACACAGATGCTCACCTGAGTTGTAGGTTACCAATGCAAAAATAAAAACTTCCGATGCGGATGATGATATCTAGTGTGATGGGGTAGTAATTAATGTACAGAAAGGTGAAGGAATGCGTTGATCGTAAAAAAAAGAATATTTTGCTGTAATACCTCATCTGGTTTATAAGGCTTGTAGGATATGATGCGACTCAGCTCATTCCGAATGGGCAGGAGTAGTAAAATCTTGAAAAATTAATCTGCTATTTGTCTTAACAACTCTGACAGTGATCATAAATCATGCATCTGCTGAGGTGAAATCCGCTTTACCCACGGACAGTGCACGCCTTCTGATTGTAGATAGGATGGGAGGCAAGCCCAATACGCCATAAAACAAGGATACTCAGTCCATGAAATGGAAAACACTAAAAGAAACCCCGGCTTCAATGTTCAACATTCCAACCAGCTGCTCATAATCTTGAAAAACATATTTCCAGATGAAGTTCTAATTAGTTTTTTCCCGCGTACCACTTCAACAAAGAGCTCACCCTCACGTAACCCCTATAGCTGAAATGATAAATAAATGCGTTCACAACAGTCGAATGCTTCACACAACCACAGCATTTTTTTTTTTTTTTTTTTTTAATTTATGCAACCTTAGGTTTTTGATATACCATAGTCAGCTTGATAACTTTACAGACATTTTGTTACAATAGATTTACAAATACGTTAATACATTAGATATATAAATTCTCTGATAATACTGTAGATTTTTTTGTTATTTGAAGCAAGTAGAGTTGTGATATTTGTTGGAAGTGGCTGTTGTGCTCGTCCGAGGGATTTGATAAATGTTTGCTGTTGCTGTCGATAGTTATGAGACATGAAGAATATATGGTTCAAGTAATGTGGTGTCTGCCCATCACATTGGCAAACTGGTGTGTTTTACGGCATAGATACGGAAGAAGTGTTTGCGGAAACCGTTTTGGTTAAATCTCATGCGGATGATAGTTGTAATATTGCTTCGTTGTGCGTTCCTATCTGTGAATAAGTACGTATATGTGCGCAGTCTATATCCACAGCAAACGGTAATATAATCCACACACACAAACACACAGTTTGTCTTAAAGGCCCGGTCAAACAGAAAGCGGGCGCCCGCGCAGACTCTGTAGCACACAGGGTTGTATTATCCTAGTCAAACAGGGCTCGGCCGGCCACAGAGCTCCCGGCGGACAGGGTGGAGCTGGCGTAAAATCTCATTCAATGCACACGGGAGTAAGTATTTTTTATACGACACGCCGCATTCTGAGTGTAAAAAGCTAAAACAAGGAAGGGTATTGGTGAAAGACTCAGACTAATAAGTATATATTTATTATTTATTTTACACAACCTCTACATTTTATATAATCTATAATGTACAGTGATATAATTGTATAATTATTATAAAGTTAATCGAATAATAAACTTAGGTGTGGAAGTAATTTAGAAAACCGTTTTTTACAGTATATGCAGCATCAGTTGATTTCACTCTAACGATTTGCAGTTGAAAAGGATTTTTTTTTTTTTTTTTTTGCTTACGACTTCACGCTTCGTCGACGTCAAGATCATTAGAGGCATGAAAAGACTGGGGGATAAGGAACTGGAAGTAATTCGGCCATGGCCTTTTGAAGGAAGCATTCCGGCATTCGCCTGGAGTGATTTGGGGAAACCATGTAAAACCGAAATGTGGATGCCCGGACTCGGATTCGCACCCGTGTCCTTCCGAATGCGAGGTTAGAGCGTTACGGTTCACCCACCACGCTCGGTGTTGAGAAAGCTATGGCAGGTTGATTTGTTATTACTGTTTCATCTTCTAGTCAAGTGTCAGTAAACTGTTTTGTGTAACTTCTTCTAACTCTAATCCAAAAATATGCATCAATTCTGAGATAAACTGTCATTTCTGCTACACTTAAATTGCTAACACTTCCTTCGTACCTTTGGGCCTTTTCATGTTAGTTGTCAGCTTTGATATTTCTGATTGTATCAGATTGTATACATCTTCAAATGTTGAGACATTCTAAATTTAGGATCAAAATGATCTTCTAAAGAATTTAACTAAGGATAGAGTCTGTGAAATTCCCCTAACTCTTATCTCTTTCCATTAATTTCGTGGATCAATTTTTTTTCCCCGCCTTGAGCTACTCAAAGCGAGCAGCAGAAATAATTTTTCTTCATCGGAGGAACTGGTGAATTTGTTAATCAGAAGGGGAGCGGCAAAAAATGAATAACGCCCTTTTTCGTCCACAATTGCATCAACAATGGTCACCCTTTTGGTTGTCCGCGCTCTGTTTGACCTCTACAGCTTCGGCTGACTGCTATCATTCCGTCATGTTCTGTCTATGCGGACAGTCCGTTTTCTGTTTGACTGAGCCTTAAAATATATTTAGGTGATAGTAATATTTGCGTGATTTTCTTTAAAACTATCGTAGTGATTACCTTAGTCAAGATATTAGCGGGCGTACCCCTTGAAGCAACCTCACGTACCCCTGAGGGTACGCTTACCACTTATTTGGAACCACTGGTGTATTGGGAAAAATAAACGAGTGGATGATTGCTTGTACGTGTATTGGGGTTAGTCTGAATGAAGAAACTGTGAGATTCGTCAGAAATGCACCTGCCCGGTCCTTGAGGCGAAAAAAATGATGACCATCAGAATTTGGTCTGCACAGCAGGAGAGGTGGTGGTACACGATTCTTAACCACCAGAATGTGTATAAATCTTTCCATAGAGCGTATCGAGTGATGACATACGACATTGTTGATGGTGTTTAGTTAGTAGGCTAAGGAAGGAATACTCGACGATCCCTAGGGCATCTTTTGGAAGGCCTGATGGACGTACACTGTACATCACACACAACACTCACACTCAGATTTATAGTCCACCACACAGACACTAAAACCTACGAAAACTTTCACACTACAGAAAGCAACGGGAACCAGAACTGTTACATCTCCCCTGGATGTTGACGTAGGAAAGTAACCACCTATGACCAGATACCAGGTGTGACACATACTTTATCATAGACAATTCATATTAGTTCACATTTGAGAAAGTGCAAGATGCCATCTAGCGCCGTAGTAAAGTTAAAGGCTCGTGTGATGGTAATTACCTGATGATAAGATTACTGGTTGCGCAGTCCGCCCCTATCGTAGCCGCCCTTATCAAACCCGGTATTCCTACCGGCTGTAGGGGACCCACAGTTTAACGTGATACCCAAGCCACCGAATATTTCTGGTGTGCTTACATAACATAGCAAGCTGTGTCAGAGGTGAATGGAAAATAAAAACATCACCAAAATTACCTTTTGATTTCAGGTATAAGTTAGAGTTTTTATTTGTAGCTAATGAGTTATCGATGGCGTATTGAGAACCATACCTTAAACAACAAAGGAATTGAAAATGAAATTGCCCGTAACTCGTAAGTGACTGTGTTTGATAATCACCACAGGACGTAGGTTCCATTGAAACTCGTAATAATATAATATAGTGACATTTGACCGTCTGAGAGTTGGAGTTAGATTAGCTAAAGCCACAAATCACTCCAGTCAATCGCCGGGATGCTTCCTTCATAAGGCCATGGCCGAATTCCTTCCCATTCCCTGCCCCCCATCCTTTCCCGACTCTAAAGACCTCGCTGTTAGAGAGACGTTACGCAGATTAAAAAAAAAAAAAAAGCTACAGCCAGCTATGGCTTCTGTGAGAATCACGTAAAATAAAATGTCTCCGGCTCTAGCCACTTCAGGAAATATTGTATAGAACCTCAAACACCAGGCTTCGAAGCTATTGAATGTTCTTCAACTCATGAGGGTTAGTGAAGACGTTGAGGTGATGTCACGTTCAGCCTCCGAATATCGTATACTGGGATTCACTGAAGTACAGCTTGTGACATTAAATGCTATCAGCTAACAAGCTGTTAAAATTCAATGTTAAAGTATCGATAATCGATACCAATCGAAAGGTACATCGTTGTACTAAACTCTCTGTAAGAGGCTAACAGTTGCTGTATGGAAGTCGCAGTTGTGTGTTGCGCTGGGACTACAATGTGGGATAAGTGTGGTGTAGTTAAATTCTACTGGGTCGAATTTGATACGTAATTCGTGCTGCCGCGCTGGGACAGAAATTTTGGCCTCCGTTCCCGAAACTTTCAGACAGGCCAAGTAACAAAACTACATAAACACACCATTGGAGAGTGTGTAATAAGTATTAGATGAATAGTGATTGTTGTGTGGTCATTAACCATGTTAATGACTGAATAAACGTCTAGTGATTGAACTTTCACTCAGAAGGACCTGCAGTCTCGGATTCATATTATTTCATATATTTTTTGGTTGGTGGTCGGCGTATGTGTGCTCATTTAAAAACTGTTTGGATAAAAGCGTACTTCAGAATGAATTGACTGTGTATGTGTTTTGTGTTACGGTACCTCGTAAAGTAGTAAATGTTTAAAATATACTCAGATTAAAAATTACTTGCAAGTATGTCTACCATCCGATCATGGCGATCGCATGTGCAAATAAGAATATACGAAGTTTGAAACCTTTCCTTAGGTGGGTCAGAATATAAGTGTAGTGACTATCAATATATCATTATTTTTATCACCAGTATAGCCACTTGTTTTACAAGCTCCATATTCAGATACTTCACTTGCAGCACTAAAAGGTCAGCTCCACGCTTCGGCCTACCTTAACTCAGGATTTATCTCTATTGAGTTCATTGAACAGCAGGCTGAATGGGCTTTGGGAATAGTTCCCGACTTTCAGATTCAAAGAAGATACATTGAATTTTAATGGAATCGAACCACGGTCGTTCAGGCAGTAGTTAGGCACGCTACAGGGCTACAGGGCTACAGGGTCCTCCGTGAAGGCAGTTAACTTTAAGCTACCGATCGTGGTGGTGAGTGGTAAAGCTCTGGCCTACCAATCGGGAGGATGCGGATTCGAATCCTCATCCGACCATCCAGATTTGGGTTTTTTATGGATTACCCAAATCGCTACAGGCGACTGGCGCGTTGGTTCCTTCAATGGGCAATGGCCGGTTCCTTGCTCCAAGTCCTTTCCCGCCTCTACTGACCTCGACGTCGCCTAGGCTTAAGGCCAGAAGCAAAAAATTGTCTTTAAGCTAATGCTGTATGACACTAGTGGAATGTTGCTGGAGACAGAATGCTAACTGTCATCGATCGAACAGTGACTAAAGATTTGGTTCTGTGTGTCAGAACAGTAATAATTGTAAGTCATAATAGTAAAGGCAATGACGTTTATCGCTACCAGAACCCAGGACACAACACATACAACAGGATTATTCCAATTTTTCTTCTTCATATGATTCCCTGCCCGATTCCGGGTGTAGTCGGTTCCCATGGGAACTCTCTTGGGATGATAAACTGAAGCAGTCCCCAGTGTGTTTATATATTATAATAGGTGCGGTTTACTATGATAGCGTGTGTGTTCAGCAGAGAGTGTTGTTAGTTTTGAATGAAATGAGATATGAAGTAGGGAGAGAGGGACGCTGGTCCGATCAGGTCTACTCTTCCGAAAGACACCTAGGGTCGCCATGCTTAACACCCACATCCGAGAACGGATCACTGTTAACAGTGCCGTATGCACTCACTACATACGCAGCACCAGGAAATGAACCAACCAACTCCGTATCAGCACCGGACACAATCATGATGCTCCAACCGAGTGAACAAGGCGGGCATTACTCTGATAACACATTGAAATTATTAGGTATTTGTAATGATAAAGCGATTTAATAACATAATTGTTTGAACCTCAACATGTGTTTCATTGCGTTGACGTAGCTATGAATGGAATCCGTTTTGTTAATCTAGTAAAATCTTGTCACCCCTGACTGGAAATATATTTTCAATAAGGTAAGCGTACCTGTTGTCGACACACCTATAGTCGACATGAAATTGTATCAAGTTCAAATTTAAGGTAATACGATGATCCAGAAAACCAGCAACCTTGTCACAGGTCAACATATTTGGTAATGGTTTCGTGTATCAATGGTTGCAGAGCGTGTGGTTCCCACAATCGGAAGCGTTACAATTACTTTAATTTTTACCAAACCTGATTATGGAAATGCGATAGTGATGAAATAAATAAGCGATCGATTTCGTAGTTTAAACGATAATGATATTTAAATTATGGATATCCTTCATGGCAAATATTGGGGTACCTAAATTCTTATGTGTTCCTTCCAAAGACAGGAGTTTCGAATTTAGGTTTATCGATAAAAGTAAGCTTCAAATATAAACTGAAGGACTCTCGCGTACCTTTTACAATAATTAATGTTTTATAAGCTACGACACGGTGCTGGGATTCTAAAATCTTCACGGTATATACGATGTAATATTTAGTGGCGTGTAAATATCATATTTACAATTGTTCCAGGCCTATTGTATTTCCGAAGTGATTTTTGTTTATATTTATCGTGTTTTATGCTTCTTAATAGCTTCGTGATTTCGCTGCGAAGTGGAGCTATTTATTTTATTTTCTGAATGTAAACTAAGTAAATAAACTGATAGTTTTTTATATTCAACACAGTTTAACTTAGTTTTAATAACTCCAAATACATCGCTTCAATTACATAATCGGACTTCTTAATATGTAGGTTCTTGTCAGCGCCAACAACCTAGGCAATCTCCTAGTTATATCTATCTGTATATCTTGTTACTATAGAAACCGTTTAAAAGAGTAATACTAACAGGCCATGGAACTCTAACATTAGAAAGATATAAAATGACATTAAAATATGTATTCTGGGATAACCTGCCTGTTATCCTACAGCCCCCTCCAACAACTTTACTGTTGGATATCCGGCAACATTATTTAAGTGACAGGTTTGCGTTCCTGGACCAGTACAATCAACCCTCGCTAATACGACCAGAACGCCGTTGTTTCTTGCTAATCTAGCAGCTTTGTCAAATTCTGGTTTCAGATTCTGGCAATGTCGGCACCATGGTGTGTAGAACATCACCATCATAGCGTCATTTTCTTTTCTTTTATAGTTAAAGTCTTTATCCGTCAGTTCTGGAAAAATAACCTGTATACCCTACAAACTATATATTTTCTAAACAGAGCAGTCCCCAATAGCCAATAACTTTTTATGGAATGGTATGCTGTGAAAACAGCCGAAGACTGCACATCTGACCAAGATCATCAATATTGGTAAGTGACAGCTTCCGCTTAGTGATTATAAACTTTTACTATCATTCCGATTGAAGACTTTCGGGCAGCAACATCAATCAGTACTATCTACAAGCGTTTTGTGTCGCTGAATAACAATAAAATGCCAGCTATAACTTAACAATAATAGTAAATGCCAATATGATAGAGTATATATGTTCACCCCTGTGCTCTGCACTGGTGTTAAATCTTTTCATTCACTTCAAACTAATTCATCAGTTTCTGAGTTATAGGTTCAATACAACGTACTTGCCCTTCTTATACAAATACATATAAAAGAAACAAACTTCTCCCGTTATTTGAACTCAGCCGTTAGCTATGTGTTTAAAAAGGCATTACAGCCATGACATTGTACCTTCTTGTAGTCTTACCCCTCCTGGGTATGCAATTGTATAGGAGTTATTGTTGTCCCTACCAACAATTACCTGATATGACCCTTTCAACGGCATTACGTCAGGGATGGTAGAATGAAGTTTTAATTGATTCGATATCCTGATTGAATTTGTACGCAGAATGAGGCGGTAAGCATAGCTTACCCCTCTACAAAAAGGAAACCCTTTTTTCTATATTTCCTATTCACAACACTTGGTTTGAATTCCTCAAAAGTTTTACAAATTTGGACCTGTAGTTCTCCCCAAATCCGAGCACTACACTTTAAATGCTGATACCCACAGTTTACCTTTTCATGGTAATCATAAGCATTGAAACTTCTAAAGCTTTGAAACCCCTTTATAAAGCTGACCGGGTTTACACCCCCTTCATCTGTGAAGTGTTCCACCTCAATCTTTTCAGGTATGCTTGGTGATATCTGATTGGGTAGGCCATGTGAATTGTGAATGAGGGAGGTTCTACACTTTCTGCTTACATCCTGAAAATTCATCTCGACTATCTCTACTTTTTTACTTAATCCCAGCAATTGGACATCCATATTCTTATACTCTACTTCAACTTCCTCTTCAACTCCTCTAATTACTAGACTCTTATCAATACCAGTATCTACAATGGGTTTCTTCTTACACATCTCAGTTTACTCTTTCAACATTTTATAATGCATATCAGTCCCTTCAAAACACTCACTTAAATTATCAAAAGTTTTTTTTTATAGCTGTCTCCAATTTGGATAGACGATCATCTAAAGACTTATAAGAGCTTTTTATTTCCTCACTTAATTGTGTTTGTGTAGTATTAAGTTTTGTAGTAAGTGGTGCTGTTAGTTGTGACCCAAATCGAAATAGTATTTTTTCTAATGCACCTACAGTGACTATTTCATCTTACTTATTTACAGAACCCGAAGGACCACAAATAACCATTGCACCTAGCATCTGATTAGCCATTCTGTAGAGAGCTAAGCAATACCCAGCGTCCCACAACTAGTATTAATAAAAAATGACGTGATATAATAAATTATTTGAATAAATAACGAAAATTCGAAAAGATAGGTTACGTTTAACTCCCAAAAACGTATAACCAATCCTACACGCACACAGTTTCTGCCATAGACATCGTTCTTGTCACATCCAACAAGTTTTAGTTTTCAAGAGCTTTAACAAAGATAATAGAGTCTAGAAAATAGTCACTTAGCTTTCTTGTATTTTGTAGCTGGCGGTTCAACTTTCACTTCACTCAGCTGTTTTTGTTGCATCCGCGGCGATTGTTGTCAATTTAGGACTGGTTCAAGTTCGGCCGCTAGTCGCGCTATGTGCTTCCAAAGATTCTCCTCTCTTCTTTTCTTGAACTTTGGTTTTCTGCGTTAACGTAGTAATTCCTTTATTCTGCAGCACTTAAGGTCACTGCACGATCGCCATATTGTATTTCCGAAGTGATTTTTGTTTATATTTATCGTGTTTTATGCTTCTTAATAGCTTCGTGATTTCGCTGCGAAGTGGAGCTATTTATTTTATTTTCTGAATGTAAACTAAGTAAATAAACTGATAGTTTTTTATATTCAGCACAGTTTAACTTAGTATTAATAACTCCAAATACATCGCCTCAATTACATAATCGGACTTCTTAATATGCAGGTTCTTGTCAGCGCTAACAACCTAGGCAATTTCCTGTATATCTTGTTACTATAGAAACCGTTTAAAAGAGTAATACTAACAGGCCATGGAACTCTAACATTGCCGGCCTCGGTAGCGTGGGGGCTAGAGTGCTAGCTCTGCGTGCCGAAGGCCGCCGGTTCGAATCCGGCCGCGGGCATGGATGTTAAGTGTTGTATGTCTGTGTGAATGTCCTGTCCGTCCTGTGGCGTCAATACACTGAAAGCAATTAAATCACCTTGAGCGGGCTGTATGGCCTCCGTTGCCAAATGCCATTTAAAAAAAAAAAAAAAAACTCTAACATTACAAGGATATAAAACAACATTAAAATATGTATTCTGGAATAGCCTGCCTGTTATCCTACAGGCCCTTCCATGAAAATCAACATGCCCTCTCCAGGTCCCTTGGTAAACTATAGATCTTTACTGATCATGGCGGTATTTTAGGATTATTTAAAGGCTGTCGAAAACAGGTACATAATGTGTCGACTTTAGGGTCAAATGCGGACATTTACTTTTGATGGGGAGAAAATTAGTTAGCCTTACGCGTTACGAGTTGCAAGTTACGCATGCCCATACCCCTCAACGTTCTGCGCATTCGTAGAACGTTGATTATCACGTGAAGACGTCAGACATGATATTTACATCCAGAGGGTCGCCGTTATTAAGCAGTGAGACGTGCTTCAGTATTTTTAATAGGATTTATTTTGTTTATTAGTTGTTTTGTTTATTTTTATTCATTCAGTGTTGATGATTTCAACATATTGTCTGATCGCTGTTGCGATGAAAGCTTTCATTTTCATGCAAAAATATCAGAATTCGTCTTTAAAGCAGAGGGAATGTGTTATTTAAGATTTTAAAAATAATTTAAGTCAAGAACCCGTCATTTATGTCGCGCTTAGAAGCTAGTTACTAACGAAAACTAACTGTAAGAACGGTTTTCACATAATTTTGTCCAAGATGTTCTTAAGTAGTTTATATCGCGATACGCGTCGTTATTAACACGATGTTCATGAAAGCAGCGTATTAATTAACAATAGTCACTAAATACCTCGTTATTTATGCAGTAACAATAATATTCTACTCCAGGCTCCATTTTAGCATAATCACAATCTCCGCTAATATTGCCGCTACAAAATCAAACAATGCAAACACACCTAAACACATGGAATCAATCGCAAACTACATATCGTTAAATAACATTTTCTACAATAGCATTCTTAGTCCGCATAACATAAATTATAACAATTTAATTTCATCATATACCTTAAGAATGCACTGCAACTGGACTAAACTAGCGCAATGATACATTCACAGTACCACTGCAAACATGACCCATATTCTCCGCAATAAAATCTCTGAATACAAAATAAAGACTAAGGCTAGATGCAGCATCCTATAATCTTGGGAAGGATAATTTAATTTTTTTTAAATTTTCATTTGTTTACTAGAATAATTTGGATATATTTCCTATTTATTGTACACATGCAATATAGTATCATCGTTCGTCATCTCAACCGTGAAAGGAACATAAAAAAATGCACAGAAAAATTTCACTGATACACACACCAGCTTTTTTTTAATACATATGTTTTTACAAACAGTTTACCAGCAACTTTTGTATATAATGGAATAGAGATATTCAGTATGTAGAAAATGACTTTGGAATTCGTAGTTATTACATAGTATGATCAAGGTCTTAGAAAAAATTATTAACGTCAATAATTGATGCTTTTGCCTTGCAATGAAAAAACCTGTTCTCTTAGAATATTCCGCAACCATAGGATGGATGTCGTAAAGTCTGGCGAAGGCTGTGTTCCTGCATATCTGGAGCTTAATATTCTTGGGATGTTGTTGTGTACGTTAAAACAAAAATATGTGCGTATTTATGGGATATAGACGATTTGTTACCTAGAGGTTACAATTTTTCACTGATAGTCATCTTCCGGTAATGTTTCCACTAACTCTAAAATGGATTACGTTCTGGCTATGATATTCTCAGACCAAACCAATTTTAGCTGTGGTACTATTTCTAAGACTGCAGTTCCATCTAAATACACATTTTAAAATTCATGGAAATATGTTGTGCAAAGAGAAATTTTGCAACCAGATTTACATCTCCCTTGTCAATTACCACACATAACACATGCTAAGACGAAATGGCTGGTTGCGGGTGTCCATATTCTGTACATTACCTATAAACACCTTGGAACATGAGCCCCATGTGGTAGCCCAGTGGTTGTTTGAATCGTCACCCCTTATGAAGCCCGGAGTTGTGTTTCTACCTTTTCCTTACACAAAACAGAGCTGATAAGTTATCTTATACCACGTTGCTCTATTTTATTGTCATGTAATATTTTTCAGTTTACAGTTCCGAGTTTAAATTATTGGAGTCATTATTTTTTTAAGGTCATTAGAGGCGGGATGGGACTGGGGACAAGGAACGGGAAGGAATTCGGCCATGGCCTTTTTGAAGGAAGCATCCCGGCATTCGCCTGGAGTGGTTTGGGGAAACCATGGAAAACCCGAATCTGGATGCCCGGATGGGAATTCGAAGCCGCGTCCTCCCGAATGCGAGGCCAGAACGTTAACCGTTCACCCACCACGCTCGGTGGTTTCATTCTTCCTGCTGTATGACACATAACGTGGAATAACTTTTTAGTGTTGTTATTATTTGCCTAAATTTGGCAATGAAATATATCTGCCATTATATTCGCAACTGAGCCATTATTCACAAATTTTTGATGATCATCATGGTTTGTCATAGTTGAAGTAAGTTTTTGGTTTCCTTTGCATTACTGCTGAGTTTGAAAAACCGCAAATTGCGAAGCAACATCCCTGCCTGGCTCTATATTTCGTTGGTCTACACCAACAGCAGAAGCTAAAAGAGAACTACAAACTCCATCACTTTAATTAAAATTGCATGAGTGTTAACGTTTCAGAAATGTCAACATGTTTCAATCGTACAAGTACTAACGCATTCCTTAAGGACGTACAAGGTTCATAGCATATGTTTTACCTTTTAGAAAAAATGAAACAGAACAGTTACTAACGGTAATGTACTGTTCTGAATCTACCGGATTTGTATATGCATGCAATGAAGAAGTAATGAGACCAGCAACAATTGAAAGTATTACAAACTTCATAAATAGATTATGAATAACGGAATGAGAAACTCCAATTTATAATTAAATCTAGCTGTATACTGGTATTTTTGCTATATAAATGAAGCTACGAAGCGGTAAACAAAATCAGGAAAGTAAGAATTCGTAGCATTCCTCTCATAACCATCAGAGCTTCAAGTTTCAGCAGATTATTTTCAGAAGCGTATGATAACTTCTTTCTGTTGTCCATTTTAGATGCATTATACGGCAATTTGTCTAATATGCTGTTTCTTCATGAAGACGCGGAAATAAAAACTCCGTCATCAAGGAGAGCCAAACACTAAGAGCCATACACTACCAAAAATATATTGCTGGTGTGTAAGCTTGGGAAGATTCCTGTTAAACACGTGACAGACATTGGAACATCCTTTAGACACAGTGATATACCAGATGGCTGTGCTCGATTATCTTCAGCGCTACACTATATTGCGCCCCTACGAAATGGGCAGACGCCAAAATTGCCATAAGAAGTTCCTTTCACCTTATTTATTGCTTGATAGTGCACTGATTTCGCAAACTACGATTCTTGTAAAATTTATATTTTGTCATCCAGTCATAAGAAAAATTATATTTTTTTGGAGTTCACGAAATTTCTAGGTTTGAGTCTGTCCTGATTGATGTATGCAGTAGATCGTTAAAATTAGAATAAGATCCGACTGGAAAATCGTGTACGTTATGTTCTATGCTAGGGATGACAATCGCTGGAACAAAACAAAAGGTATAAGCTCACTAAAACATTATTCCACGTAGTTTAAATCCAAAAGACCCGCATATAATAGCCAATTTCGTCAACAGAGAATTCAGAGCAGCTTATCAGGTGCCTCGATACTTGAACTAGAGCTATACCTCTTATTGTCTGCTCTCCACTGAGGGATCGTGCGTATGAGAAGACATCGATGTCGGAAAACAGAAGGTCATGCTTCCTCCTCCCTTGAGGCGGCCGTGGTGGTGCCACTCCTGCTAACGAGTGGCACACTCTTTTCTTACTGATGTGCGTTCTACTGGCGCTATCGTAGAGTTGCGCTAGCTGTATGAAATGTCGCAGGATATGTCACATATAACCTTCATTTTCATTACTTTAAAAACCCCATGAACTGTATGCAGATATCGCTAACAACCATCTGCAGTACCATCTGTGAGCATACTCGAACCATACGAAATTCTTGTATGAAAACAAATTATTTTTTCTAGATCTTTACGGTTTTAATAAGACTAAATCGTGAGGAACTCTGTTGCTCTCATGATAGTTGTTAATGAAGGAACACTTGCTGATTATAATTTTTTCAATTTACAGATAGCATTCGATGCTGCTCCATACACCCACCTCATGACGAAGATTTTTGAACAGATATTAATTTCATAACTGGACTATTATCTTAGTGATAGAAGCATTTTTTAATCAGGAGTGTTTTTTTTTTTACATTTTATTTTCCCTTGTTGAAGGTCAGCGGCCACTATGGAGTTAGCTTTTTTCAGCAAATAGCTGGGGGGTAAGCGAAGACGTTAGCAGCAGTTTAATTATTGTTCGCTGATGGTAGTGTGATATACATATCAGTAAAACGTAATGCAGATTGCTTAAAGATCCGAAGCGACTATTTTTGTACAGTGTGATTAATGGTAACTTATATTAAATAGAAAAAAAGTGATAGGTGATGTGGATACCGCACAGAAAAACTGCTTGTGTCAATTCCCTGAACTATGCCAGAGTGACAACATTAGGCAACATTATGTGGAATCAGTACATAGTTTGGCTCATGCAGGAAATCTAACTATATATTTTATTATTATTAATTGAATTGCGGTCGATCATACGCTCCAGAGGCAATTCCCTTTTCACGTTAGTACCCTCTTTATATTTTATATAATTTGAGTGTTAAATTCCTCCCCATCTACTTTTTCGATTTAAGAATTTTAATTTTAAATTCCTTAAGTGCTTTTGGTAAATTATTTATCACCTCACTCGGTAATTTGTTCCAATCCCTGACACCCTTAACCACAAAAGAACTTTTCCCACTCCCTTATGCCTGAAATCGAGTGCCATCTAGTGCTCATGGTCATCTTTTCCCTTCCATGCACTGTTCTTCAACCAATATTCTTCAAAGTCCCCATCATTAACATTTAGCGAAGATTTGAGCTTACGGATCAGATTTATGAATGGATACGTGATTTTCTAACTGATCGGTCACAGTTTGTCGTTGTTGACGGGGGAACCTCTCCTAAGCTAGATGTTACTTCGGGCGTTCCTCAAGGAAGTGTAATAGGACCACTTCTTTTCTTAATTTTTATAAACGATCTAGGTGACAACGTCAAATGCTGGTTGCGATTTTGTTTGACGACGATGCAGTTATCTACAGGGAAATAAGGTACTCTGACGATTACTTAGAAATTCAGCGCAATTTGGATGCTATTTCCTAATGGTGCCGTAAATGGCAGCTTACACTTAATTGCAAAAAGTGCAAGGCAGTGCGAATAAGTAACAAAAAGAATAAGTTTTCTCACGAGTACAAAGTAAACAATTCAGTTGTTGAGATGGTTGATTCCCTGAAGTACCTGGGGGTGACAGTACAAAGCAACATGAAATGGGACTTGCACATAGCTTCCGTCGTAGGCAAAGCTAATTCTAAGTTACGATTCATAGTTCATATTCTGAGGAATTGTAATGCTCTTAGAAAGGAAACAGCGTATAAAACACTAGTGCGTCCGCATCTGGATTACTGTTGTGGAGTTGGGATCCGTATCGCAAGGGCCTGATTGACTCAATGGAGAGGGTACAGAGGAGAGCCGCTCGAGAGCTTTACCGGACATCATTCCAGCTTAATGCTGCAAGGGTTCCTTCAGAAAACCATAGTCCTATCTTATTCTCGTTCTATGTCCGCAATCTTCTCCCGGTTTTAATGAACACGACATAAGCAACCCGAAACCCAGATATCGCTGATCCCCCTGCCTTATATTCACCAGGTATGACACATATTGTTGACCACGTAGCTCAGGCGGTAGAGTGTCTGGCTGCGGACTGTACGACTGGGGTTCGATCCCCAACATAGCCGAAGAATTTTCCTAGAAGCTGAACGTCCAGAATGGCCCCCCAGGCTCACACAGCCTGCTATTCAATGAGTACCGTGGAGGAAATTCCGCGGGAAGGTATATAACCGCCGGAGCGTGGCACTGATCCCTTCACATCCATTCCTGTGCTACCGGTTGTAATGGTAATGCGGAGTTCTACCTCCGTAAATCCTCTGGGAAGCGGCAGGAACTGTAAGTACCGCGTGACTTTTATGACACCAATTGAATATGTATACGAAATCGACACTAAGAAAATAGCAACAAATGAATTACGGCGTTACATAGGTAACGAATTTCTCAGGAAACCACTTTGATTTGTTACCAGGACTTACATTGGTTTTTACTGACACTCGTGTAGGCTTCAGATAATTTTGTGTTTTCTATTGTAAACTTATTTTACTCTTTGGGAATGTAATCAATTGTCTATACTAATATCAGCAAAATGCGACTAGGTATTTTAGATGAGATCGCTGTAATGACGCCATGAAACTTACATCGTATGCGAGTTCAAATCCTGCCATACGTGAAACTTCCACAATAATTTCTGTTATATCCGCAGTTTATTTAAGTCTTCCGGGTATACGATGCTTTGGTACCATTTTTCTAGGGAGTTGATGATTACGTCTTACAACTTTCTGAGGGCCAAAAGAACAACCAGCTAAGAAATATACGCTTAAAAAAATGGAGTAATATACATCAGACGAGAGCCTACATGGTTTTAAAACAGTTTATATTACCTTCAAGACCCCATTAATAGCCTTAAGGACATTTCTAAGCCAAAACCATGCGTTTATTAACAAACTACTACTTGTTTTAAAGCACTAGATTTTAAACTTTCCTGCTTTGAATCTGTGATATCCTATTCTAGCAAATCAAAATTCATCAGTTAACATTTACATGGTAATTACATAATTATCAATATCTGAAAGCAAATCTTCAACTAAAAATCACTGAAGTAATTCGGTGTTTTCCCAACATTAGAGGTCGGCTGCCTTTGATGAGTTTCACTGATCATTGGCACGGTCAAATTTGGAGCTTTTGTTTTACGTCCACATGTTATAGCTCACGCCAGGCATCTTATTTCAACGGCCAGGTCGTGCTGCATATTAACGGAGGAGTAAACTGAAACCATTTGTCTGCAAAATATGTTTCTATGTTCTGTGTGTGATAAGTGTATTTTTTGTTAATAAAATGTATAGTTTATGTGGTGGATATTGGTGACCGTCCCGGCATTCGCCTTGATAGCTGCGGAAAACCGCCTAAAAACCATAGACAGGACGGCCGGTACACTCCATCCCCATATCCAGGGTGCGGCTCCACAGCGCACTGAGCAAAACTGAACCTCTGATTATACATATATGTAGACAGGTCACTTGATAGATGCGTTATCATTGAAATATGGAGAGAATGCGATACTGTTTTATGCATTTATTTGGACATTTCACGGTCATTAGTGGCATCAATCCTGCTACCATTGCTCTTAATCTATATACTCGTATATAAAGATGAATGTATGTATGTATGTTTGTTTGTTCTTCATACAAATCCACAGTTTTCATCCGATCTCGATGAAACTTTGCACACTAATCCTTTGAAACAAGGAGAAAAATACTGGCTACATTTGGTTGAAAAATTATCTATATAAATAATACATGTTGTCTCATAATATCGAAATACTACTGAATGGCTATAGACAGACGCGTTGGATATGGAGGTCTCTCTACTGTTTTTCCGTGTAGCGGTCATGTAGCTCAGTGGCTCAGTTCGGTGCTAGCAGCCGGCGGGTACGGACGTATAAACGGACAACTGCCGCGAAGCTCCGAGTTTACAATGTTAAAGTGTTTAAGTGTTCCAAGTAATATTCAAGAGAGTAAAGTGATATTGTAAGAAGCTGAAGATTTACAGTCATCAGGCCGGTCATCGGCCAAAGAAACAGAAGAGGTAAGCAATGGCGCATGCGACGTTAACGAGAAAGAATACAGTGAAATTTGCGTTTGACCGAGTGTATGTTAGACCAACGGCCTTTGAGATTCACGAGTGGCTATACGACACGGTCAAACTGAATGACGAAGAAATCGTAGGCATTCAGTTAGATTCTTTTCAGAATAGTGTTTTTGTGAAAATGACAAACGAAAAATTTTGTGAGAAAATAATTGAGTTGTACTCCGGAAACTTGAAATTCAATCACTCAGACGGAAACGTTAGCAGTGTTAAAGTATCCAATGCAGGAATGGGAATTAGACATGTGAGAATATTGAATCTTCCCTTTGAAGTAACAAGTGAAACAATACTACACGCAGTTAAACCATTCGGAACAATAATAGAGATAATGGAAGATAAGTGGAGTGGGAACATCAGATACAAAAAGTCAAACGGAGTGAGAATAGTAAAAATGGAAGTATCTAGGCATATCCCATCTTATATCAATGTGTGTGGTTTCCGTGCTTTAGTAATGTATGATGGCCAGCCAAGAACTTGCGCTGTATGCAATTCTGTGGATCACGTAAGAGCAAACTGTCCAAGAATACAAACATCAACATTGCCTTTAACATATGTGAAGCGGACAGCTGTTCAGGAAACCAACAACGAAAGCCATCGACCTGAATACGCACAGCAATTTCCTCCACTACAGGAAGACGACAGTAAAGAGGAAACAACAGAAAAACCGTCAACAACACTGCCAAACACATATGTGAACCGGACAGCTGTTCAGGAAAACAACGGAAACCATTCACCCGTACACGCACAGCAATTCCCTCCACTGCAGGAAGCTGACGGTAAAACGAAAACGATAGAAATAACACCTCAGGAAAAAGACATAGCAGGAAAAACCGTTGAAACGAACCAAACAGAAGAAGATAAACTCCCAACTAAGGAGACGGAGAACCCAAACTGTAAAGATCAGGGAAATCCAATAACAACGGAAACAATAAAACGGAAAGACTTAGGAGGAATACTTAAATATCCCAATGAAATCGAGGAAGCAATGGAATCAGAAAACGAAAGAAGCGATCTCACGAAGACGAATGATACTCAGTCGACGGCTGATGAATTGGAGTGGACACCACTCGATAAGGCCGGAAGAAAGATACGCGCAAAGAGGAGACCCGAGACATACACTATACAGACAAGGATAAAGTCAAAAGAAGTGGAAAGTAATGAAAACACCAGAGCAAAAGGGAAGAAAATAAGAACACAAGCATACGAAAAAATCCAACCAATGTCAATAGAAGAACTACCCTCTGATACCAGTATGCTATTAGAAGGAGATAGAGAAAAAGCAAACACCTATCTAAGCCGGACAGACGACCGATCACAAGGGGAACCAACAGAGCGCTCTCATACAGTCTGAAACCTCAGAGCATCCGTAAAGAACTGAAACGAAGATACCGCAATAATGACAAAAAGAACCTAACAATAAAACTGTATCAGGAAATTGACAGCACGGTAAAAAGGAAACACAGCAAGTACCGATAGAGATGCAAACATATTGTATAGCAACGATAAACCTGAACAGGATAACAAGCAAAACAAAAACAGAATGTCTAAAAGACTTCCTATATGCCGCTGATGTAGATATAGCCCTCCTTCAGGAAGTTTGTAATACCAATGTACTTGACATAACAGGATATGAATACGTGTATAATCAAGGCAACGAAGCCGGAACTGCGATTTTAATAAAAGATGGGATTGATCACAACAATCTTATCACTATAGAAAATGGCAGAGGAATATCCGTCAAGATTAAAACAGTTACAATATGTAATATTTACGCTCCATCCGGAACACACAAAAGAAATGAAAGATCGAAATTTTTCAAAGAAGAAATGCTACCCCTCCTACCAACAAATACCAACAGTTTGATAATAGGAGGCGACTTTAACTGCGTGCTACACCCTAAAGATCAATTCCCAAATGTTAACGCCTGTAACGATCTTAAATTAATAGTCCAAGGACTCAGATTAAAAGACACTTGGGAAACAAAACATGGGACTGAAAAAACCTATACATACGTCACCAAAGATGCAGCAAGCAGAATTGACAGGATATACGTAAGCGAAGATATTAATTCCGATGTTACCAGTACAGAGGTATGGCCTGTGAGTTTTTCAGACCACAGCGCCTTCATCACCCACATAAATATGAGCAGACAAGAAATTCACCGAGGAAGAGGCTACTGGAAATTTAATACTATTTTTCTAAAAGATCGTGAACTTCACGAAATGCTCCAAGAAACATGGCAAATGTCTATGAGGCAATATCAGAGATATAATAATAAACTAGATTGGTGGTTACAATGCGCGAAACCAAAACTGCGCCGTACGCTAATAGAATACGGAAAAGTAAAGAAGCAAGAACATAAGCAAACAGCGGAATTTTACTATGCCTGTCTACGAGACGCTTACCGGAATACTGACAGATTAACTCAAGACATTATAAAAATAAAAAGAATAAAAGCGAAACTAGTAGCAATAAAACGTTCCGAACTGGAGCAAATGATGATCAGATCGAAAACCAAATATGCTGTACCAGAGGAAAAGACTTCAATATACCACTTTATGCGGGAAAAGAAAAGAGCAAGGATTAAAATTCTTAAAAACTTGAGAATCGGTGAAGATACTGTTGTAACAAACCAACAGGAAATTATAAACGAAGTTCATAAGCACTTTCAGGAACTATACCATGAGGAAAGTATTGACGAGGAAGATTCCAATGACTTACTCAGTGTGGTGTGCAACAGACTCGACGCAAATGACAACACACAACTGGAAAGTAGAATAACAGAAGAAGAACTAGAATAAATTATAAAAACAAGCCCAAGAAACAAATCACCTGATCCTGACGGTATTCCAGTAGAAGTATACCTACACTTCTGGCCAACCATCCAACAACAACTGACGGAAGTACTTAATGATGTGCTTACAATACCTAATGTGCCCAAAAGCTTCAAAGAGGGATTAATAGTTCTGATACCAAAAAACCACAACAACAAAACCCTAGACGGAATGAGACCTATATCATTACTAAATTCAGACTATAAGTTGTTCACTAGAATACTGACAAAAAGAATGATGCCTCTGATGAATAAAATAATTGCGGAACACCAGGTTTGTGCAGTACCTGGCAGAACAATCATGGGGACGTTAAGCGAGTATAGAGACATCATCGCGGCCGCAGCAGTAACAGGGATAAATGCAGAGCTATTGTCTATCGACTTTGATAAAGCCTTCGACAGGGTCAGTCACGAGCACATACGAAAGACATTAGAAAGAATGGGATTCAGTAACGCTTTTATAAAAATTATACAGAAACTGCTACATGAAGCAGAATCAAAAATTTTAGTCAATGGCTTCAGAACAAAAGCAGTGCAAATAAAAAGGTCTGTAAGACAGGGTGACCCCATATCAATGGCGCTTTTCTCAATTGCTCTGGAACCTCTATTGCGATACATAAACGCCACAATATCTGGAATAATATATGCAAACAGAAAAATTACTTGCAGAGCTTATGCCGATGACGTATGTGTAGTGGCCAGAAACGCCGAAGAAATAAAAATTATCAGGGAAAACATATTAAAATATTGCCGTGCAGCGGGGGCAAAAATAAACTTAATTAAGTGCAAGATGCTGAAACTAGGTAACGGCATTCCATATCAACAGCCTCACTGGATACAAGAAAGAGAAACAATGCAAGTTTTAGGAGTAGAAATGCACACGTGCCCACTAAAAAATGATAGCCAGAAACTGGAGGACAAAGCTAAATGTGATAAGAGGAGCAGTAAGAGAACATTACACCAGGAACCTAAATATGTACCAGAAAGTGGATCTGGTCAATGAATACATAGTTTCAAAACTATTATACTTAGGCAGCATATTCCCAATTCCAGCTTCAATCGCCAAGAGAATAACTTCGTGCCTTTGTAATTTCATACTAAGAGGAAACATCTTTAAGATAAAATATACAACAGTGACTCTTCCTAAAATGAAAGGAGGTTTAGGACTAATCGACATAGAGCTGAAGTGCAGAGCATTATTTATTACAACAATGCTGAAGATCTTAAACAACCTGCCACAAAGTATAACAAGCGTACTGGCAAATGAACTACAACCAATCAGCAAAACACCACCGGTGAACGTAGGAGGAATCCACCACAAATTGAGTCATATAAAGCAATACCATCAAGAAATCAGCTACCTATCACAGAAACAAAACCCCAAGATCAAAAAAAGACACCTCCTAGAAGAAATGAATTGTCAAAACCAAAGGAACAGACAAGAAGATAAATACAAACATTACAACTGGCAGCAAATTTGGAAAAATGTCAACAATAAAACGTTAAACCTGGGGGTTAAATCCACGTGGTACAAAGTGGTCAATGATATGATAAGCACTAAAGAAAACTACATTCAATAGATCTCAGTAATACAAACAAGTGCAGCCAATGCCAACAAATCGATACCCTAGTCCACAGATTTGAGTGTGAAGAAATGAAAGAAATATGGGAATGGACTAAGGAAAAAGTCGCGATAATAAACAGGACCGCAAAAAATCAGATCAGAACCGAAGATTTAATAAGACCACAGAGGAGAGCGTATCCCGATACAAAACATAATGCCACAATGTGGCCACTAGGACACGCCGTCTACTACACATTCTCAAATAAGGGCAAAACAAAACTAGAATACTGGTTTTACCTAACAGAAGAATACAACAAATTGACACCCGCTCAAAATAAAAGCTCCTTTGCAAATTTCTTAATTGTGATAAACGAATAAAGTAAGAAAACACCAAAACTAGAAAAAATGAATGATAAACACATTATGGAAAAGGGGAACACCCCATGCATTAATAAACAAAGGCATAGAGCCAGGCAAAGAGCCTACTTAATGGTGAGCGAAAGGTAGGGCTGAAGGGGAGGAAGGAGGCCCAAAAAAAAAAAAAAAAAGTGGCTAAAGCCCTGGCTTACTAATGTTTGGGTCGTGGTCTCCGGTTCAAATCTCCGAGGATGCTAAGATTTTAAAAAATTGTTTTTGATCGTAAGAGTCACGCCTGGGCCGTCGGTTATTCGGATTGAATGTTAAACTGTACATATTAAAAAGTTAGGGGTGCAATGCTAAGCAAATCATAGGTAGTCTTGCAATGCTGTAGGTGTACACGTTTTTACGTTATAATGATTCCTCAGGGGTTGTTCGCAGTCAGTGTGTGTGTGTGAACCGCAGTAATAATACTATAAATACGGAAGTAAGTCTCCGTCTTTTTGCTACGTTTTGACGACTAAATGGCTACATCGATATTGATGGAATTTGACAAGAAAATCTGTATGAATGGCACAGGACATTATTTCCAGAATGATTAACAGTTGTTGTCACGAAATTTTGAGACCTTATCGAATGGTGACAGAAATATGTTGGAAATTGATTCTCTTCAAGAGACAGGTTCGACGGTAGAATGATATAGTGATAGCTTTCCTATCATATTATGCCGACTCGGTGTTGTTTGGGACCAATCCTTTGTTATCAACAAATTTCTATATTCAATTCTGGCAAAAATATTCTTAATCCCCGCGTACGAAGTCGCGGGTACGAGCTAGTCTATATATATAAAGATGAATGTATGTATGTTTGTTTGTTTGCTTGTTCATCATACAAATCCACAGTTTTTATCCGATCTCGATGAAACTTTACAAACTTATCCTTTAAAACAAGGAGAAAAATACTGTCTACATTTGTCTTAAAAATAATCTGTCTAAATAATACATGTTGTCTTATAATTTCGAAATATTACTGAACGGCGATAGACAGACGCATTGGATATGGAGGTCTCCGTACTGTTTTTCCGTGAAGCGGTCATGGTTAAAGCGCTTGCATACAAATGCTTGGGTCATGGTCTACGGTTCAAATCTCCATGGAGGCTAAGATATAAAAAAAATGTTTTTGATCGTAAGAGACACGCCTTGGCCGTTGGTTATTCGGATGGAAAATTAAACTGTAGTTGCAATGCGAGGTAAATAGGTAGGTAGTCTTACAATGCTGTAGGTGTACACTTTCTTACGTTATATTGATCCCTGAGGGGTGATTCGCAGTCGGTGTGTGTGTGATCTGCAGTAATAATACTACACTCCTGGAAATTGAAATAAGAACACCGTGAATTCATTGTCCCAGGAATGGGAAACTTTATATACACATTCCTGGGGTCAGATACAACACATGATCACACAGACAGAACCATAGGCACATAGACACAGGCAACAGAGCATGCACAATGTCGGCACTAGTACCGTGTATATCCTCCTTTCGCAGCAATGCAGGCTGCAATTCTCCCATGGAGACGATCGTAGAGGGGCTGGATGTAGTCCTGTGGAACGGCATGCCAAGCCATTTCCACCTGGCGCCTCAGCTGGACCAGCGTTCGTGCTGGACGTGCAGACCGCGCGAGACGACGTTTCATCTAGTCCCAAACATGCTCAATGGGGGACAGATCCGGAGATCTCGCTGGCCAGGGTAGTTGACTTACACCTTCTAGAGCACGTTGGGTGGCACGGGATACATGTGGAGGTGCATTGTCCTGTTGGAACAGCATGTTCCCTTGCCGGTCTAGGAATGGTAGAACGATGGGTTCGATGACGGTTTGAATGTACCGTGCACTGTTCAGTGTCCCCTCGACGATCACCAGAGGTGTACGGCCAGTGTAGGAGATCGCTCCCCACACCATGATGCCGGGTGTTGGCCCTGTGTGCCTCGGTCGTATGCAGTCCTGATTGTGGCGCTCACCTGCACGGCGCCAAACACGCATACGACCATCATTGGCACCAAGGCAGAAGCGACTCTCATCACTGAAGACGACACGTCTCCATTCGTCCCTCCATACACGCCTGTCGCGATACCACTGGAGGCGGGCTGCACGATGTTGGGGCGTGAGCGGAAGACGACCTAACGTTGCGCGGTACCGTAGCCCAGCTTCACGCAGACGGTTGTGAATGGTCCTCTCTGATACCCCAGGAGCAACAGTGTCCCTAATTTGCCGGGAAGTGGCGGTGCGGTCCCCTACGGCACTGCGTAGGATGCGACGGTCTTGGCGTGCGTCCGTGCGTCGCTGCTGTCCGGACCCAGGTCGACGGGCACGTGCACCTTCCGCCGACCACTGGCGACAACATCGATGTACAGTGGAGACCTCGCGCCCCACATGTTGAGCAATTCGGCGGTACGTCCACCCGGCCTCCCGCATGCCCACTATACGCCCTCGCTCAAAGTCCGTCAACTGCACATACGGTTCACGTACACGCTGTCGCGGCATGCTAAGAGTGTTAAAGACTGGCTGACACTGACTGTGGCGGTGCCCAACCGCTCCGCAGCTAGCGCCCTTCGACGGCCAACACTGCTGTTCCTGTTGTGTCCGCTGTGCCGTGCGTTTGATCATTGCTTGTACAGCCCTCTCGTAGTGTCCGAAGCAAGTATGGTGGGTCTTACACACCGGCGTCAATGTGTTCTTATTTCAATTTCCAGGAGTGTATAAATGCGGAAGTAAGTCTCTGTCTTTTGTTACGTTTTGACAAATAAATTTCTATACCGATATTGACTGAATTTGACAAGAAAATCTGTAGGGACGGCACAGGACATTTTTTTGGGTATGATTAACAGTTGTAGTCACGACATTTTAAGAACTTATCGAACAGAAATACGGATGTGTGTGTTAGTCTGTAACGTTACGTTGCTTGCTCAAACTATGCTTCTAGCGCATTATGTTAGTGTATAATTTGTTAAAAAATTTCATTAAGAGAAAAAACTTATTATTTAGTATAGATGTCGATTTTCTCTGTCTTATTACTTTGTGTCTGCTTAAATATTTCTGGCCCCAGTTTATTTTGCCTTTTGACATGCCTTGTGGGCGTAAACTGGCCTAAGTTGTAGCTCTAGCAGAGCACGAGCAGCTTAAGTTATTAGAACCCAAGAGAATCGGATGCTCATGCTGAAGAAAGAAGAAAAGAGCAAGCTGAAATAAACCTGCCCTTAGTTAACATCCCTCCCCACCCCCAACACATCCCCTCACCTTCGTTTGTTTTTCTGTTTTCAAATATGTTGGAAATTGATTCTCTTCAAGAGACAGGTTCGATGGTAGAATTATATAGTAGTGGCTTTCCGGTCATATTATGCCAACTCGGTGTTGTTTGGGAACAATCCTTTGCTACCAACAACTTTCTATATTCAATTCTGGAAAAGAAATTCTTAATCCACGCATACGATTTCGCGGGTATCAGCTAGTTATTTCTAGAGCTGAAATGCTGGAATCAGTTATATTAGCTCGTCAGCATCACTGTCTGTTCACGGAGCCTAAGTAGTGTATGATCCATTTCTGGTGATCTAGAGAGAAACCATCTCTCCCTCGTCACAGTCTGAGGAAACATAGTTCCTTCACACTTAGCTTTTGTTTGTTTATTGTTTTTTAGCGTATATTGTGTTAATATGTTTGGTTCTTTCAATTTAATTAAGAGTAGTACAAGTTGTTTTGTATAGTAGAGAAAAAGTATTGGGACTAAGTTGGTACGCTAGGCTTGTGCACCAGAGAATAGTCTAAGTATCTTTGGAAAGTCAGTCAGTCATGGAGAGAATAATCTTTGTGAGGGTCAGCTAGATATAAAAATGGCAGTCTAAAGTTCGTTTCGGTTTGTCTCCCTAGCGTTATAGAGACAGAATAATTTATAAAGTGGATTGAATAGGACATTGAAAGAACTGAAAGTTAATAAGATAGTAGTGAGCAAAAAGTGATTGTATCAACAATATGAAAAATATGTAAGAAGTGCATGGTGAATATATGGGAATACCATTACTGGTGAAGTATTTTGATTGTTTAGAGTCGGATGAGTGCCATGGGCTTTCACTCCTCAGATCCAGTTTTTTGGAATTGCAAATGGAGTGGAGCCATTTTTTTTTTATGAAAGAAGAGGAATCAAGTGTATCAGGTAAACTTACATGTGCCTTTGCGTGAAATAGGCAAGAGGAAGAATTGTTACAACAGCAATACGACCTTCAAGATCTTTCCGAAGATGTGGATGTCTGAAAATTTCATACCAGTTTCCTGACCGTAACTCAAGACCGTACATTGTCAAGTCCCTGGTCAATACGCATAATTAGTCACACCCCCAGTTAGGAATCCC
Organism: Vandiemenella viatica; assembly: GCA_031002005.1. NCBI lineage: Eukaryota > Metazoa > Arthropoda > Insecta > Orthoptera > Morabidae > Vandiemenella > Vandiemenella viatica. The sequence goes on along the minus strand of CM061921.1, from coordinate 335,748,371 downwards.
AATGTTCGCAACTTGAATTCTCGCGTGATGTCATCCTCCTTGGTGACTCACGTTAACTTTTCACACTGTAATTTTGGGAAATAAAAACGAGGAACTTTAGTTCAATGCTATCGTTCACGCTTTAATAACAAACAAAAAAAAATCTTCAATATTTTATACCAATTGCGTGGTGTCCAGCACGTTAGGTCCCGTCACTTTGGCACATTAATGTCTTTACTGCTGTCTGCTTCAATCTTTTTCATTTTTCTTGAATTTCTTAATAAATGAAACTAATGACAATGAAACAATCGCTGTCAGTGATATTACGAATCCAAACAAAACGTCTGGCATGTCTATGCAGTTGATAAAATTTTTGCACTGATTCCTCGAAAACATCTGAATTACTCGTAAATAGTTGTAAAATCTTACATGGTAACAGTTACGATAGCACAATGCGATATCGCGAGTTATGAGTTGTTTAACCTAACCCTAGTAGCCGACCGAATACAGACCTGTTGCTTTAGGCGCACTCGTTGTAGGCAACACGCATGACAAGTCCCAGTGTGCTTTGTCAGCCGATTCTCTTGCAGCACAAATAGGCTGTTAGTCCCCGGCGAAATACTTGAGTCAGCCAATCAATGCCCACAACATAAACTGATAGGCGGCTTCAGTTTATTTGCAAATAGCGAAGGTTTATTTGGATTGCTTCGCTTTAAAACTACAAAACATACCAGTAAAATATGTTGAAAAATATGGACCAATTTTACAATAAATTTAATGATGTTCCACGCAGAATAGTGAAACAATGTTTTTTTGTTTTTTTTTACCACTGTGTATTTCAGTTCTAGTATCAATCTACAGGAGTCCGAACTAAATTATAAGTGTTCGGATATGTGTTGTAGAATATCAACAGCAAATCTTCAAATACTGTATTCACTATAAAAAACTGTTTATAATTTCAATGTGCACCACACGTGTACTGTATGCAAGAGTGTCAGAAAAATTCCACAATGAGAGGGTAAGATATAGGTCATTAATATGCGTAGTGTTCTTGTCTACAATCATACAATGTACAGCAAAATCAGTCATTAATATATGTACGGAGCCTGATTGGTAATTTGTAACGTTCAGGCCTGACCACTAGTTGTATCCTGGATCACCTTAAGGGCCTATTCAATACAGTAAACTCATATTATTGTGCAAACAACATTTCGTTAAAATATTTAACTCATTAAGTGACATAGTTTGTTGAAATTCTAAGTGATGAATTGTTTAATCTGAGTTCTTCGACTAATTTATTTCACCACCTACTACTGTGTTTAATATAATAGACTGGCTTTTCTTTTTATCTGCAGAAAAATCGTGTTTATTTCATTACATAACTCCTCGACGTTAGGAGCGTAAAATAAATAATTTCTTTGGTATTTGCATTTTTTAGACGTATTTGGAATGAGTATATTCTTTTATTACACTGTCTCTCTAGAGCCATTTCGTTGAAACTGATTACAATAACGTATTCACCTTAGACGATACGAATTACAGGGTGTTTTTTTATACGTAGTCTGAAAAAAATTATTTCTTCAACCCAAATACGCCTTAAAAAAATACATGTTTTGCATTAGTGCTTTTAAAAGATTACGGGTGTCTTGTTTGTCCAAGAAAAAAAAATTCTGTGTCAATTGTTCCCCTTTCGATTTCAATAATTTTTTACTAACGTTTACACCTAAATACTTAAAAAAAAACATGAATTTTAACAAAACTAATCGGAAAAAAGGCTTGAAATTTTTTTCTGCATTTAAAAAAATTAAAGCATTAACTTTACTATCACACAAACAATAAAAATCACAAAATTATTGAAATCGTAGGTGGACACTCTGTGTACGTATGATACAATGAAAGGTTGTAAAATCAGAGAAAAATTCAGTGTGTTTCTTAATTCAGGACATAATGTAGCGCAGACTATATTCGAAAATGGTTTGTTGGGGATATTACATATCACAAATTTCCAGCTATATTATTACACTACTCGAAGAAATTAAGAATTTAATTTGATTTCAGTTTTTATGCTACGGAAATGCAACCTGTTTTAAGTTTACTAAAACAAACTTTTTTACCAGAAAAAAAAAAAATATTTCGGAACATTCTGTAGTATTTTACAGTTATTTCAACTACACTTCTGTCAGTCGTAAACGCAACTATACTCTTTCTCATGTAAGGGAGAAGAATAAATGTTTGGAGCAACAGTATTTATACCAAAAGTCTAAATTGCAAGAAATTAAAATGTAATAAGCACAGAGAAAATTTTGACTCTGATAAATTCTTTTAAAGACTTAAGCATAGACATTTTAATATCAAAAGTTGGTCACAGTTGAAAATTTTCGACTTAATATTAATTAACACGAATGTTTATATACTGAAAATTTACAAATTGGGCGGCTGTTTCACCTGAATGTGTCTTTTTTCCAGTCACAATAATGTACGTAAGAAAAATTTGCTTCCTTTGCTGTTAGATACAGTTTTCTGCTACGTAACAGTTAGAATATAGACCTACATACTGTAGTTCGCCAGAAAACTGGATTGACTCAATAATTGCACTACAGTTTCTCCTTCTGTAAACTCAAATTCGTAAGATCACTGGTTCAATTCGATCTTCAGGCATTGTGATTTTAAGAGGATAATGTTCATTCTGTGTTTTCTATAATAAGCTGATTATTATCAAATAGTGCTGTGAATAAAATGCTTAAAAACGAGTTAGAATTGACCGTATGATTTTCTTAAGTCATTTGCAATCAAAATTTAACGTCAACAGACAAAATATCGTTTTAATGAACGTGCAGCAAACAGATAAAACATCAAGACCATTGTTATTGATGGTAAAAATAAGTGATAGTTCATCTCTTAGTTATGAGACTGAATACACAAAGAGAAAGTGCTTAAATACAGATGAATATTGCTGAAATATCTGAAAATGACTTTCCTGTAAACTGATATTTACTTAGAAAACGTCTGATGAATAAACGAGTCCGGTATCAGATTAATTATTAACGTTCCGTGTTGATTACTTACCACAATACATACTAATGCCTCAGATGTCCACTACGGTAGTAACTACATTGGTAATAACGTACAAATATTATCTATATTTAAATCAGGAATGGAAATCTTTAATCAATGAATGCTCCGTGGAACATGATTTCAGTTAATGCAACAATAGCAGGGAAACAGTTACACGCCCCTCCGCAGAATTTAAGAAGTGATTACCAGTTATTTTAATGACGACTCAAAATAATCTTTTTCATTAACTTCGTTCACAACAGTTTCCATCATATCCTATTCTCCCATCTCCAGTCTTATATATCCTATTCTGTCCACAACTATTGTTTGTCCTCCGACCTCATGTGAGCGCATCATACGGTTGGTTCTAGGCAGCCAGTAGACGTAAATTCATATTCTGTGCCAGCGAATCCATAACTGCGTATATCCCGTAGCTGCATGTGAGGAGGAACAATAATAATCTCATCAGACTGCCAGCATACGGTTCATTGCTTGCCAGACCTAAGCCGTCTCTCTAACCAGACTAGCAGCGAAACACACACGGCCAGATTTTCCACGCATGACTGAGAGCTTGCATAGCCTATCCCCCAAAATATTAATGTCGATAATGATGATTATAAACGGATCTATTAATCGCTGATCAGTACGTCAAATGTTGAGAAGAACCTTTGATATACATATTGAGCTTTAGAATTATGCAATAAATTTCCAGATTCTCAAAGACGAATAGAAAATTCCCATAATAGGAATAACAAGCTCAATATATCCTTAAGCTTAAATCTGAGATAAAACGTAGGTGCACTGTTAGGGAGTATGGTTGAGATGGTGAAGTTTTACTTCTCACAAAAAACATTGTTTCCTACAGTTATTCTCTGTTCACTCGAAACTGGCGGCTTAAGGCCATGCTCCATAGTCCCTGTGCCTCAACTCCCCTCCTAGTTATCCAACCTGACCGTTGTGTGCATGTAAATTTCCCCTTCGAATGTACGGGTAAGGGCAGCAGAGTGGGAATAGAGCAGACTGACCTTGAAACGCCTCTGTTAACTGAACGGGTTACTGCTAAATACGCTACGACGAAATAAAATCATTTAAAGTGATTACAGCAAAAAATAAGATACCATATGCATATACTGTCGTCTCCTCTTAATATGCAACATATAGGTTACATAGACATTCTTTATTGCAGCTAATGGGGTAATGTATCTTCTTTCTATGTTTTTTTTTTTTTTTAACTTCAATGTCTTCACTTTTATGCACATTTTCAGTATTTCCTACTCTCAGGTAATCTTTATCTCTGTATGCCTATTACTGCTTACGTCCTCAATTTTTTGCTTCATTTAATCTAACATTTTTTGTCGTCTAATGTTTCTTCTTTGCCCCTTCCATTCATTAACCAATCATAAATGTCTTAAAATGTTACCCTCCATATTATACCTTCTTTTTTTCTCTTCAATAAACTCCTTTTTTCCCCTAACATTTCCAAACACTATTATTTGAAACTTATTTCCCCACTTAACTTCTAACGTCATTCTGTAGCACCACATTTCTACCGCTTTAAGGTTATTGGCCTTTATTTAACCATCGTATCGAACCTTTCAGGTCGTGAGACACCGGAACCAGTGCACAGGTGTACAGTGTGTAGTCATAATAGTGGGAGGACATGTATCCTACCCGTGATAGAACCGGATTAGTCAGATCCGGAGCATTTACACTACTGGAGGAATGCTGTGTTGCCACCTGTGTGCAAAACGATTAGCAATGTTCTGTGTGGGATAAGTTTATTTTTGTTTTTGAAATAAAGCCGAGGTTGGGAACCGTTCCAGTATTTGCCTACATGACTATGGGAAGCCACCCATAAACCGCAAAAAATGACGCCGGTACGAGGGGGCCACGACTCGATCCTGGTCCCGTTGAATCTTCCCGGTGGGCCTCAGCGCGCCCAGCCACACTGGCGGGTCCATAATCCGTAGTTTTTTTTTTTTTTTTTTTTTTTTTTTGCTGTCGTCAGTCTTTCGACTGGTTTGATGCAATCCTCCATCCCTTCCTATCCTGTGCTAACCTCTTCATTTCTACATACCCCTTACAGCCAACGTACTCAATTATCTGCTTCATATATTCTAATCTCTGTCTTCCTCTACAGTTCTTACCTTCGACTGTTCCCTCCACTAACAAATTAACCAATCCAGCATGTCTCAAAATATGACCTACCAGCCTGTCTCTTCTATCTGTAAGCTTCTTCCACAAACTTCTTTTCTCACCCATCATTTCCAAAACTCGTTCATTTCTTACTTTGTCTATCCACTTAATTTTCAGCATTCTTCTGTAGCACCACATTTCAAATGGTTCAATTTTCTTTATTTCCGGTATTCTTAAAGTCCATGTTTCACTACCATAAAGTGCTGTGCTCCACACAAAGAGTTTTAAAAAGTTCTTTCTAATTCCTAGATCAATATTTGAAACTAAAAGATTTCTCTTTTCCATGAAGGCTCTTTTTGCTAGTGCTATTCTGCTTTTAACATCATTCCTGCTTCGGCCATCGGTTGTAATTTTACTTCCCAAGTAACAGAATTCTCTTACTTCTCCTATTGCATCCGATCCTATTTTTATATTTAATCCACTAGTATTGGTATCATTTCTGATACATTTCATCTCTTTTGTCTTGCTTTGATTTATATTCAGTCCAAAATCTGCCATCAGTATTTTGTTCATGCCATTCAGTAACTTCTCAATATCCTCAGCCCTCTCTGCTAACAAGACAATGTCATCACCAAATCGTAGCATACTGATTTTTTCTCCCTGAACGCCTATGCCACATGGAAATTTTTCTTTGACTTTCTTCATTGCTTCTTCTACATACAAGTTGAATATTAACGGGGATAGACTACATCCTCGTCTCACACCCTTTTTAACTGATGCATGTCTCTCATGATTCTCTACTTTTATTATAGCCACCTGATTCTTATGTAGTTTATAGAGTATTCTTCTATCTCGATACTTTAGACCTGACTTCTTTAAAATTTTGAACACCTTGTCCGACCTAACACTATCAAAAGCTTTTCTATATCAACAAATGCCATAAAAGTATCTTTGTTTTTCTTGATCCGCCCTTCAAGTATTAATATTAAAGACAGAATTGCTTCCCTTGTACCGCGATTTTTCCTAAACCCAAACTGATCTTCACCTACTATCTCTTCTACTACCCTTGCCGTCCTTCTGGTCAATAATTTTGAAGCATGTGTTATTAGACTAATGGTGTTATAATTCTCACATTTGTCGGCTTGTGCTTTCTTTGGAAGTGTGAAGATAATATTTTTATTAAAATCAGTTGGAATTTCTCCTGTTTCATAACTTTTTGATATCAGCTTGAATAATCTTTCGATTCCTTCCTCTCCTAGGGATTTAAGAAGTTCTGCAGGGTTCTCATCAATTCCAACTGCCTTATTTGCTTTCAAGTCATTCAGAGCTTTATTAAATTCTGTCCTCAAAACAGGATCTCCATTTTAGTTTAAACCTTTCAAATCTCTGTTAAATTCAGTTCGTAAAACTAAATTTCATTTATCATTAATATAAATAGTATCATCATGTTTTTCAAGTACATTATGGCCTGGGCTGCGGCCCACATATTATTTAACTTTGCTATTCTGTCATGGCTTTGTTACCACTTCACTCTTCTGTTTTTTTAACTTCGTTTCTATCACTTTCCTAAAACATTGCCTCATTTAAGCATAGGCAAACTAGGCTGTAGCCTAGGGGTCCGCACCACAACCTCGGGCCCCGCCTGGGGCCCGCACAACATGTATAGCCTAGGGGGCCACAGAGCCTAAATGCAGCCCTGTCCCAAAATTCCGTAGCCCTCGCATCTTACCTACCAGGTCACGCATATTTTTGTGGTACTATCCCATCTGTTATTTTCAGTGTTTCATCTGGCAAAGATGCTTCTTTTCTAGGTTTCTGTACGAGTTTAAACTATTCCTCTGCCGAATTTATTCCACTTTTACTCAGCTGAAATTCCTTCACAATTTTTTCTTATACTAAAATTTACCATTTTTTAAAAAAATTTCAGTTATTTGCGAGAATGTATTGGTTTAGCAACTTATTGTTAGTGGCCTCTGTTTCATCTTTCGTATCTTGCATTTGAACCTGCTCTCGATATAAATCAGATTATGATAAAAGTGAACAATTATTCGATTTTAGAATTTTTACAATATGAATTTCGTTAGGGGGTGCCCTTTAATGTTGTGAGGTGAAAAAGGGGGGGGGGGACGGCGAAATCTCACGAAACCTCACCAAGGGGAGGGGAGAGGCAACGGAAATCTCACGTGGGTTTTAGAAATTTTTTGCCGCATGGTAGAGCTAAAAAAAAGAAAAGATTTTAGGGGGTATTTGGTCCAAAAACCGACCTTAGGGGAGGGGGGGGGGTTATAACCATCCTTCGAAGCATGAGACCTATGGACTCCGGTCATTTTAGAGGGGGAATCTCACGAAGTCTCAACAGAAGGGAGGGACCGGAATTCCGGAAAATCACCTCACATTATGAATGGACGCTCGCTTACTGCATTTCTGTTTGGTATTGACATACCGCACTTAACGTCTATTTGTACCATCCGGACGGTTCTCTTACATATTAAACTTGTATAATTAAAAGAGACTATATTTTTATGTTATTAGTTAATATTTTTCTTATTTTTAACAACCTGAATATTTCTTTAATTCTTTCTCCTAGACCACTTATTACCCTCCTACTATAGCTTTTAAATCATCAATTGTCATTACATTTTTCTCACCTAAATTTTTACTCCGATGTGATCTATACCATTATTAATCTGCAACGTAGCTGCGGACCAGGTATTCCGGAATCGCTAGTTCAAATCCCTGTCTATCCATCCAGATTTCGGTTTTCCATAGTTTTCCCGAATTCACTCCACGTGAATGGCGTAATGGTTCCTCCAAACCTATTTGGCCGAATACCTTTCCTTTTCATTTTCCCATTCCTCTCTTGCGTCTACTGAGATTTTTTAAACAGTTTGAATGTTTAGGTACTTACTTAAAATCTCAGGTATGAGCTTGAACAGTGCGTCACTTAGCGCCGGGGCAGAAAATTAAAATCTTTTTGGCAGTTTAAACTTTTTTTACTAATAACCTGGCATAACTTCAAAAAAATTAGGAAACTACGTGTTAAAAAGCAATAATAATCAAATATTTTTGATTATTGTCTCATTGAAAAAAGTGTCGTCAATATGACCACGGACGGATATATTGGGTTGGTCATACGTTACCTATTAGTTTATTCCGACATTCTTTGCTGTCGTCAATGTCAGTCTTTCAAATCCGATCGTTCTTAATTTTACTGTTTTACCAATAGTTGGCGTTAAGAATAATTCATATTATGATTTTACCGAGTATTAATTTTATGAAAATATCGAGAATCTGAAGTATACTAATTTAAATAAATCTGAAATATAAATAAATTATTAACATAGTCAAAAACAATATAGTTACTATTTAACTTACGCTTAGTTTTACTGATTCCCCAACAAACCTCATCCATGCGGACGAAGTCACGAGCAACCTTTAGTTTTTGTATATAGTTCTCTTCGTGTTCTTGCTAAATTTGAACAAATAATTGATCTAGCACACAGCAATAAAGGAGTCTCTTTACTGATCAAAGTAATTGTTTAAGCACGGAAATAATTTGGTATTTATGCAGTGACGTTTGAGCCCGGTACGTATTTTGGAGGACGTGGGTTGGATTCTCCACCTGGCTATTTAGATAACGGTTTTCTATGGTTTCCCAAAATCACTCTACATAACTACTAGCATTCTTTCTTCATTAATCATATGACAGAATCCCTTCCATTGTCTTCAAACACCTCTGGACTCTAATGACCTCGACGTTGACGAAACATAAAACAATAATAAATAACCGGTCAGGTGCGATTCGAGTCCCAAGTAATTATGGTTCCGTATTTTAATGACATCAATAGATAGTAGCTCGAACAGAAATCAATTCACTCAACGAACCTGAACGCCGCGTCATGTTACCGCTCGCACCGCTGTTCCAACCATTCACTTCCAATAAAATATATTGTAGATATAATAATGTACAATTAATTCTCAATTCAAAAGTAAGCTAAGCTTGATATCCAACCCGACGATTTGTCTGACCCTCCCGAAGGTATGCCTGGTATTGGAGGTTGGGGGAAAGTCCCTTTCCCCCTGATCTAAACTAAAGTGGTAAACTGGACCTACACATTAAGGTCGAGTCCGACCCACGAAAGCTTTCTAGCGTACACAGCAAGTTGTGTTAGAGTTGAAGGTCGGTTTTAGGGAATATGAAGACCCCCACCGAGACAGAGACATATCAGTTTCTCACCAGACAACTTAACTACTGAGAAATTACCAGGTCAATTTTTTTCAAAAAGAACAATATTCAATAAAACATTATTACTGTATATCACAGTTACCTCAAAATAAATTTTTTTGCTTGTTTTGCTCAAAATTTAATAACTATACTGAATGGAAGTATTTTTAATATTTTCATATAAATAGAGATATGAGTGATATTGAGTACAAATTTCAAGTTGGTAGGTTATGCCGTTTTTGGCATTAGCTGGGTCGTAAAAAAGGCCCGAAATTGACAACTTTCAAGGATGCTCCCGATTTTATTTTCAAGTGAGAAGAGTGTTTTACTGTGAAAATCTATACTACACATGATATTGAGGAGATAAATGAATTTATTTATGCGAAGACCCCACAAAAAATTTATTCACAAAATTTTAAATGCATTATTTGGTTTTGGGTAAACAAAACGCATACTATGTGAGGGTATGAGGTCACCAATAGGACTCCATTTTCCGTTCGACACGAAACCCTACACAAATCCGAGCCAGAGCAAGTGGAGCCTCTTGCAATTACGGTTTCGTGGTCTAATGACTTTAATTGATATCTTGTACGTGAAAGGTCAGAAGGTAGTCGCTTAGTACAAAAATCAATGCTTGACAAGTTTTCAGATTCAGGGTTGGAAACCGCTCAACGGCTTCCAACGCCGCTCCGCATTGCCTTCCAATCTGCTACCGCAATCTTCGCTTCAAATGAACTTTACTAAAAGTACGATAGTATGCAATAAATTGTCAATTAGCACTTTTCAGTAAAATAGTATTAACACTTGGCAATTCTCCAGTGTAGCTGCGAGCAGTGAGACGCTAGCATACTGGGACAGGGAGGTACAACAGGACCGGGTTCGTGTCCTGGTGCAGGCGTGCCAGCCGCCCTGATTGCGCAATCACCTAGGCGAACGCAGGGGTGGTCGCCAATCTCCGCCTCATAATATACACATTTAATACACATATCATAGACAAATTGAAGACAAGCGTCAACACTTAAGCTTCCCCTATTTGAATAGGTTCCTTCTCGCCAGTGAAGCATTAAAGAGTCATGGTGATCAGCACTCATGACTCTAACGAGGATTCATCAGTTCACGATTTAAAATGGCTAACAAATAATAATAGTAACACTTAACAGAATAACTTAGGAATAAAAACTTCGCTTGTTTTGTTAGAAACTTAGAAACTGTTTCAAATGGAAATATTTTTCGTTTGAATACAGGATAGGATTTATATTGTGGATACATTTCAAGTTCATAGGTAATACCGTTTTTTAAATAGACAGGGTAACAGAAATGGTCCAAAATCTAGGACTTTGCCTGTAAGTTGTAATGAAATACGAGATGAAGAAGAATAAAAAAAATATCTTTGTTTTCTACTTAACAGGATACAAACACCTAACATACGTTACATGTTGGGGTGCAAAAAAAAAAAATCTTTTCCAGCCTCCTTTATTGCTACGGAACTCCTCCTTCGCCCCGACTATAATTTTACAAAATTTGAAATATAATACACGGTTTGGTTAAACGAAACAAATATAGTGTGAAAATTTGAACTCTCTTATTCGATAGAAGTGCCAGACGGAGGACGAGATAGTGGCGTCAACAATAAGGCTACGACTCAAAAAAAAAAAAAAGCTGCTATGCGTTTAACAGTCTGCTTCAAAATGATTTAATAAAAGTTGAATCCCTCATTCAAATGTACAAAGCTACAATCTACTTGAAATAACCTCAACCGATCGTACTTCACTGTTCATTGTGCACCAGCCCATATTTGATATCAGATGGAAACATTAAAAGAAAGCCTTATAAATCATGAAACAACTTAACTACTTTGTACTTCACTAAAATAATAAAACCACTGAATCATCCCATAAGACAGAACCAAGTACGGTGGAAAGAAAAACTGCGGCTGTGGTGAAACGCCTGATATTAGGAAAAGGCCGTTGAAATGGCATGGATAATCAAAGATCTGAAGAATAAACTAACACCAATTCCTTCAGTACAAACTAATTACAATAAAGAATGTAACATACATGGCACTGATTAAAATGCTCATAATTGGCAGGAGCTTAGACACAATTTATACGTGGAATTGTAAAACTAAAGAAATGAAAATAAATGCGTGGTGTACAGACTGGCAGTTGGACTTAAACGCTAAAAAATGTCAGGTCATGAATATAAGTAAAAAAGTGACAATATTTACATTTGAATATACCATAAATGGCACTGTCTTTAGAACGGTAGATTCCGCTAAATACCTAGGGGTAACAATTCTTTTTTTTATCTGCTTAACGTCTCTCTAACAGCGAGGTCTTTAGAGACGGGAAAGGATGGGGGGCAAGGAATGGGAAGGAATTAGGCCATGGCCTTTTGAAGGAAGCATCCCGGCATTTGCCTGGAGTGATTTGGGAAACCATGGAAATCCAAATCTGGATGCCCGGACGGGGATTCGAACCGCCCTCCTCCCGAATCCGAGGCCAGAACGCTAGCTGTTACACCACGACGCTCGGTGGTAATAATTGGTAATAACGTTTCGTGGAATGAGCATTTCGAGAAGATAATTGGGAAAGCAAATCGTATGCTCCGATTTCTAGGTCGTAATTTGAAACATTGCACACCGGAAGTTAAATCGATTGCATACAACTCACTAGTGCGTCCTCACTTAGAATATTGTTGTTCTGTATGGGGTCCCCACCAAAAGGGGTTAATGGAGGCATTTGAGAAGGTCCAAAGAAGAGACGCCCGATTCGTGACAGGTATATACAGTTGGAGGGAAAGTGTAAGTGCGATGTTGAAGGAGTTAGGTTGGGAAGACCTGGAACACCGAAGGCGTTGCTCTCGAAAGAAGCTAATTAAAAATTCACTACTGACTTGTTTCGGAATAACAGCAAACAAATATTACTACTAGCAACATTCATATCTCGGAATGACCGCGAAAATAAGATAAGAGAAATTAGGACCAGAACAGATTTATTTCTGTACTCATTTTTTCCACGAGCGATTAGAGAATGGAATAGGAAGGATTTACGGGGTTAGTAAACTTAAAATCTGACAGGAGTAGTACTCGATAAATCATTTCCGCCATCCTGATCTTGGTTTTCCATGGTTTTTACAGATCGCTCCAGGCGAGTGCCGGGATGGTTCCTAAAAATAGCCCATGGGCGCCTCCTCCCATCCACAAATGGTTACACATTAAGCCTGATGACTCGCGGAGTAATAGTGATAATAATAAATAAATAATGTCACAATGCAGACTAGAAATAAAGTAGTCCCTCTGTATCCGTATCGGGCATTATCTCTGATAAATGAAAGATTATCGTTTTATCATATCCATTAAGAGCACATTTTATGGAAGGTAGATTAAAAGACGCTAGTGTTGGTAATAAAGTCAAGAAATCTTAGCGAAAAGAAATTAACGTATCCGACTGATTACTAATTTAACAATTTAGATGGCTTAGTAAAACAAAGAAAGGTAACTAAAAAAAAGCTCAGATTTGGTAGACTTGAATTTTAACGCTTAAGTTACGTTATATGTTTCAAAACAAATACTTGAGTTTCTCCAGGAAAGCCATCAGTATATTGTCTACAAGACGGAACATTATTAACTCTTCCATCAGCTCTACCCTAAGCGTTCTAATCTCTCTAGAGTTTAACCTAAGAATAAAAAATAAGACACCGAACACATAAATAACACACTCTCCATAATACTGCTTTGGATGGGACCGAAAATTAATAATAAGACAGCAGTAAGGATCATTATAAGAGCCATGCAAAGAATTGATGAAGGAGTAGAAAAAGAAACTAACCGCGAAAGCCAACAGTTATTAATGTTACGCCGTTGGTTGAGTATAATATTACAGATGGACTCCCCCAAAACGTCCCAGGAATGTAACATGTGGAAGCGAGAGGGCAGTTTATTTAAAACAAATTGGTGTTGTTCCTGTTTGGAGAAAAGAGCTTTGGTTGTTTAATTGAAAGATAAATAGAAACCGGCCTTCAATGTGTATTCCTTCTTTTATTAAAGTCACCCAAAAAATCGTAAAAATGAAATAATTCAATGTTAAATATGAAATTTACGTACTTTTAGAAACGATGCATCCAATTAGGCTTTGAAGACCTCATAGAACATTTAGGTCACAATTACAATTTTATTTTATTTTCTGTTACGTTCTTTCGATTTATTTGAACTATCACCAGGAAACATTATTCTCCAAATTTCACTGTTTTACATCTTTATTTTCATACTGCCCATAATTTTTGAAAGCCTTAATGTCTATTTTTTCTGCAGTTTCAAGTTTCTCATATGCTCAAGTATACCCCTTAACCTTTAGATCTACTTAATTAGAAAAGTTGTGTAGAACATATTTCATTACTAGTATATGTTCTCTTGAATTCAGAAGTCAAGATGCGAACCTGGCACCATTCGATCGATAGACAGACTCAAAAAAGGAGCCTTAACACTAATCCGTGAAATTTTTAGTGTAATAGTACGTCAAATATCAGCATAATTAGTGTCCGATTTGTTGAATCATTTAAAAGCATTTCTCTGCGGCAAATTTATCAACAAATATTGCCACTGTTTCCCCTTCCTCCTCCCAATCTTCAACGTATTTCGGCATAATCAGTATTTTTTCACTTCCATGAGATGTTGAAGACACGATGATATAGCACCAAAGATGACGTTATTATATAAATGTGTACTTCGAACAGTGGGCTGCACACGTTGGAAAAACTCTAGCCAGAATATGTGATTCTACAGAGAAGACTTAAGTTCAAAATATTAGATTTAATACATTTATTTGTGTATTTCACTTGGTTCATGGTGACAGTTAAAACATTACGATACGTGGTCCTGCATCACTCAATATCACTTTTTTTACAAATATATGCACTGCTGAACAATTTGGAAATTCTTTGTTAATCTCAAACTTACTCGTAAAATTATTACATTGAATTACTTATAGCGAGTCTCCTAAAAGTTTCCAAGCTTTAGTTTTACCATCTTTACCAGTATTGCTGCTATGAATTTTCTTCACTAATCATTAATTAAAGAATGTATCCGCTGGCATTTGGCTAAGACAAGATGCCGCTCGTCTAAAACATTACAGATTTTTCTAACATAGCTTTATTAATAACCCTCTATCAAAATTCATTTCTTAACAACTAATTCGTTTCATCATTCGAATGTTTGCTACGCTATTGTTTGCTTGCCGGCTACTCCTAAGGAGAGGACTCCCGGCTACTGCTCGCTTTTCATTAACTCGTTGCCTTCTTTGGACTCCCACGAACAACAGGCCAAAACCTCCCTTAAACAGTGGTATCATTGTTTTCATCTGTATTCATGAGGATTAAGCAATCGCGCACACTCGTCCTCCTAATGCATCCCCTCACGCATCAGCAGTAGTCATAAACTCCTCTCAAATATCTGTTTTAGAGAATTTTTAATTTGTTTTACTTTTAATTCCCATACCGCATATTCATTTATGGATTACGAGCATAACCCTGCTATTTTCTTGAGCATTGCACATGGCAGATTCGCTACCTTACAGAATGTTTCAGTATAGCACCACGCGAGCTATTCGAATGCTTTTAAATCCTTCCAGATAGTTTTTCTATTCTTATTAGAATACGCGCCTGTGTTCGTCGTCTGATTTCTTTTTGAGCATGTAGTTTCTATGAAATTTACTTGATTGACATTGGGGTTTAGTTACAAGAAGTATTCGCTAGTGTTTACTCCCTGCTGCTTTGCTGCACAAATAACTGCTGTGACCTTTGTTTTCCGTGCGCTTCTCGTATGTAGGTTTCCGGAGGTATCAGCCACCAGATGTCTACGCAAAGGTCACGAAAATCTCTTAAATTTCTGGCCTGCGCTTTGTGAACGCTAAATTGGAGCCCGATAACGTCCCAGATGTGTTTTATCGGGTTGCGATTAGGCGAATTTGGTGGTCAGGACATCAACGTGAGTTCGCTATGATCCTCCTCAAACTACTGTAGCACAATTCTAGCCTTGTGAGACTGACAGTTATACGTCTCATAACCAGCGCTGCCAAACTGGAAAGATCCGGCACTCATCTCCAGTACAGTACAGCGTATCTTAAACTCTACTTTAGATTTAACTGGTCCAGTGGATCTCGTCTTAGGTGTATAAATACACTCTTGGACTAAAAAATAATACGATATAATGAACCATCACTCAGTTTTGAAATGAAATGGGAAAAAATTATAAAAGTACACAAAACGTAAAATAATTTTATTAAACCAGTTGTTGTAATGAACTTTTGATGAGTATATTGTCTTTGTAACAGCACTACCTCTAAATATTCTCCTTTACGTTCTACAGTTTTGTCACGACTGAATTCTGTGGTTACCTGGAGAATTATATCGAAGTACCGTTAAAACTTCGATCGTCAAGTATTCTAAAATCTTTTAACACAAAATTTAGAACGCTCCAGCCTCGCATTCGCGAGGACGCAACTTCGAATTCCCTTCCGGACATCCAGATATTGGTTTACCATTGTTTCCTAAAGTCACGACAGGTGAATGCAGGGAAGTTTCCTTCAAAAGGCTATCGCCGAATTCCTTCCCGTTCATTGCCCCCAGTCGTTCCCAGCCTTTAATAATCCCTGACGTCGACGACGCATAAAGCAATGAGCAAGAAAAAATGCTTGTAGAATATGGTCTAACCTATTAAAAATAATAAAGAATTTTTTTATTGATATCTTAATGACATGAGCTATGAGCCGTGAGCCACTAGTAAACAGTTAATACGCTAATTGCAAATCCTTTCAAGAAATGATGACTGCTGATCATCAAACGTACACATTCCTTCAGAACTGGCTCCCTGACATTATTTCACTGTGAGCCTATCATCATTTATTTTGGTAATTGTCTGTAAGCTCTTAAACTGTTATCGCCACACTGGCGATTAATGTAGTACTACTAATCTATCATTAACTTTAAATCATGTACTGTCCGTCCTACATAACTAATGATTTTGTACCACTCAACTGACGGTTATTTGCCGTCCTATGAAACTGATGATCTTCGGTGTATTTGTTAACTTATCGCATAAGGTGATTCCCAGCAGATGATTTCTATATTCCTTGCGTGTTCTAAAGGCACTTCCCAAAGTGCATCTTTGCACGTCTCCCCCCCCCCCCCCCGCTCCCCCAATCACCCGGTTAACCAGCTGGTTTATTTACTCGCTTTGGCTGTATGAAACCGAGCGCTAGCTGCCAGAAAAGAAATTAAATCCCTTCAGCTCGTTTCAGCCACTCTCGAAGGGGTGAGCTGTTTGCTTAGCGGTATCTACTGTATAATCCATCTCGCTCCATTTAGATACTACAATGTTTTACAATTAACGAAAAGTTATGAATAGGTCTCTAAACAAGAATAAATGGCTATACCCTGTTTACTCCGAACTGGCGGCTCAAGGTCATGTTCCCCAGGCCCCGTTACACCTCTCCTGTTCCTACCTTCCGAGCTGAAAGCAGGGTCCATGTACGTAACTAGTAAATTTCTCCATCTCATATAGGGGAAAGGGCAGCAGAATGGGGATAGAACAGACTGACTTTGAGCTGCCTCTTCTAACTGAACATAACATTGCACACAGAGCTTTCTTACAGTCATGACCAATTTTTTTAACTTATGGCTTTACGCCTCGTCGACGTCGAGGTCATTAGAGGCGGGATGGGCCTGGGGACAAGGAATTCGGCCATGGACTTTTGAAGGAAGCATCCCGGCATTCAACTGGAGTGATTTGGGGAAACCATGGAAAACCCAAATCTGTATGCTCGGACGGGGATTCGAACCGCCGTCCTCCCGGATGCGAGGCCAGAGCGCTAACCGCTCACCCACCATTCTCGGTAGGTCATGACCAAGACAGTTCGTGTACGTTTGTGGGGAAAATGAAGGGTTCGTTTTTGACTGACCTGCTTCGATTTGTGTAGCCTAATTGTTTTCGGCAATCACACTGAATGGCAGAAATAGCTACAATTTGTTTGGTAAAAATTGGCACCCTGCATTTGAAATTAAAGTAACCAACGAATTTCTGTCTCACTGAGCTCAGCGCACAAGGGCGTATCCAGGATCAGAACTAGAGGGGGGGGGGCAAGATCTGAACTGGGGGGGGGGAGCAACTCGTATTTTTTCGAGGAAGTGGGGTGGGGGACTGAAAAATGACGATTTCTTACAAAATTAAAGTCAAACCTATTGAGGAAACTATTTTTATTATTGATTAACATAGTAACCAACAACTTAATCCAAGCACCTACTGTGGTAGTTAATTAAGATCGTAAATCAGTTATAATTTTTTTATGTAAACATTAACCGTCTCAGAATCTTAGAAAATTTTTCAGTTACTTTATTTGTCAATATCTGACGGTGTACTTTCACGAAATTTCGATACACATTCATCAGGCACAATCCAGTCAATCTTTCCTGCCCCATAGAGCTCCTGAGACAGTTCTTCACTCGTTGAAGCTTACTGAAGGTAACTTGACTTTTCTTTTAGGGGGGGGGGGGGGCAGCAGCGCCCCTCTGCCCCTCACTGGATACGCCCATGTCAGCGCATTTACTGCTACTGATCATTTATTTATATTTTCTCCTTTTCACTTTTCTCTACTTTTTCCCTCACACTGAAATTCTCCTTCCATAAATGCATGCTACTTCTGTGTTTTGAACCGATTCGACATGATTAACAGAAGATGGTTGGCACAAATCAAGATATTTAATGGTTTTGTTGAGTCAAAAGTGTGCGCGAAAGTTACAGTTAATACTTTGCAGAAGTCACTCGAGAGTATTCGCACATCAGAAGATCTAATTTTACGGAAACAGTGCCTCAGGTTTCGATGTTCTTGAAACTTATCTGCCAATTCATGTGAGAAATTAGTAGAATTTAGTCTCCTTGTGAAGGCATCTGTAGAGCTGATGTGTTTTATTAATGTTTGAGGTTGCAGTAAGCTCCAGTATTTGCTTTCACCTCGTAGCACTGCGTTTCCACCAAACACAATTTCAATTCCACATTTCCATTTGGTGTTCAAGTCACTTTCTGCACGAACAGGTTTATGTTAACATCCAGCTTGCCTTTGTCTTTCTTTATGTTTACATTGTCAGTTGCCGGTTCATAGTGCAGCGTTTTGCAACTATGCTTATCACCTTTATTTCTGCTCTCTTGAATTAGCCCCTTTTACGGAATTGTTTCACTGCTTATATATTCAGTTTATTTGGTTAAGTCCTCGTTTGCAATACGTTTCGATTGCTTTTAACCTTAGTTTAAAGATGGTGAGGGGCTCATATTATGCTTACTATTTTTATTTTTCCTTTTTACCCCTTAACACTGGATGGTGAGAAATTCTCCTCACGTTGGTCATTGGCTTTTATGTTATAGTTGACAAAATTAATAAAAACATTCTCTGAATTCAGCTAGACATTTTCAGACAATAAACATACAAAAATTCTTTCGTTTCTGAAAAAGTTTTCACTTTTTGAGTTGATGTTATTTTAGGAGAAGATGAAGGAGCTGGGTGTAGGATTCGGATTCCTGCCCGGTCTTAGAGATTTAGGCTTTCAATGGTTCCCCAAATTCACTATAAGCGAATGCCAGGATGGTTCCTCCGAATGACCATGGCCGAATTCCTTCCAGTTGCTTGCCCCTAGCTCTTTCTCCTCTCTACTGATTCACCTTGAAGAGGAGTAAACAAAAAGGAGAGTCGCTTGGTGAAATCATTGATGAAGTGATACGAAAGCATTTGTTACTTTCACACATTACAGTTTCGAGATTATTCTGCACGAACCATTTTCGTTTTTTTGCCAAAATTGTTACATAAAATGGTGTATGTTTTTCCGGGACTATTTTATTCTAATAAGACTATTGGAAAAATTTTCATGTGGCATCAGTGTTCAGGGAGAAAAAATCAGTATGCTACGATTTTCTAATGACATTGTCCTGTTAACAGAACGGGCTGAGGATATTTAGAAGTTACTGAATGGCATGAACAAAATACTGAAGGGAGATTTTGGACTGAATATAAATTAAAGAAAGACAAAAGTGATGAAATGTAGCAGAAATTATACCAATCACAGTAGATTAAATATAAAAATAGGATCAGATGCAATAGGAGAAGTAAGTGAATCCTAATACTAGGGAAGCAAAATTACAACCAATGGCTGAAGCAAGAATAATGTTAAAAGCAGAATAGCACTAGCAAAAGGAGCCTTCATGAAAAAGAGAAATCTTTTAGTTTCAAACATTGATCTTGGAATTAGAAAGAACTTTTTAAACTCTATGTGTGGAGCATAGCACTTAATCGTAGCAAAACATGGACAATACCAGAAACAAACAAAACTGAAGCATTTGAAATGCTGAAAATTAAGTGGACAGACAAAGTACGAAATGAACGATTTTTAGAAATGATGGGTGAGGAAAGAAGTTTGTGGAAGAAGCTTAGAGAAAGAAGAGACAGGGTGGAAGGTGATATTTTGAGACATGCTGGATTGGTTAATTTTTTAGTGGAGGGAACATTCGAAGGTAAGAACTGTAGAGGAAGACAGAGATTAGAATATATGAAGCAGGTAATTGAAGACATGGGTTGTAAGCTATATGTTAACACAAGATAGTAAAGGATAGAAGGTTGCATCAAACCAGTTGAAAGACTGATGACAGAAAAAAAGACTATTGGAGAATTAAGAGACCAAGCCTGTTGAGATACTTCGCAGATTCGATTTCCGGATCCGATGTCCTGATTTAATCTAATTTTCATGGCTCTCAGTAACACTCCACCCGAAAGTCGTAACGTTTACTTCAGATAAGATAGTGGCTGAATTCCTTTCCGCTTCTTACCCGCAATACTCTCCCTCTTTTAATGATCTTGGACGTCAAGGAGCCGTAAAGCACTAAAAAAAAAAATCGAGAGTTGAATTTCCTTCTAAATATCAGATTTAGTCTCATACGCACTGACAGAACTTTATTAATTTTTCATCGGTGTTAATAGTCATTTAATACGAATTTATCAATTCAAGCGGGAAGTCAAAGTCCGCATAATTCGTCTGCGATTAATCTTACATTGATTCATGTCTGGTCGTTAATTATTTTTACAAAGAATCAAGTAGTCAAAATATGTACTGAATTCCAACTACTTCCGATAACTTCATACACTGACAAACCAACTGCGTTTCTAAAAAAAAAGATTTCATTCTTTTCACAAAGTATTTTCCTACAATCATCGAAGTTCTTAAGACGAGCAGTCCTTACAAGCTGTATGCCTCGTCAACGTCGAGGTCATTAGAGGCCGGATTATATGGATGGTAAGTAACATGAAGGAATTCGTCCATGACCTTTTTGGCAGGAACCATCCCACAATTGGTGTGGAGTGATTTCGGGAAAACAAGGAAAATCGAAATCTGGATAGCTGAACGCGGATTTGAACCCGCATTCTCCTGAATCCCTAGCCGCACAGTAAATTAGCAAAACCTCAGTAGAAATGAGACATTCGAAGTAATACGATTCACTCTCAGTAATACTAGTGTCATCAATTAAAAATTTGCGCTTACCCAACCTTCTACATGACCGAAGAAAACAGTTTTCAATGTAAAAGTATATGTTCATTATATCCGAAAACTTAAGAGAACTTGTAAACAGGTTATAAAAAAATTTCGACTCCATTAAACAATTTAATAAAGGAAATTATCAATATAAGATTAATGCTAATCACCATAGTATACGGACTAACAAAAACAGTCAAATAATTACGAGGCTGTTGACTTATTCTGTTACATTTGCTTGGAATTTCCAGAATGGCAAATCCTCAATAACGAATAACAATTACTGGCAAGAGTTTAAAAAATTCGATCCTTCCAAATACCACAATTACTAATTCAGTTTATCAAGGAACATGTTTCGAATGATTCTTGCTTTTTAGATCCATTCATAGGTTTAAAGGTATAAATCAAAGATTATAAAAACATTCTGCATGCATACCAGCATAAATAATTACCGAGGAAAGTAAAATATGCAGGAATGTATTAATGTAGAAAATTATTGTTATAAATGCTTCTTCAGGTTCTTAGTGTATTTCTCTACAAAAAAATAAAAATAAATAAATAAAAATAAAAAATGCACAAAATCATAATAGACACACGTCATAAATGAAATAGAATCCCGCAGTCTTGTTGTCTTGTGGTAGGCAGAAATAATCTTACACGAAGTTAATTTATTGTATATGTATTCGCGTGTCTGTTTATTGGGATTCGATTTAAAATTAATGGAATTGGAATAGACAGGACTAAAAACTTTGTCATCTGAAGCTCAGTATGAAGTATATTTCAAACTTCAGTTAGCTGTTTGGTGTGTATTACAAGACTTTACACACTGTTTCGTGCTAACAACACTTTAATGTCGGGTTATAAACAACATAATAATATATAAGAACGAAGTCTTTCTCGGCGTTGAGAATGTATAAACTGCTCTCGGGTGACTAGCCGAGTCAAGAGTGCGTTGTCACACGATATTTCGGCGACTTGATACATTGCCGCCATCTTCTGGTGAAGAAGATGGCGGCAATGTATCAAGTCGCCGAAATATCGTGTGACAACGCACTCTTGACTCGGCTAGTCACCCGAGAGCAGTTTATACAACATAATGATAATTACTCAGACCAACACTTATAGAATCTGGCAAATGAGGAATCTCGGTTTTCTATCTCAAGTTTGCAGACATTGTTTTTACGATCACGCCTATACTTTACAGTTCACATAGGTGTTGGTGCCAGAGTGTTACTTTGCATAGAACCTAACTTCTCTCCTAATTGCGATGCAATCACAATGGAAGACAGAATACAGGTACTTATCGAAAGGCTACCTTGTTTCCCGAATTTTTTGTCACTGTGGCCCAAATACACTGGTTGGCGAGATATTTTCCTGAAGTGGTATTGAAAGTGGATGTTCCCATGTTTGCCAATAAATTCAATCGGAAACTGCTTCGTCTTTCTGCCAGACAATCGCAGTGGTACCTATATCAAATCTGTGGCGCTTTTTGTGAGGGTTGTAGCCAGCGGTCACAAAACGAGCCGCTCTTCTCCCCACAGTATCGATATTATCAATCAACCCTTTGTGATATGAATTCCGCACAGCATCACAGCACTTTACATCAGAATAAACAATGGATTACACGCTATTTCCTTAGCATTGATGAATATTTTTTTTTTTACTAATTCAATGAGTGAATCGAAATATAGAATTACGTTTGTGTGCTGATTCCAAGGATTCAATAGTTCACATTATACTCTTGCGTAAGCAAGCAATCTTACATAGTCGTTAACGCTCTCTGAGAGACTGATAGTAAAAATTAATTTGGAATAGCTAGTCGAGTCTTTTTGGTATCAGGTGTTAAGAACTCGGGGCTTGAAACGCTGTGAGCCGTGTTGTGTTAATATATCAGTGAAAACTGGAATTGCCGGTAATTACGGTTTGAATTGAGTTTCCAAATTAGCGTTCTCTGCCAGTCGATTCTATATATTTTACTAGTCGTCCGATGTCCAAATGTTCTTTTGAAGGATAGTGATACATAAAAAGTAACCTCCATATGGTTTATATAGAGGCAATGATCTTTTACCAACAGACTTGGTCCCTGTATACTTCCTACAAGACTGAGTTAATATCACTTGTATTTAACAGGGACCTGGAACGCTTGAAAATGGTCAGAGGCTTTGTAGATATTTACTTCAGAATCAGAGAA